>OZ014459.1:9883265-10208265 GCA_963966035.1 Acleris laterana | reverse complement strand
TTAAATGGTCATTTTCATTAACTTAGTCGATAAATAAGTCTTAGCAGACTAATGAAAACATAACTGACTCCAAAGGGAAAAAAATACTTAATGAAATCGTTAATAACCCTCCGTCCTCCACTTAATTGACTTCAGTGGAATAAATTACTGATTTTAATTTTAGTGAAGTAACTTATACCGGCGTTTTGTTAAGGTTTCTTTATGCCACTTTAAACCTGCTTTATTAGATTCTTTAATATTTTACTGTTTAAACCAAATATACAAAATTGCTTTTACATAACTCTTATTATTTTCGATATCCAATCACGATTTTGTATCTAGTTATTTGCACATTTTGATTCAAACCTAAAAATATGGTAATAAATTAAACGAATTGTTAAAGAAAAGCAACGTCAGACTAGGCATTGTTAAAAAAAATTAGAATGCTGGCTAATTTGAAAGAATTAACTACGACAAAATATGGCAACCTGCACAAAAAAATCAAGATCTACATCTCCAAAATAAATTTTAACAAAGTTAAATCCAAAGAGCAAAGAAAAATATTAGGTAACCAGAAATTATATGTGTCCGCAAAATTCTGGCACTGTGTTGAAAAGTTGCAAAAGTTTTTTTATTAAATTTTATCCCGAGCGTCACAAAAAGTCACCGTTAATACAATATGACGAGGTGTCAGAGCGAGCTAAGTTTCCAACTCGGTTAGTAACAGTGCGGGGAAAATGGAATCCTTGAACCAGTTTCAAAAATTGTATAACTTTAATTCCATGCCATTTCATTTATTATAAGTTATATCATAAATTATGCCATCCATTACTTAAAAAAAGTGTTTTTTACAATGATTTGTGTTACCCAGTTACGGGGGTTAAGGTTTGCCGTGTTTTTTTTTTATGATTCAGCTTGCTTCTATCAAATAACGCCGCATTATATCGGTTGACAAAACTTAAACAACAGCAAACCGAACAAAATCCAGATTTACAAAGATTTTTCTCATCACTGGTTTACCAAGTTTAATTTGACTGAAGTTTGCTAGTTCAAAACTTTGGGGTAAAACAGCTTAATGAGGGCGTAACTCACGGTGACAAGTTAGCGTCTCTAGGGGTGGTAAATGTATATTCTCGGTCAAAGACCTTGCTAATATTGCTCGTAAAGTGCAAGATTGTCAAAAACAGGGTGAAATTTGATTTATTCAGTTCCAGGCTTCTGTGCTTCCATGCATAAGGAGGACCCAGCAAGTATCATGTAAAAGAGAAACTAAAGAACGAAGATTGGCTACTCTGATCGCTTTTGACTGGTCGTAATTATTTTTTTCAAATATGTCGCATTGGTGGCATGAGGAAATGGAGGACGAGATTAATACCTTCTAGTTAATTATAGTTAGTATTTTTTAATTGTGTATTTTCAAAAAGGGAAAATAAACTGGCACGTGATATAACTTCTAGGAAAGTTATCACTGAGTAATAAGTAATAATTATGTTTACGAGGTTGCATCAGAAAGCATATAATGTCCCACCGTTGGGCAAAGGCCTTCCTCCCTTCCCTCTACGTTACCCTATCTTGGGAAGTCTCGCACCAGTCTTGATTGAAGGCATCACGCTCGTCTAGCCAACGTTGCCTTGGTCTGCCGCGACGACGAATTCTATCGCGAGGGACCCGTTTGGTACGCACTTTTGCCCACAATGCAACAGACATACCCATTGGCCCAAACAAAGTATGACTCGATGTATAAATGTGGAAGAAGCGAAAGAAATTTGTCAAGATCGTAGCAAGTGGAAAGAAGTGGTCTCTGCCTACCTGTTGCGGACAGCGAGCTCGTTAGATTTTAAGACCCTTTTTTATTTGTTGATTTGTGTTTTGATTTGGTTTAAGTAATGAAAATAAAGATTGATCATGTAGGCTAAGAAATAGCTCTTAAGTTAACTTTAAGGTATTATTAAGTTAGGTTAAGTGTTTGTTTTATTTGAGCATGAGGGCGAGGGGCCGCACGACCGTCGCACACGAGCCCAGGAACCAAAATAAACATTGGCGCGGCGTGCGGCGAGTTTTGTTCTCGCGACTATATTTATAGGTCGGGGTGGGGAGTGTGGCTCAAGTATAAATACGTTATGACGCAATTAGCTGCCACACTCACACCCGACCCGCTACAGCGACCGGACGCATGCCGGCGCGTAGTTTATAAATAGTAGGTTAATGTTTTATGTTTAGTTTTAAGATAGATGTAAGAACCTAGACATAGTTTAGCTCGTAAGTTGGAAAAGTGGGCGTTGCCCACCAATATAGTAGGGATAAGTTATTGTATATAAATGAACGTTCACTGGTCAAAGGCGAGTAGAGGGGATTCGCCGTTGAGCTCTCGTCGTGACCACACGTACCGCTCCGTCGTCTCTTCCGCGCTACACGCCCGCGCTTCGCGCCCGCGCTACGCGCCCCCGCCACGCCATCGTTGAGTCCGCTCCGATGTGCTACGCCTTCGCCTTCGCCTACGCCGTCGTAGAGTTCGCTCCGACGTGCTGGATTTTGTGTTTGTGTTGTGCCCCAGTGCGTAAAATGCCGCCCACGGCTAGTGAGATAGGACTCGTTTAGGATAGTGACCTTTTGTTTTTGTTTTTGTTCTGTGTGTATCCAATATGGATAACAAACAACGTGCGCTTCTCCCGGGATTCAGCCCCGACGTCCTCGACGTGATCCGTCGTTTGGAGGAGCACCTCCCGCAATTCGCGGGACTTACGGCCGCTCTTCTGAGCTTTGCCGTACCGCAACCCGAGCCGGTCTACGTCGAGGAGAGGATTTCTCCTCTGTTTCCGACGGACTCGCCTGACTCTCCCGGAGTCATAGCCCCGGAGATAGCGGACGCATCCTCGGACGACGATGAGAGCCGCGCTCTGGCCTGCGAGGTCGCGGAAGCCGACCTCCGAGCTGCCCGTCGTCACTCTTTCGCCGCGGACTTGAAGGTCCGCG
Organism: Acleris laterana; assembly: GCA_963966035.1. Lineage (NCBI taxonomy): Eukaryota > Metazoa > Arthropoda > Insecta > Lepidoptera > Tortricidae > Acleris > Acleris laterana. The sequence continues at coordinate 10,205,313 of OZ014459.1, read as the reverse complement.
CCCGCCCGCGCTCGCGTACTCCGTACATTGCGCCTTACGCCGCTGTACCCACCGCCGCCGCCGCCGCCGCCGCCGACTCTCGTAGTCAGGCTGGCTATGGCGCTACCCCCGACGCCATGAAGGCTAAACCCCTAGAAGGGAGATCGCGTGGACGCTCGCGCTCACCTAACATGAGATACAAAGAGCGTCATCAATCCGAGAGCCCTGTGAGGCGTTCTCCTCTGTCCCCGCGGTCCGCCGAACTGGATATGGACACCGCCCACGACGAGGACTGGAACACTGTTTCGTACCGCAGGGCTCCAAAGAAGAAGGCTGCCCCTTCTCCACCCAGACTTCAACCGCAGGCCAAGCTCCTGAGAGGGCCATTTAACACCAGTGTGCCCGCCTCTTCCACCGGTGAGTCCCCTGTCACTTTTTCCGCCTCCCAACCTAAAACCAAGTCGCCTCCTCCCATTGTCATCCATGACAAAGGGAAGTGGGACGACCTCTCCCGTTCACTCACGACACACAATATCAAATTTACACGTGCTAAAAACACCCTGTTAGGTATAAGTATCCAGGTCCCCGATATCTCTGATTATCGCAACCTCACTCGACTCTTAAATACGCGTAAGATCGCATACCATACTTTTACTCCTTCCGAGGATCGAGTACTGAGGGCGGTAATCAGAGGTATCCCCAAGGAGCTGGATTCAGAATTGGTGAAGGCGGATCTGACCAGCCAGGGTCTCCCAGTACAGGAGGTTCATCGGCTCAAAAATCGCCATATGGGCGCACTCGACTTAGTCCTAGTAATCTCTGACAACACCCCAGAGGGCAAAAACATTTTTAAGTTATCCCATGTTTGCCAGTTGTCAGGGATTAACGTTGAGCCTCCTCGGAAAAACTCTGCGCTGGCTCAGTGCCACCGCTGTCAGAACTACGGGCACAGCCAGAGGAATTGCCATGGTACGCCTAGATGCGTCAAGTGTCTAGGTAATCATGGCACCTCTGACTGTGCTCGGGTAAAAGGCACCCCGGACCCTCCCGGCTGTGTATTGTGCGGGCAATTGGGCCACACGGCTAACTACCGTGGTTGCCCAAAAGCTCCGCGAGTATCCGGTCGGGCGGGGCCGAGGAGCCCCTTAACTCACTCACAGGGCCCTAGGCCCTTCGTCAAAAGAGAGGCTGAATTCCCTGGCCTCAGCCAATCCCAGAGGGTATCGCCTCCAGGCAACTCTATGCCGGTGCCTAAGCACCCTAACTCGTGGCTCTCGGGCCCCCCCAGGAAAATTCAGCCTCCCTTCTTACCCACTGCCCCACTGAGGCCCGCGGTTCAACCGAGGGCTAATAGGATGCCAACCCTAGACCTCACGGCCTATCCTTGGGTATGCCAGGCAATCGCCATCAGCGAGCGCCTGGCCGTGCTGGAGGAGAAGCTTAGTGGGGCCTCGGGTCCCGAAATGCTCCGCCTTATTGCGGAGCACAAAGACGTCATCGCGGCCTTCAGTGGTGGCATAAAATATACTTATGAATAGTAGCTCCACAAAAATTAAACCGAGGTCATTGAAAATAGGTTTCTTTAACGCTAACGGCATTAGGGGTCAGAAAGATCTCATTATTAACTTCATCAAGACTAACGACCTGGATCTGTTTCTTGTCCAGGAGTCGTTTCTCAAGCCGGGTACACGCAGGTTTAATATACCTAACTACTTGACGGTTCGTAACGACCGACTTGACAATAGATTAGGGGGAACCCTTATCTATTATAGACGTAACTTTCACTGTTGCCCTCTTGACCCTCCGCCCTTAACTAACGTGGAAGTGTCAGTCTGCCGCCTTGCAATGACCGGTCATAGCTCGGTCGTTGTGGCGTCAGTCTACCTTTCACCGAACAAAGACATACTGACTACAGACATTCAATCCCTCTTAGCCCTAGGTCCCTCTGTCATTTTGGCAGGGGACTTAAACTCTAAACATACCTCCTGGAACACGACTGCGACTAACAGAAACGGTGAGAGACTATATGGGATGGTAGAGGATCTTTCAGTGGATCTCATAGCTCCACTGGAACCTACTCACTATCCCAATATAGTTAACCACAGACCGGACATTCTAGACATTGTGCTTCTTAAGAACGTATCCCTCAGGATGCGTTCTATAGAAGTACTTCACGAGCTTGACTCCGACCACAGACCCGTTATCATTTCATTAGGCCTCCCCTCCGACTCACTCCCCCAGACTAAAACCATCACTGACTGGAAGGTCGTCAAGGATAAGCTCCAAGACGATCCGACCGATTTGACAGTACTGACAGAGACCTTGACCACGAATGATGACACTGACAGAGCGATTGGGGCTCTCACCAATCACCTCACCTCAATACTTAAGAGTGCCGAGAAAGTAGTGCCTACTTTCTCCGACAGACGACCTCCACTCACTCAGGAGCTGAGGGAGTTGGTGAGGGCCAAAAACGCTGCGACTAGACACTATGACTCTTACCCGACTGAACCGAATAGAGTTAGGCTGCGTTCACTGCAGAACCAGGTTAAATCTGGTGTCTCCGGCTTGAGGAACGACTCCTGGAATAAACTCCTATCCGAAATTAAACCTAGCCACCTAGCTTATTGGCGGTTGGCTAGGGCTTTCAAGTCAGATGTTTCGGCCCCTATGCCCCCCCTTGTTCGCCCTGACAGCTCAGACCCCGCGTTTGAGGATGAGGAGAAAGCGGAGGTCCTAGCTGCCAGTCTGGAGGCACAATGTTCCCCTAGCACGCTGCATACTGATGAGACCCACATTTCGTGGGTCAACTCTGAAGTATGCAGGCGTGCCTCTATTTCTCCCTCTGACTCTCCTCCTCTTCTTCCTGTGTCGCTGTCGGAGGTTCAGGATCTTGTCAGGGACTTACGACCTAGAAAAGCGCCGGGTGCTGATGGCATCTCGAACGATATTCTCAAACTCCTTCCTTCAACCTTGCTCCTTATCCTTGTGGCAATTTTCAACTCAGCCCTCTCCAATTGCCACTTTCCCGGTGCGTGGAAATCCGCAGTGGTTATTGGGATCCACAAACCGGGAAAACCCCGTCCTGTCCCCTCCAGCTATCGCCCTATAAGCCTTCTTAACTCCATGGGTAAGCTGTACGAACGTGTCCTACTTTCCCGTATCCACTCCTTCCTTAGCTCCAGCTCGATCCTTATCGACGAGCAGTTTGGCTTTAGAGCTCGACACTCATGTGTCCACCAGGTGCACCGTATCACGGAACACATCCTTGATGGCTTCTCCACCTTCGGGAAAGGAATTCCTACGGGCGCAATCTTCCTTGACGTAGCAAAGGCTTTTGATAAGGTCTGGCATGACGGGCTTATCTACAAGCTCCAGCTTATGGGTATGCCCGTCAGGCTTGTCCTAATACTGAGGGATTTCCTCAGTAACAGAAGCTTTTGTTACCGTGTGGAAGGTTCGCTCTCCCCTCCCCATCCTATTAGAGCCGGTGTCCCGCAAGGGTCCGTGCTCTCTCCTATCCTTTACTCCTTGTTCACCAACGACATCCCTCGTCATCCTAAAGTACAGCTTGCCCTCTTCGCTGACGATACCGCACTCTTCACTTCCCACACCACCGCCTCTATCATCAGGCGCTACCTCCAGGAGGCGATCACTGACCTCGGTCGGTGGTTCAAACTCTGGAGGATAGAGGTCAACCCCGAGAAGAGTGCGGCCGTCTGGTTTTCCCCTACTCTATCCCCTCACAAATCCGAGAATATCGTTCTTTTTGGTAGGCCTATTCCTTGGTCGTCGGAGGTCAAGTACCTCGGTGTGACCCTTGACAGGCGCCTGAACTTCCGACGGCACATTAAAATTGTCCTCGACAGGGTCAAGATGCTCAGGGGGCGTCTTGGCCCTCTCCTCAACCGTCAGAGTAAACTTAGCCCTAAGAACAAAATCACACTCTACAAAGTCTGTCTCCGTCCCGTCTTCACCTACGCTAGCGCAGTTTTCGCCCACTCTTCCAACACTTACACTAACACCCTACAAACATTTCAAAATAAACTCCTCCGCTCAGTCGCTGGGGCCCCGTGGTTTGTTCGCAATGCGGACCTTCACCGGGACCTCAGCGTCCCTTCAATTAAACACACCTTCAAAGAAGCGTCTAGGCGCTTCTTTGATAGAGGCCCTCACCACTCCAATCCTCTCATCGCCCGTGCCACCTCCTACACCCCAAAACTCCCTTCATCCGATCCCGACATCCTTTCTGCGCTTGGGGCACCCCTCAGGCGCCCCAAGCATGTCCTTCTTGACCCCACCGACCCTATCCAGCTTGCCGTGGAAGAGGGCAAGCTCCAAGCTGCCATTCTTCGGCGCCAACGACGTCGTGGCCGTCCCCCAAGATCGGGGCCTAACCTACATCCGACAACGCCACAGACGGCACCACCGGACTGTCCTACTCAGCCAGCCTCGCTGCGCTCGGCTGGCCCTCACTCCGACGGAGGCAGCGCCTCAAGTGCGGTCACCACCGCCGCACCAACCTAGGTTCAGCGTGCCCCAGTGAAGGGCACTGCTACCGAAGCCCGTGTGAAGCAGTGACGGTGTTAACACTAACTGCGTTGTCAACTCAAAAAAAAAAAAAAAAAAAAAAAAAAAAAAAAAAAAAAAAAAAAAAAAAAGGCGAGTAGAACCTGGGAGAACCTTGAAGAGAGAACAACAGAACCTTGAACAGAGCCTTTGACCAGTGAACCGAACCCGACAACCGCAATAGATCAAGTTTCATACAGTCCACTCTTTTATTTACGTTTTGAGCTACGAAGAGACCGGTTGAGTGCCCCATCCTCAACATCGCCTGGTCCTTCGAACCGGATTTACAGCCACAACGCAATGGTTGTCACACGATCTCAAGCCGATTGCACCGACACGCAAGAACGTCAGCAAGAACTGGATGCAGGATCGGAACCACCATCCTCCGAACGCGCCACAACATCGACAATAACGGCTGCAGTACGGCGAACAAACATTGCCGGACCTTCTGCTCCTTCCGAACCTCCTGGGGTAGAAGTCGATCCGACTGCCCTTATTGCGGACCCGCAAATATGGCGCGCTGAGCTCGAGCGACATTTAGATACCTCAAGACGAGATAGGGCCCCGACACTCGACCCCGTCTCCGGACGAGATGGCTTAGGCCGTTACGAGTGTACGGTTGCCCGCGATCATAAAGCGCCAGCGCACGTTCCCGTCCCCGGACGAGATGGTTTCGGCCGTTACGTGCGCCAGGCTGCTGATCCTGCGCCAGCGCACGTTCCCGTCCGCGGACGAGATGGCTTAGGCCGTTACGTGCGCCAGGCTGCTAACGCCGCACCGACGCACGACCCCGTCTACAGACGAGATGGCCTCGGCCGTTACGTGCGCTCGGTTGCTGGCGGCGATGATAGTGCGCAAGTGCCCGACACCGTTTCACGAGACGATTTCGATCGTTACGGGCACTTGGACGCCGCTACATCGAACCGAAACGAGCCGAGCGCCGCCGATCCCGGGCGCTCTACGACGCTACGCGGTACTAACGCGCCGTCACGAATCGGTTTAAACAAAACTGTTATTTTCCGCCAAACGCCCGCCGCATCCAGATGCTCAAATAACACAGCAATGCTCATGCGGCAAGCCGAATACGAGGCCGAACAGAAAATGCTCGAGATTAACCGCCGAGAGCTCGAACTAGAAAAGCGGATGATACAGAGCAAGCTGGCTTCACAGTTGGATATAATAGAAGCCGAGGGATCACAACGAGGCAGCGAATTGAGTCAACCCGAAATACTCGTAGAGAAACAAGTGGATTCGTGGTTAGATCAATGCGCGATAAATCAAACGAACCCGAACCGAACTGCGAACATGTATGAATCTACGCCTCAACGCGAACCACGACCCTCGACACAAACACCGACCCGTGAGCGCAGCACTAGCAGCAACCGTGGGATAGCTCAATTAGCCGACGCTATTGAGAAAATGTCGCGCCAACGACCGCCACCACGTCAATTATACGAACTGCCGGCATTCAGCGGAGCAAACGGCGAATGGCTGCCGTTCCAAGCTGCCTACACTGAATCTACGAAGGCGTATTCATTCAAGCCTACTGAAAATATGGCACGGCTAAGGTCATGCTTAAAGGGAGCCGCCCGCGAGACCGTTTTGTCGCTGCTGCATACAGCAACCGATCCTGAACATATAATGCAGACCCTTCGGCAGTGCTACGGGCGACCCGAGATCATCGTCGACCGAGCGCTCGAGGATTTAAAAAGATTGCCACGACTGGGCTCGTCCGCATCGGATTTGAACGCTTTCGCGGTTAAGATACAAAACATTGTTACAGTCGTGGCAAGCGTAGATAAACGGAAATATCTCCACAACCCGCTGCTCACGAGGGAGATACTGGATCGATTGAGCCCGCATCTGAAATCCAGATTTTGCGACTACGCAGAACTCAACGCTGACACGGAAGATCCAGAGGTCGTCGTACTAATGAAGTTTTTAATGCGAGAGGCAGATCGCGCCTTACGCTTCACTTACTCGACGGCGCCTACTGGAACGTCAACAACCGCAGCCCCGCCACCGAACCGACGGGAGCTGCGCCCCTTCAGACCGAACGCTGGCATAGCGCCACGCCGACCGAACCCGGTTTACTCCGCCGAGCAAATCGAACCATGCTTGAGCTGCGGAGGGAACCACGAAACAACACAGTGCAAGAAGCTGCAAGCACTGTCAGTCTCTGCCCGGTGGGGTTGGGCCAAAGAAAACCGAATATGCTTCAAATGCATGAACAAGAAACATCGGCGAGATCAATGCCGAGCTAAAGGATGCAGCGTCGAAGGATGCCCGCATTCACATCATCAATTACTGCACGTGAGCGAACCGAACCAAGCGCCGGCGCCTAGATCACAAGCGCCGGCGCCCCGATACCCAGCGCAGGTACACCGAACCCAAGCGCCGGCGCCCCGAACCCAAGCGCCGGCGCCCCGAACCCAAGCGCCGGCGCCTCAAGCGGCGCAGGCGCCACAACAAGAAGCGTCAGAAGCACCTGAGTTCGTTACGAACACAACGAACTTTGCCACGGGCGCACCGACAGTGCTACTGAAAGTAGTTCCCATCACTCTATACGGGCCTAAAGGACGAGTAGAATCCTACGCACTGCTGGACGAGGGATCAACCGTCAGCCTTATCGATCATGATCTCGCCTTAGAAATAGGCGCCACCGGACCCGAGGCGCCACTGTACATCAAAGGCGTGGGCGACATGACGCAACAACAAAAGAGCCGCAGAATTATACGGCGCACTGTGGAACGAAAATGGCCTCTCCATAGAAATAGGGACTTAATTTTCTAAGTGCCTATTTTTTTTATTGAAATCGAATCTACTCCTCATAATTAGGTAAAAAAATGAATATGGGTCAATTTGGCTGGAAAACCGCCGAGTAATAATTTTTTTACTAAAATTTTGTATGGAGCGTATATGAAAAAACGGAATATCTCAGAAAGTGCACAATTTCCCGTAATATCCTTCCGCAGGAATTTAGTACCAATTATTTATGATTTTTCGGCGTACTCAAAATTTCCCGGGCAGGTGCACTTTTTTTTAAAAAAATCAAAAACGTTTTATATAGGGAAAACTTGGTTTTTAGGAGGTATTTAAGTTTGCACGACACGTTTAATCGTGGGATAAAATTAAATAATGGCTTTAGATGAGATGGATGTTCAAAAATGAGGTCATTGGAATAATGACATTTCTCACTTTTTGGCCCTTTATCTCCCTGCCCCCTAATGAGCACAATCGGTGCTCATTAAGTGTATGATTAAAAGTAAAAATTAACTAAATCACTCTTAATTATTCTTAATTAGTTGGCATTAAGTAAAAGTATAAATTAAATATTATCTTATTATCATTAAGGATGATGATTACCCAGATTTCATTAGTAATGTGCAATAAATAGGTTGCAGTTTAATTTTATTGTTCTGCATCACCTATTTCGGCATCCAATTCCGAATCATTTTGCGATTCGGAATTGATTAGAAGGTCCAAGGTCTCAATAAATAAGGTTTGTTTGTTCCTTTTATTCAGTGTTGGCCTCATTGCGGTAAGTTTGGGATCCGATGACAGAAGTAACATATTGAGAATGTCATGATTTGAATCTTGTCTACTCTTTTTCTGTGAGTTGTGTTCCCTGAACCTTCTAAAGTCTTTATTCCGGGCCTCTGACGCTTCTTCTGAGAGATTGCCGATCGGTATAACTTCGTTATGGGCTATAATGTCTGCTCCATGCACCAGTAATTTATGAACCGTTGCGGACATATGATACCAGTTGTATAATTCCACATATTTTTTTACTGTATCGTGGGCGTAATCTTTATATTTGTTGATGTCTATAACCTCTCCTGAAGTAACTGCTTGCAAGATTACTGCAAATCTCCTGATTAATCCCTCATCTAGTCCTGTAATGCTTGCTGTTTTACAGGGGTCCTCAAAAAACTTTCTGGCTGTGTTTCCATCATTAGTTGTCCCTGACCCCTGTTTGACCACATCTATCAAGAGATTCATTTCTTCCTTAAAACGATCTTGAATGATTTTCTTCCTTGATGCCATTTTTTCTTTTAGCTCGTTTCCTCTCGCAGCCCATTGTTTAAAATCCTGGCGATATGCTATGTGAAGAAGGCATTCCATCGTATTGATGCGAGCATGTAGAGATGATAACCCATATTGGTATATACCAGTATCCACAGGTTTTGTAAGAACTTTATCAAGAAGGTTCATCTCCGTTGGTTTAGCCAAACATAAACTGCAAGTTGCATTTGATCTGGCTTTTGAAAGAAAAGTGCATATTTTGCCGTCCAACATCGTCATCTTCAGTTCATGCTTCACTGTGTTGGTTTTGTGTTCTGTGGGTAGTAGATCTTCAATTTCCTTGTCTATCTCCGTTTTCTGAGCAAGCACAACGGCTTCGTTTTCCTTAATGAACTTGAACTGTATTGGACGACAATATAACGCTGAACAAGGCTTGGGATTCGTCCATATTGTATCAGTTCCTGAAGTTAATTTTAATGGTACCAGGGTTGTCATGAAAACACTAGAATCATCTTGCTCGGAGTCACTCATCTTTTGCTTGTACCTGCTTTGGCTCGAAGCACCATCAAACCCCCATTTAGAAATAAGTACCATCTGTTTGTCTTCTACGTGCTCCGGTATACTATCCATTATTCTGTTCACTGTAATATTCAATAATTCTTGCAGTTTAATTTTGGCTGAAGAATCCGTAATAGTTATTGATTCACTCGGAGGATAGCAATCTAGTTTAGCTTTTTGTACTCTGTAGTATGACGGATACACATTTTCTGCACCTTCTCTAATAGCACTCTCTCGCAGGATCATATATTGCCATTTAGACAACTTGAGTGAAATAAAAAGACTTAGTGCTTTTTCAGGTGTATATATCGTAGATGTTACGGGTTTCTTCGTAGAGATTGTCACTTCTCTTAATTTAGATGCTACTTCTGGGTTTTTCAGCATATATTCAATTACGGCCGCAATATCATCGCGGCCATCCTGCTTAAAACGTTCTGCTGCAGCATATGCCAATTCATCAGCGTTTTCGGATTGTAAGTCACTCGATCTTTTTTTCTTCTGTTTGGTTCCCAGATCTTCGAATGACTTACGTTTTGTTGTAGTCATTGTTCCAACCGATGAGGTCGATCCTTCATAGTTTAAATCACCTGATTCTTGGGTGGGTGAATCGGATCGCCAAACTACAAAGCTTGGCCAATCAACATTTTCCATAAGCCAATGTTCATAAGTACTTCTAAACTTTTTCGTATCTCTTCGGCACTTCTGCCATCTTTCCAAAGCAGCTCTTGAAAATCTTTGGCAAAATTCCTTGAGGGTATCATAGTCTTCTTCAGATAGTTGTCCATTGATTTTAGTAACCACTTCTTCCATCAAGGCTTTGTAGTTAAAAGAAGGTTCCTGATTTCTCAAAATCACGTACAAATCTAAGTTGGTCGTTAAACCCTCCATTGCTTGCAGTTGAAATGTTCCAGAAGGAATAAACAATAAAATTGAACTGCAACCTATTTATTGCATATTACTAATGAGAACCCATTGAAATCTGGGTAATTATCATCCTTAATGATAATAAGATAATATTTAATTTATTTTTTTACTTAATGCCAACTCATTAAGAATAATTAAGAGTGATTTAGTTAATTTTTACTTTTAATCATACACTTAATGAGCACCGATTGTGCTCATTAGGGGGCAGGGAGATAAAGGGCCAAAAAGTGAGATATGTCATTATTCCAGTGACCTCATTTTTGAACATCCATCTCATCTAAAGCCATTATTTAATTTTATCCCACGATTAAACGTGTCTTGCAAACTTAAATACCTCCTAAAAACCAAGTTTTCCCTATATAAAACGTTTTTGATTTTTTTAAAAAAAAGTGCACCTGCCCGGGAAATTTTGAGAACGCCGAAAAATCATAAATAATTGGTACTAAATTCCTGCGGAAGGATATTACGGGAAATTGTGCACTTTCTGAGATATTCCGTTTTTTCATATACGCTCCATACAAAATTTTATAAAAAAAATTATTACTCGGCGGTTTTCCAGCCAAATTGACCCATATTCATTTTTTTACCTAATTATGAGGAGTAGATTCGATTTCAATTAAAAAAATAGGCTCTTAGAAAATTAAGTCCCTATTTCTATGGAGAGGCCATTTTCGTTCCACAGTGCGGCGGTCCGATACACCGTTTAAAGCTGCGAACCGTGCGCGGTTTGAATCTGCATAAACAAGCAATAAGCAAGACGCTATTACAGAACTACGCCCACTTGACGGGACTCGACGGAGCATGCTACAACACTGCTGCGCCGCGATTGCTAATCGGAGCCGACCATTGGCACGTAATGGTCTCTAGAGAGGCCCGAATCGGGCGTGCAAACGAACCGGCGGCGGTGCTCACCGATCTCGGTTGGGCAATTTATGGCACCGCACCGCGCACGATAAAGGCGCAAGGCTATGAAACCGCCCTATATCTAACCACAGAGCGGGACGAGCTACACGATCTCGTGGAACGTCACTTCGCCGTGGATTCCTTAGGGGTGGCCCTGAAAACGAAAGTGCATCCCCTAGACGAACGAGCAACCCGGATTTTTAACGATACCGTCCGGAAAATAGACGGCCGGTACGAAGTGGGCCAATTATGGCGGGATGACGAACCGAAGCTCCCGCCCAACTTTCAAACGGCCTACAACCGACTGCTGGGCATAGAAAGAAAAATGGACAAGGATCCTAAGTTCGCAGAAGAATACACGAAACAAATCGAGAATCTGCTAACAAAAGGCTACGCGGCAGAGATAACCGAACCCGGAACGAGCCCTATTAATTATTATCTGCCGCACTTCGCCGTCAGAAATCCGAACAAGCCCGGGAAGATTAGGCTGGTTTTTGACGCCGCCGCTACATGCCGAGGAATCAGTTTGAACGATCAACTATTAGAAGGCCCGGATTTACTGCAGTCACTACCGGGAATTCTATTTCGTTTCCGGGAGAGGGCCTACGCCGTAACAGCAGACGTACAGGAGATGTTCCTCCAAATAAGGATACGAGCCCCCGACCAGCCATCACAATTATTTTTATGGAGAGGGAACGAGCGGCACGGACAGCCACGAACCTACGTGATGAAATCCATGATTTTCGGAGCCGCAAGTTCGCCTTTTCTTGCGCATAGCGTGCGCAACCGGAACGCGTTAGATAACGCTACCGAGCATCCTGACGCCGTAGAGGATGTAATGAATAACCATTACATGGACGATCTAGTGGCTAGTTACGCCACCGAACCGGAACTCATACACCGATCCATGGAGATAGCGGCCTCCCATAAAAAAGGCGGCTTCATTTTGCGCGGGTGGACCTCAAACTCGCGCGAATTAATAAAAAGAATACCGCCTGAGCTACGAACAGAGGGACCTACGCCGCTGGGAGACAAAACACCGAAAGTACTGGGAATGTACTGGGAGCCAAACGAGGACGTTTTGGGCTTCAACACCACGCTAATAAGGGTCCCAGCCGACGTCAAAGAGAAGAAAAGAGGGCCCACGAAAAGAGAAGCACTAAGCGCTGTAATGAGCATATACGATCCACTGGGCCTAATATCACAATACGTTATAACGGCCAAGGTCCAGCTACAGCGACTGTGGGCCCTCAAGATGGGCTGGGACGAGTCGCTACCCGAAGAAGAACGCGATAACTTTAGCCAGTGGCTAAACGCAATGAGCAGCGTCGCTACGTTGCGCATACCCCGAAGCTACTTCAAGACGGGGGGAGGGGTCCGCCCGCAACTACACATATTTGTGGACGCCAGCGAACAAGCCTACGCAACTGCCGCATACTGGAGGACCAACGAACCGAACCCCGAAGTCGAGTTGATAACAGCAAGAGCTAAGGTCGCGCCCATGAAGCAATTGAGTATCCCTCGGCTGGAACTACAAGCCGCGGTGATCGGCGCGCGCCTTAGCGAAATCATCAAGCGAGAACACCGCTACGCGATTAGTGACGTCACATTCTGGACCGACTCGCGGACAGTTTTACATTGGGTGCGAGATGACGCACGCCGATACAGCCCTTTCGTCGCCCACCGCCTCGGCGAGATAGCCGAAAGAACCAAAATTGAACAATGGCGGTGGGTGCCGACAAAAGAAAACCCGGCGGATGACGCGACACGCGCTGATTGCAATCGCGTAATCAAGATAACCGATCGCTGGTATACCGGGCCTGCGTTTCTTCGACGTCCGGAAGAGGACTGGCCCCAGGAACCCGCGCAGCAAGAAGAGCCCGAACCGCCGACCTGCGCACACACAACAAACCAACCGAGGGAGTACCCGCTACCGGACATAAGCCGCTTCTCGAATTATAAGCGGCTTATTCGAGCCACCGCCTACGTTCTGCTCTTTATAGAAAGGTGCCGCAAAGAAAGCAACGTTATGCAACCGCGGCACCTAGAGCGAGCAGAGCTTTTATGGCACAAGAAAAGCCAAGCGCACGACTTTTCCGAAGAAATAAAGGTGTTAGAGCACGGGGGGAGAGTACCAAAGAAAAGCCAGTTATACGTTTTAGACCCCGTGCTCGAGAATGGCCTAATAAAAATGCATGGACGCATAAACGCCACTCCAGTGCGGATAACCAAGAATCCGGTGATTTTGAACGGCAGACACCCGCTAGTGCGCCTTATGATACTACAGGCGCACTGCGACGCGGCACATTCATCACACGAGCGAGTGGTGAACGACTTACGCCAGCACTACTGGATACTGCACTTACGACCTACTGTGCGCGCGGTCGCGCATAATTGCCGCACGTGCCTAATAAGAAGAGCGCGCCCGCACGCACCGGCCATGGGCGACTTACCGCTGGCGCGCCTCGAACCGAACAAAAGGCCATTCACCAATTGTGGAGTGGATTATTTTGGCCCTCTAACCGTGACCATCGGACGTCGCCACGAAAAGCGATGGGTGGCACTATTCACGTGTTTGACCACCCGAGCTGTACACCTGGAGCTGGCGGCGAGCCTAACTACTGACTCTGCAATAATGGCGCTAAGGCGCATGGCAGCGCGTCGCGGCTGGCCCAAGCTAATATACAGTGATAACGGAACCAATTTCCACGGCGCCGACGTCGAATTACGGGCTGCCTATCAAGAATGGCTGCCGGCGTTGCGCGACTATGCGCTGCAGCGTCGGACCGAATGGCGCTTCATTCCTCCCGGCGCGCCGAACCAGGGAGGAGCGTGGGAGCGACTAGTGCGGTCGGTTAAAACCGCACTCACCGCTACACTCAACACGAAGGCACCCAAAGAAGAGGTGTTGGCGACACTACTGACAGAGGCCGAGCATACAGTTAATGCCCGACCTCTCACCCACGTCTCCGTCGACCCCCGAGACGAGGAAGCCCTAACTCCTAACCATTTTTTGTTGGGGGGTTCGACGGGGCTACCGAACACCGGCCCGTGCGAAGAGGGCGACCGAAGAAGTTGGAGAGCCAGTCAAGCTCTGGCGGATCACTTCTGGACGAGATGGGTCCGGGAGTACCTCCCAACGCTCGCCCCACGACAATCTCCAAGCGGAGGCGAGCGTCCCCTTCAAGTTGGGGACTTAGTCATCGTGATCGACTCTACGCTGCCCCGCAACGTCTGGCCCCGTGGCATCGTGGTGGAAACTTATCCTGGTGCAGACGGCGGCATCCGGAGTGCGACGATAAGAACAAAGGGAGGAGAGTTCCGGCGCCCCACGACGAAGCTCGCCGTCCTTCCGGTGAAGCAAGATGGCTCCGACTAGGAGTCTTCGCCGGGGGGAGAATGTTGCGGACAGCGAGCTCGTTAGATTTTAAGACCCTTTTTTATTTGTTGATTTGTGTTTTGATTTGGTTTAAGTAATGAAAATAAAGATTGATCATGTAGGCTAAGAAATAGCTCTTAAGTTAACTTTAAGGTATTATTAAGTTAGGTTAAGTGTTTGTTTTATTTGAGCATGAGGGCGAGGGGCCGCACGACCGTCGCACACGAGCCCAGGAACCAAAATAAACATTGGCGCGGCGTGCGGCGAGTTTTGTTCTCGCGACTATATTTATAGGTCGGGGTGGGGAGTGTGGCTCAAGTATAAATACTCGTACGTTATGACGCAATTAGCTGCCACACTCACACCCGACCCGCTACAGCGACCGGACGCATGCCGGCGCGTAGTTTATAAATAGTAGGTTAATGTTTTATGTTTAGTTTTAAGATAGATGTAAGAACCTAGACATAGTTTAGCTCGTAAGTTGGAAAAGTGGGCGTTGCCCACCAATATAGTAGGGATAAGTTATTGTATATAAATGAACGTTCACTGGTCAAAGGCGAGTAGAACCTGGGAGAACCTTGAAGAGAGAACAACAGAACCTTGAACAGAGCCTTTGACCAGTGAACCGAACCCGACAACCGCAATAGATCAAGTTTCGCACTCGTTTCACGCACTCTTTTATTTACGTTTTGAGCTACGAAGAGACCGGTTGAGTGCCCCATCCTCAACACTACCCCTATAATATATATTAATCTTGTGTCATGGGTTTATTACCGATTTTTAGGTCTTTTTTTACATATTTGGTAGGTATGAGAAAAGGTCGTAAAGTAAAGTTTATAAGGTTTGTATGAAAAAAAATTACACCTGGGCGGCTCCGGTTGCAACAGCTACTAATTTTATAATAATTACGTTAACAGTTTTATCGGAAACACTTCCACATGGGCCTCTATTCAACACGGTAAAAACAAATAAATATCGCTTTTGAGCTACAAAATGGTATTGCCAACGTTTTGATAGCTCTTATTTGCTTAACAGTAATGGCGGCCGAGTAAAAAACAATGTCATAACAGGTCAAACACAATTTGCATTTTACCGCCTAGAGAGGCAGCACTTAAGTTCCATATATTATATTCAAAACTTTACGTTTGTAGGTACTTTTAGTTAGTACGTAGTTAAAACTTTACTTACGTTACGTTGTCTCTTACTCACCGAGCTGTTGGTGAGTGATATACTGTAAAAACATGAACATTTTAGGAACTATCTAAATGAGAATTACCTACATATAAATGCAAATAATTGCGTATATTCAAAGGAAATCATTTGTAAATAGAGCGATTAGGGATTTCCTTTGCCGGAGGAAAATGACAAATGCTTGTTTTCGACGCAGTCGTGTGAGAAATCGCGGAATTGAAAGTTCCTTCGTGTCGAAAGGTCTTTGTTTAATGAGCTGTGGGGAGAGTTTTCAATGATACGGAAAAACAGCCTTGTACACCGTCATTGCAATGTAGAAAAATTGAGAAACAATAATACAACGAACAAAATTTGGTTATATACAGAGGAGTACCTTAGAGAAATCATAGATAAGTTTGTATTCTTAATTAAAACTAAGTATAGAGTAATTTTAACTTTTGAACTTTACAGTTCGCGTTTATCAAATGGGGGTTACCATGACATACTAAAACTGTTCAGTTCAGTTTGAGAGAAAGGGCCAGAGGGTATGAGATGTGTAGAGGGGGGGTATGTACCCTTTCTCTTAAGCTAAACTGAACAGTTTTAATATGTCATGGTAACCCCCCTGATCGCGTTTATGACTCCATATTGAGCCTAAGTGTACCGCTGAAAAGCAGGGTCCGCATTATTGTTACCCGGTGTGGGAATAAGACAACCGATGAAATTACATTGCATCTTAGTCCTCAGGGTTGGCAACGCATTCGAAGTCTTAAAATTGCAGCCTTGAGATTTTAATATTGAGAATTCTTAAGTCCTCGTGGCCTAAGTCCTCGTGTGCCTTCCTCTTGCCATACACAAACACACTTATTCGCAAACTTAACCAAGGTAAACTCACACATAATATTTTTGTATTCTTTGATTATTAGTATTTATGTTTGACGATCTCAATGTAATTTCGTATTTTTTGACATGGAATGCAAATTACATTGGTATTGACGACGCGATAGCCTAGTTGGTAGTGACCCTGCCTACGAAGCTAGAGGTCCTGGGTTCAAATCCCGGTAAGGGCAGACATACAGTTAATCTGTTTTATGTCCCGGTTATACGTACTAATTATGTTAAAAATTCTTTTGTTAATAGAGTTTGCAAAATGTATAATTCCAGTTTTTCTGAAGTTGATATATTTAACACATGTCTTCAAGAGTTCACGGCCCTAGTTAGAGAGAAAAATGATACTTAATTATGAAATTTATGGATTTTCGCGTAACGCATCTTTATCTTTATTTTTGTTTTTATTTTTAGCCTTTGAGGGTATCCTTAGTCTTTTCTGAAGTAATGTCACATTTTCAAGTAGGTAATTAACTATATTGCTCGGTTAGTATTATGTAATTTTTGACTGTGGTAACTTTACTGGTTGATGTATAATCTAAGATTTTTATTGTATTAGCCATATTGTACCGTTTGTACCCTAATAAACATTAAAACATTAAAACATATTTGTGTAATGAGCGCAAATATTGCTTCCTGAGTCATGGATGTTATTTATGTATTTTAGTATAATATTTCTCTATATAAGTATTTATATCGTTACCTAGTAC
Source organism: Acleris laterana (assembly GCA_963966035.1). Lineage (NCBI taxonomy): Eukaryota > Metazoa > Arthropoda > Insecta > Lepidoptera > Tortricidae > Acleris > Acleris laterana. Next base: position 10,188,207 of record OZ014459.1, on the reverse strand, counting down.
CCATAGTACAAGCCTAGAGCTTAGTTTGGGACTAGGTCAATTTGTGTAACTTTGTCCCCTGATATTTATTTATTATTTTTTTTTTAATGACATTGATGAATAAATAAATTGAACTAAACTAAAGTAATAAAGCTCACTTAATTGACAATTACAATACAGGTACTTTTTTTTTTAAAACGATTGTCTGATTTCGTAAATAGAATACTAGTAAAGATAAAGAAGCTTAGGAAATAATATATTCGTAACATCACGGTGTGAGGAACATCCGTTTTATCAGGCTCGGATTGTCCCGTTTGTCTCTCTGAACAAATCCTTCAGCGAAAAAATAAAGATATTTCAACCGTGGTAAAAAACCACAAATAATGTAAATCCTACATACATACCCGCGCGCGCATCGAACGGTAGCGGTTGCGTTTTCGGTCTGTGTGCGTGTAAAGTGTCGTTAGAATGTCGAACGTTTTAAAATGTAACGCCTGTAATATCGTCATCGATGAAATGTTGGCATATATTCAGAATAAGTTGTCGGCGATCGACGAGAATACTTTAATGAGTATTTGCACTACGACCTTCTCAAGTGACGAAATAAAAAACTCCAAATCACTGCTATTTGATTCAGTGTCCACGGATCAGCGTAAAATTCTACGAAAAGGAAGCGGTAAGGAAGCACGTGACCTTGATGACATAGTCACGTTTCTAAAGATTGCAGACGCAGACTCCTTACCAATATTTGTCGCACGAAAACTGGAAAAGTTGCCGCCGATCGACTTTGATCATCTAGACTGTACAAAACTGCTAAAGGATGTATCGAAACTACGTAGTGAAATAAACGTAATTAAAGCTACATACGCCACAACAAGCCAGTTAGAAGACCTGCGCACCGACATTCATAATATGAAATATGCGTCGTTGCCACAAACGCCAATATGCAATGTTAATAGTAAACGGGGTGCCTGGATACCTGACAGTGGCCCCATAGGACTTTCGCACTTTCGTGACTCGTCAGAAGAGAAAATCGACGTATCATATACCCAACAGACGTGCATGCTGAAAACATCACAAAATTCTAGTGCTAAAAACTACGCCGAGGCAGTAGCTAATGATAAATATTCGTCGACGATGATTCATACTTCGCAGCCGTTAGCCGCGGTCCTCGCGGTACTCGACCCGTTGCGCGATGACGCATCGATCACCCAGCCGGCGCGGGAACCGGTGGAGGCGGCCTACCCTCCGTCGGAAGATAAAAAAAATAATGACGATGATGACGGTTTTGAACTTGTCAGGAGCCGTAAAAAAAAACCTAACTATCGGTTTATCGGAAAACGGGGGACAGCTTGTGAGAAAATAGGGAGCTTTAGATCAGCCGCAAGAAAAACCCCTATATTTATTTCGAACGTGCATAAAGATACACTTGAGTCCGATATTATTGATTATGTTAAGACTAAAACAGAGGAGATAATTACGTTGGAGAAAATTGACATACAAAACAGCAAGGATCATAATGCATACAAGTTTTTTGTTTGTGAACACAAAGTACCTATGTTCTTAGCTGAAGATCTATGGCCGCAGGGGATTATTTTTCGAAAATTCGTGCACTTTCGGAATTTCAGATCGAACAGAACTTCTGTGAACGGTAATTCTAAGCAGTTAAATGGATAAAACATATAATCTAGTAAGTTTTAATTGCAAAAATGTTAAGCGTTCAATTGAAAATATTAGGGAGTTGTGTAAGTCCTGCGACGTAATTGCGCTTCAGGAGACATGGTTGCAGCCAGGTGATTTATCCTATCTTGATGGCATAGATAGCGAGTTTGGCAGTACGGGAACATCAGCTATGGATACCTCCGCGGGAATAGTGCGAGGTCGGCCATTCGGTGGAGTAGCACTGCTGTGGAGAAAGTCCGCCTTCTTTCATGTGTCAGTGATTAAGTGCGTTAACCCCCGCGTATGTGCAGTTAAGATAGTGTTAGCGGATAGGCCTTTATTGGTTGTCAGCGTGTATATGCCTACGGATAAAGCAGAGAACTTGTCTGAGTTTACAGACTGTCTCGGTGCGGTGAGTGCCCTTGTCGCCGATAGTAATATTGAGTCAGTGTTTGTGTTGGGAGACTTTAACTCACACCCTGGTAAGCCATTTTTTAATGAACTCACAAATTTCTCACGCGAACAATTATGGACATGTGTTGACACTGAAAGTCTGGGTCTAGGGTCTAATACCTATACTTTTATTAGCGAGGCACACGGGTCTAAAAGATGGCTGGACCACTGCCTGGCAACTACCTCGGCGCTCTGTGCTGTTGACAATGTATTTGTGAAATATGATGTTCTATGGTCAGACCACTTTCCGCTTATGTTAAATTGCAACTTTAACTCATTAAGACCTAAATTATGTAATTATATACCTATGCAAAATAATGTAATATGGGGGGAGAGAGACAGTGAACAAGTATCGACCTTTAAGCAATTATGTCATGATAGATTAAGACTTATTAATTTTCCAGAGGAATTTATAACGTGTAGTGATCAATCGTGCAGTAATCAAAGCCATAAAGTAGTTTTAGATAACATGTACAAGGAGATTATTCTCACTCTTTCTGGGGCTGCGACAGCCAGTCGTAGAAACGAGAAAAGAAGAGGAAACTCGGGGAAGCGTGTTATGGGGTGGAACAAGCATGTCGCTGAGGTTCACGGGGCGGCCAGGCAAAAATTTAAAACTTGGTTATGGTATGGTGAACCAAATAGTGGTTGTATTTATGACGAAATGAAGGAAACTAAAAGGATTTTTAAGTCGCGTCTTCGATGGTGCCAAAATAATCAGGACCAAATCAAAATGGATATTTTGGCATCTCACCAGTCCAACCATAACTTTAGAGCATTTTGGAAATCTACAAATAAGTTAAACACCAAGCCAGGTCTTCCCGTGAGCGTCGAAGGTTTGTCTAGCGCCAAGAGTATAGCTGATATGTTTAGGGATCACTTTGTTGTGAAGTCGCCCTTGGGACCGTCTGCGTCGATGCTGGATGCTGAGACACGTCATGAGGGGTTTTTTACTAGGTTTACGGCAAAGGAAGTTATGCGAGCTATTAAAAGTATGACAAAAGGCAAATCTCCCGGACATGACGGTCTCAGCATCGAGCATTTGCAAAACGCTGGGCCTCACGTGGCAAGGGTGTTATCGTTGTTTTACTCGATGTGTATGTCTCACACGCACTTGCCCGGCGATATGCTCAGGACAGTAGTGGTGCCAATAGCTAAAAATAAAACTGGGGATATTGCCGACAAGTGTAATTATAGGCCTATTTCGTTAGCTACTATTGTGGCTAAATTGTTTGACAGTTTGCTTAATGCACATTTAAATGAGCACTTAGTGCTGCATGACAACCAATTCGGGTTTCGTCCGGGATTGTCTACCGAGTCGGCAATTTTGTGCCTTAAGCATACTGTCAAATATTACACGAAGCGAAGCACGCCCGTATACGCATGTTTCCTGGATCTATCTAAGGCATTTGATCTAGTTAGTTATGATAGGTTGTGGGAGAAGTTAGGGGTCGTTGGCTTGCCAAGAGACATCATATCGATTCTTAAATATTGGTACTCAAATCAGGAGAACTTTGTAAAGTGGAAAGACAGTGTTTCTGAAACCTACAGGTTGGAGTGCGGGGTAAGGCAGGGGGGGCTGACGTCACCCTCGCTCTTCAACCTGTACGTGAACGAGCTGGTCGCGGCGCTCAGCAGCCAGCATGTTGGCTGCCACGTGGATGACGTATGCGTCAACAATATCAGCTACGCGGACGACATGGTGCTGCTGAGCGCCTCGATGTGCGGGCTAAGAACGCTGGTTAAAATCTGCGAGAAGTATGTGACAGATCATGGTCTCATTTATAATGTCGCTAAGAGTGAGATCATGGTGTTCAAAGCGGGAGTTAAATGCCCACAGCATGTTCCACCCCTTAACCTAAATGGTACTGCTCTCACCAGAGTAAAAGAATTTAAGTATCTAGGTCACCTGCTAACCGAAGACTTAAAGGACGATACGGACATGGAAAGGGCGCGTAGGGCGCTAGCGGCGCGAGCTAACATGATTGCACACAGGTTTGCCCGATGTTCGAAACCGGTTAAGGTGACTCTTTTCAAGGCTTTCTGTACTTCGTTGTACACCTGCACCCTGTGGGCCCAGTACACTCGTAAGTCGTTTGAAGCCCTGCGCGTTCAATACAACAACGCGTTCAGGGTGCTGTTGCGGCTGCCGCGCTACTGTAGCGCCTCGGGGATGTTCGCGGAGGCGCGCACCGATTGCTTCTTCACCACTCTGCGCAAACGGTGCGCGTCCCTGCTGAGCAGAGTGCGCGCCAGCCGCAACAGCGTCCTGGCTATGGTCGCGAACCGCCTGGATTGTCCGTACATGAATCACTGCATTAGTCTTCATGTTCGGACCCAGGCGACTCGCGATCGTAAGGTTATGTAAAAATAATAATTGTATATGTATTAGTCAATGTATTACTAACGTACAGATAAGCATAATCTCTTTTTTGTCACTAACCAAATGAATCACAGTTATTTGAAATAAATTATTTGAATTTGAATTTGAATTTGAATTAAGCAGGAAAAGAATATACATTTTAACATATCAATGGAAATGGAATCTATCTATTTTTTTAGATGTTGGTTAACACATTCAAACATGTCAATATAGCATCAGGGTATTTTCTATCTCTGAGTAAATTTCATTTCACTCTTCAGCATTTCTTCTTGCCACACCCAGAGCATGCTGTTCAGACGGTTTCGCAACGATTACCTTTACCTGTCGTTTTTTTTGAAGTTGGGTAAAAACATCGTGAGGAATACTGATACTGGACATGTAATTCAGTGAATGATGTCGAGCTATTAAGAATAAACCCTCGATCCCCAGTTTATCAGCAGCAAGTTCTCCCTAATAAACATTTTCAAAGAAGACTTATTAAGTACATACAAAGTAGTTTACGAATAACATTACCAATTCTTGAGACTTACTCGAAAAATAATGAGCTAGTACATGTTATTACTGAATCCTTGTAACTTGTAAACCAATTAATTATGGAGGTAGGTTATCTTTTTGTTCGTTTAAAGTTTTATTAAAGCAAGATAAAACTTGCGCCAACAAGCTGTGGATAGGGCACTTTTAAAATAGAATATGTTATACGAGAAGTAAACATAATGGGAATTGTGGTATTATAAGCACTTACTTAAAACGTGTCGTTATGATAATCCTTAGGCGAGATTTTTAATGTATATGGTAATGTAATAAACCTTATTGTTAGAGTCCGACCAGTGAGTCATGACGCAAGACGGCAAATTCAAACTATCAGTAGCTGGTAACACGAAATGCAAAACGACTGGATCGGTATAATGTGACAGCTAGTTTCATAGGTAATTTGAGAAAAATGCTTGTGTCACCAATCGCTCGTCGGACTTTATTGTAAATATAGAAAAATATTAAAAAATAAAACGCAGTATGGCAAAAAACGTAATACACATTTTTTTTATATCCGGTGAAAAACTGACTCAAATTTACCTAGTCCCAAACAAGCTCTAGGCTTGTACTAATAATGGGTACTAAGCAACGATAGACAAAGTTATAATTATAGAGAAATAAATACTTAGAAAATACCCATTACGCGGTCATCACACAAATATTCGCCCTAACCGGGAATTGATTGGGATCCCTAGCTTCTAAGGCAAGAACTGTTATAAGTGGTTACGACTCAAACTTAGTACCTATGATTTCACTTTTGACTGCGTTTTTTTCTACTGAACTATTCTAATAATTATGTATCCTTATTAGTTCTGTTAGGCGATGGGCTTGCAACCTGTCACTAATACACTGGTGAACATCTTAGCCTGATTGCGCAAAATGTAGTTACAGAATTTTTTGGAGTTGTTGGTAAGCCTGTAGCTTTGCCTGCCCCACTCTGGGAATGAAGGCGTGAGTTTATAACAACTTGACGCTTTAAGCATTGTGCGTTGGGTTCGTATGAAAGATAGTGCGATGCAATACTAGCACTGCCGGTGCGTTGCGTCGTCGCGCTGTGTTAGAGCGACGCATGAGAAGTGTTTCAACGCATCGTGTAACATGTCGTTCTAATTGGGAAAGACCAAAAAATAACTCACAGTTTTTACATTCTAATTCGAAAGAATAGGCAATTTTAAGAGACCAATTTCGTTAATTTTGTATTTGACCCGATAGGTAGTTCTCTTTAAATATCTTTATTTATTTAGCAGACATTTTATGGATGACATGAATATTTTAAATTTGGGATGGTATTTTCTAGCAAATTACAACATCTAAACGATGTTTAATGATAAAAAGTTATTGTAATCGAGTATTAAAATATACTATTTTAAGTGGGTTTGGACTAACCCGTAAGATACACCTAGAAGGGCTAAGGGCTTCAAGCCGAAAACGAAAGTCAAACTAAGGTTAAGTATAGTTTTGTCGAAATATCCAAAGTAGATAAATATTTCATAAATTTAATAATGCAGAACGGCTTGAAAACCCTATTCCTCGAAATGTTTTTCAAGTTAGACTAATTGTAAAAATATGAACGATCCCAATTCATATGTATAACAACTCAGCAACGACGACGGAAGGCACTGGCAACGCTTGTGTAGTATTTGATCCTGGTACTCGTAGTTTCTAAAACGTCATAGATAGACCTTAATTTACTTTTTATTTTTTATTCAACCCTCATTAGCTTTCAAAGCTCAAACTTTGCGACCGAAACCCAACGTTCCCACATTTCTAAATGAATTAATTACTCAAAGCTTTGGTTAAAAAAATTCAATTATCTGCCGCTTATTAAGTGGAAGCCCGCATTTGCTTAACAAAGTTTCGTTAATTACGGCTTTAAAAAAAACGGGTTTTAGGGTTTTCGTTAGATGTTTTTATCACGAGGGATGTGTTTTGGAGTTTTAAAGGGTTTAAATGACTGTTGTAGTTGATGTTTTTACGCTTACTTGTTTAAAAAACATCAATAGAATGAATAAATTATAGCCATTATAAGATAAGCAAAAAAAAAAAAGCAAGTAAGTAACACTATAATTCTACAGATCATAACACAAAAACATTATGTGCATATACGATACGAGTAGACTTAAGTCTTATACTGCCTTTTTCTTATAAACGCCAAAATGAATAAACAATGAAATATAATAATTTCAAACCTTGACTTTTTCATCTTCGCTACGCCGCCGGAAATTCGATTGCTATTCTTCGTACGCACTTAAAATGTTATAAACCTTGCATCTCATATCGTTAGGCATAGTTGCAAAATTTCAACACAAGGTTTATCTCGAAACTACTTGGAAATCAATCAATTATCATGACAAAACATCAACTTTAGGTATGGGCTGGCCTAGAGTTTTTTATTCGGCCTGTTTGCTATTTGGTCAACAAAATTGTAATCGAACCGTGAGAACCTATAAAAGTCCATCAACGTACATTTCGGCCCCAGTTTATATGACACGTACATAAATTGCGTACTTTCTACCCTCTGCAACAATGTACTAACAGCATGTCAACGTCACTAAAAGACATCGGCCATCTATCTCTAAAACTGTTGCTCTCATAGTGACAATACACTTGTCATTCGTGTTTATATAAAACATTAAGAAAGCATGAATATTAATAGATGTACTTTTTTAAACAATAGTCACTAAAGTTCAGGGAGAGAGAGTTTAGCAGAGGACTTTGTGCAGGGTCAATCTATATCGCTACCACCATCTTATCCTATAACGAAGCAAGCAGCGGTACTCACATCGTTGTGTTCCGGTATGGATATAACACAACAGGTGAAATTACTAGCTTAGATGCATTCTACCTTAGTCCTCAGTCTTGTCTGGTTTTGTCTTGAGTCTGCAAACTTAAAATTGTAGTCTTAAAATGCAAAATGGGTCTCAGATCCCAGTTAGTAAGTAGTCTGTGTGCTGTGTGCTCGTTTGCTTTTCCTATCCCATAAATAAACTCACATGCATTCATGCCCCTTCTTAATTCAAACTTAATTATGCACCAGGATCCCCATTATCTCGATCAGTATAACGTGTTCATTACTGCGACACTAAGCCTCTATCTCTTGAAAGGCATACGCAGCCTGTATAGAGTTCCATTTTGTTAAGTAAACATAAACATTCTACGACAGCGAACCGTATTAAACCAAGAGCTTTAATGCCAGGGAAACGAGTAAGTAAACGGTGACTAAATTAGATTCTAGTTTCTTAGAGGAATATTTTATTTCCTGATGTGAGTCTCGAATGCTTGATTCTCTTGCTAAATATTAGTTTTTGAAATGAAAATGGTTAGAACTGGTTAGAAGCGGTTTTAGTATTTTTGACGACGAGTTTAGACTAGTTAATATTACCTACGATGCTTATGGTCAAACACTACAAAATCAAAACTGCTCTAACTGTTTTCATTTTAAAAACTAATATTTTACAACAAAATCAAGTTCCTGGTATGGCCAAATATTTTTGTGATGAGCGCGAGTATTTGTTCCTGAGTCTAGAATGTTTTCTATGCATTGAAGTATGTATTTCTACATGTAAGTATATTTGTCGGCGTCTATTACCAATAATACAAGCCTTGAGTTTAGTTTGAGACTAGGTCAATTCGTGTACCTACTTACTAGTCAACGATAAACATATTTATATAAAGGAACTACTTAGCTATTGGCGCCCGGGTGTATTTTTTTTTCATACAATCCTTATAAAATACATTTTACGTCCTATTCCTACCCGAATACCGACCTACTGAATATACACATAAAATTTCAAAGGAATCGATCAAGCCGCTTTAACACGAGAATTTAATATATTGGAAGAAGATAATTACATAGAATATACCCAAGGCTCAGAAACAAAATATTCACCCTCAATAATAACTTTGTTTTTCTTCCATTAATCGAAAGGCTTCTTATATTTCCCCAGGTATAAAAAAAGCTCTTTACAAGTACTCGCTAACGTTATTGTTAAGAAACAACCTTGGCCAAAACAGCAGTAAAATCTTCCATGTAAAGTAACCCCAAACCTTGAGATCTGTTTTTCGCACCTTTCATTAAACTCCGCGTTTTGAGTAATTCCGCGCTTAGTTAAAAGCACGCGGCTGTAAAGAAGAGTGCCTTAGCTCGTTATCAGGCCAGTAAACGTAGAGCCACGTTGTTACTTTGTTCCTTTAAAAGTTTAGAGTTAAAAACCAAATCGGTTGGGAAAAATGTTGTGCTAACGTAATTTGAGTAAGGCTTATCTAATCTGTGCCTTGATAGTAATATATTTTGCATGCGGCTTACATTACACTGGCTAATGTTAAATGTAGGTTACATTTAGCTTTTATGAGTGGGTTTCATAATTACTTAATTTCATAATAACATTGTTTCCAATACGTCTAGACTTCAAAACGAGGTTCTTGATTATTTCCCAAAATACCAGACTTCTAATATATTTAAAATTCGTAATTGAAAACTACTTAAAATCCCAAAATGCCTGAAATTTGAGCGCAGGTCGAATAACCTTATTTAATGACTGCTTCGCTATCCTATCACTATCTATTTATTCGACATTTTGAGACACGTTTCGGATTTAAGTCATTCTAAGATTCAGTCTTATCAGTATTTAGGCATTTAAGGAATCAAACGTTTAGTGTAAAAATCACTATGATTTTTTAGGCATTTTAAGAATGAGACAGTAATATTTGGGGGTTCGAGACTTACTCAATTTAAGATTAAGGCCAAGTAAAGATTAAGGCTATACCTATATTATATGTAGTGAGGTTAAATTGTGAGTACATTTTACCTTTATTAATTTATCTGTGTCTAAGGACTAATGTCCTTTTTTACGTCCTTTCAATGGAATAAAATGTACGCACGGTCGCTGCTCTAGAACCTTCCCGCCTCAACGGCCATCAGTTCTACGAGCAATGAGCCCCGCCCACTGCCACTGGAGATTTGCAATTTGCTGAGCTATGTCTGTAACTTTGGTTCTTCTGGGGACCTCCTCATTTCTAATTCGATCTCGCAGAGAGTTCTAGTATAGAACTTTGAATTGCCTATTTCGGTGTCTTAAACCTTCTCATGAGGCCCATTTGAAGGGACTGTACGTCTCTGTTCTGTAAGTCATCATTGGCAATTCACCTTCATCAAGAGATCGGAATAGGCAGAGTTTATTTGCCTAAATTGGACGCATATTCATTCATGCGTGAGTGATATATGGGAATATATTATTGAATGAACATGCATCAAGTTTAAGCAAATAAACTCTGCCTATTACGATCTCTGCTACTGAAAATTCTGCGTAGCCTGTAACTCAGTTACAAAAATATAAAAAATAAACATAAACGTTTCTCGTCTTAAAGAACTAACATATACGTTGAAAAATAGTTCCGTTACCCAAACATCAAAATGGACACCTTTACGTCTTAATTAAATGTTATATTAAGCTGTTTCCTACAAGAATCTTGCACAGAAGCAGCCAAAAGGCTTTGTGTTAAGCCATTAGGGTACAAATAGGTATTGATGGGTCTCACGTCCGACGCTATTATGGCTTAGCCGAGAGTTTCGAAGCGATTCTGTGCTGAAAACTATATCCATTAAAATACAAAGTGATCAAAACGTCGTTGCAATAATGATTGTTCTTTCTTATCGAGGAGCACGTAAAAGGCGTTAAGACGCTTAGTGAATTTTTCTAACGTGACTAGGTATATGATGGTATAAAGGACACATTAAAAAACTACTCACTAACGACGATTGTATAGGTCTGAAAAGGAAGAGAAACGCAAGGTCATCGCATTTGCGGCCCAAATTTTGAATTGAGTTAACCGTGTCATGTGGGGTATCGTATGAAAGGGCTTCATTGGCACAAATTGTTAACTATTACAGATTGTTAACTATTGTTATGATATGAATAAATTTGTACGAAACCTTCCATGGGTAAGTCCGACTCGCACATGTCCGGTTTTTTTCTAAAGAATTCACTTTTTCTAGTTCAATTTTGTGTTCAAGTGTAGTATCAAAGAACATTAAAAATAATTATTCTTGAATTACAGTACTTTATTCAACATTTCCTGAACAACATGGTTTTTGATCGATTTCTGTTTTATTGCAGAGACCGGGAAAAAGATCGTTGCGGGACGATTATGAGTGATTGCGTCCCAGCCGCGCTATACATAATAATAATATCGTCCCCTTACTTCTAGAACCGCTTAACTGCATGAAGTATAGTTTTGAGAAAAACGCATTTAAAGGTTTGAGGGTTTAAATGTATAGTTAAACCCAATTCTAAGTAAATTATATTATAGATTTTATAAGGAGAGGTTATTAGTTATCAAAACTGTAAGTAAAAAAATAGTATAATCTTTAAACAAATGGTTTAAATTGAGGCTTTTGTAAAAAAAGTGGTGCAGATAAGCGGTTTTTGCTGTAGAGTCAATTTATTCGTATCTTTTAAACTAATAGGCTTCGGCAGTATAAATTCAAAGTTTAACTTTCTTACTTATATAAGTTTCACTTTGGACTAGAAAAATATTGGGAATTGTGATTAATTATGCAGTTATCTTAATTTATACTACAGTCACGAGTCAGTTAGTTGGTTTTGGCTGTAGAGAATATGATATTTCAGAATTAAGTGCACTTAAAATGCTAATATGTTACTAGTATGTTTTGTACTGTAACTTATTTTACCGACTGCCTCGTCTCTACAAGATATAGCGGTATGTTTTGTAAAGTTCGCACTATTTAAAACTTAAAACTATTCGTTTACAAAATTTCATCGAATTATGTTTACTAATAAGACGTTTATTAGATAAAAAGCAACATTGAGACAAACATTGGTGTTGACTGGAGAAATTAGAGGTTAAAACTAAAATAAACGTCACATAGGTTTAAAAAATTGTTTATTAGGGTTGTAAAAAACACGTAGGAGTAGACCAAAAAAAAAAAAAAAAGGGTACTCGCTCAGATCCATCAAATTATCGGCCTATCGCTTTAACATCCTTGTTTTCCAAGATAATGGAACATGTTATTAATCGTCAGCTGCTGAGGTATCTGGAGGATAATCAGCTATTAAGTGACCACCAATATGGCTTCCGCCGTGGGCGTTCAGCTGGTGATCTTTTAGTTTACCTCACTTATTGTTGGGCTGAGTCCGTGGAGAGCAAGGGCGAGGCATTGGCCGTTAGTTTGGATGTAGCGAAGGCCTTTGATCGGGTTTGGCACAAAGCACTTTTGTCGAAGCTGCCTTCTTATGGGCTCCCAGAGAGTTTCTGCAAATGGGCAGCCAGTTTTCTTACGGGGAGGAGCATCCAAATAACAGTTGATGGCTCATGCTCGAAACTCATGCCCGTGAATTCTCGTGTACCGCAAGGCTGTGTATTGTCCCCTACGCTGTTTCTTCTGCATATCAACGATATGTTGCAGATTAGTAACATTCATTGCTATGCAGATGATAGCACTAGTCACACGCGCTATTTTGGCCGGAGTAATCTCTCTCGAGCCGACACCGCAGACTGCCGAGCAAAGCTTGTGTCTGAAACTGAGTCATCGCCTGGTCCAATTTAACCCCACTAAGACACAATTGTGCGTGTTATCAGCCAAGAAAAGCCCTTTCGTCACAACACCTCAGTTCGAAGGCACTTCCCTCGCCATCAAGCCCAGTATCGGAATCCTGGGCTTTGACATTTCTCATGACGTTAAGTTCCGTAGTCATTTGGAAGATAAAGCCAAATTGGCTTCCAGGAGGCTTGGCGTGCTTAGTAGAGCAAGACGGTACTTCACAGCTGACCACTGCCTCCAACTTTATAAGGCTCAGGTTCGGCCGCATATGGAGTACTGTTCTCATCTCTGGGCTGGGGCACCCCAATACCTCCTTCTTCCACTTGACCGGATACAACGCAGAGCGGTTCGAATCGTCAACGACCCAGCGCTCTCCGTCCGATTGGATTCCCTCTCTATCCGAAGGGACGTCAGTTCACTTTGCGTGCTGTATAGGCTTTACAACGGGGAGTGTTCTGATGAATTATTTGAACTTTTACCGGCCGCAGAGTTCTACCACCGAACTACTCGTCGCAATGCCAGGTTCCATCAACATCACCTTGATGAAGGGCGTTCTTCCACCGTGCGTTTCACTAGGCACTTTTTGCCTCGTACAGTGAAACTGTGGAATGAGCTCCCTTCGGCGGTATTTCCCACCAGTTATGACATGGGTGCCTTCAAGAAAAGAGCTTACATCTCCCTTATTGGCCGGCAACGCACCGACAACTCTTCTTGAGCTGATGGTGTTTATGGGCGGTGGTGTTTACTTCCCATCAGGTAACCTACATGCTCGTTTGCCTCCAACTGATATAAAAAAAAAAAGTTATTCTTCGTCACTGCTAGTGTCGGCTGCGGCTCTGGATTACAGTTATCTGAAACATAATACTAGCTTTAAGTTATGTACTTAACTTACATCCCTTTTCTGTACACATTGTATTTTCTTTTTTCATTTTGTGCAATAAATAATTTTAATACATACACTGTAGAATAACTAATTCTTTACCCTAAAAAGTTTTTCCTAAAAAAAACATTTTGCTGACACTTTATTGTTGCCGACTGTACTTATACTATTGATAACAAACTCGCTATTGAAAGACGACTCAAACGAATCCAAACTCTATGGACCTACTATAAACCGTTGAGGAGTTCTGATGGCCACCTTCCGTCTCGATCACCATACCAGCTCGTTGGTACCATAATATTATTGTATTGTCATAGGCATCACACTAGCATGCAAAATTTCAAGTATCTCCAACAACGAAAAGTAAGTTAAAATCGTCTTCCAAGATTTATTTAAGTAAGTACCTACATAGTATCAAATTGAGTCAATCAAAAACTTACCTACTCAAAATTGTTTTGTATACTTAATATGAAACTAAGACATTTAAAATTGAAATAGGTAGTATTGAATTTTGTTAAGTGACATACCTATTTACTGGTAAGTATGTAGGTAGGAACGTGTTATAATCCGCGGCAAACAGTTAAGAAGTAGGTAGTTGTAATACCTACCTAAATTGTTTTCACATTCGACTTACATCCTTTGGTTGATTTGTCCGAGACTTGGCGACTCATTGACACCAGAAGATAGCTTGTTTTCATCATCTATAACGAAAACTTTTTTGTTTAGGTATGTTGGGGTCAACGCCCCGCACGATTTGCCGTAATTAATATGTTCAACATGCAAATTCGTTGTCTTAAATGACATTGACTAAAATATAGTTCGCCTTATTCAGTGAGATTTTAGTAACAGTAACAGTAGGAGCTTTAATATTGTTCTCGTGATTTACCTAACCTATCAATTTTAACATAATTAATAGAAACAGTCATTTTTACTTACCTTGCGTGCACGCAATCGGCGTCGACACTTGCAAACAGGTGAGACGTGACTAAGCGCCGCGCCGCGGCGCGCGGTTAGCGCCTAGCGGGCAGGCCCTCACTAGGGAGTACAGCGTGAAGCGCGTACGCGCACGTTAAGCGGTTTTTGCTGTATCGGATTCTACCGGCGAAAGCAAAAAAGATGCAAACAAAACACATTATAATATGTTTTTGTTGTTTTTGCAGTTAATATTTTAGACTTTTGAGTAATTAGGAAGTGGAAAAACATATTTATCGATTGGTTTGAATGTTTTTGTAGATGGCAAAATAAACGTTTATATCTTATGGTTAGCACCAAAAAACTACTACACATGTTTAGTATCTTATTAGAGTAACTAAATTGTATTTTATTTAAACATGAAACCTGCTAAATCCACTTTAATGAGGATAAAATGTTTTTCTTCTTGAAAATTTAAAAATATCGATTATAACAACCATTTAGTAGCTTTTGCTTGTTCAATATTAAAAAAATCGCCGTTAAACTACTTTAAGCAAGAGGCTATCTCAGGAACGGAGCATGGTATTAAAAAACGGGTTTTACCAACACGTAGATATTGGAAAGTACTTTCTAACGATGTTCGTAACTTGATTTTGCCTAAAAGGAACTTTAAGCGGTTCTAGAAGTAAGGGGACGATATGCGAGTTTAAAAAAATATTGTTGCCATCATCATCGACATAACTCATAATGCTATTTGCATTCGAAACAGGTACGACTTAGTTTGAAACCAAACCATTAAAAAACACAAATTAATGTAAATGTCTAAACTAATAATTTGAATAAACTGAGATTTTAATAATAACATTTATAGTGCCTTGAGGTTAATTCGGCAATTTTCTTTATGTACCCAATTTAAATTAAAAATAAATCAAACGATTTGATACACTTTGAAATATGCTGTTAATGCCGTTAGTAAAGTTTATATTTTTAGTTAAAGTCAATATTAACCCTTCTTTGCATGGCGATGGACATTTTTCCATCGTTACATAATACCAACTTTTAGTAAGTACACATAATTTTATTGCGTATTAAAAATCAAATACTGTTTGAATTCACGACATTTTTGTTTTTTTTCACGACAAGGAAATAACTTTCATCTCATGAGTGTTTTTTTGAGTTGGATGTCCTAGTCCAAACACGGGTTTAAAAAGTAAGAAATGTGGGATATTATAAAACTACTTAATACACTATTAGCGGCCGCTACCATTGGTGAATAATATATTTTTTGCCTTGGTTGGAACACAGAACTTAGCGTGCTGATTTTACAATAGTAATATTGACATTTCCCAGCATGTCGAAGAAAAGGTATGTTATGTCTTACTACTACAACTAACTGGTGGTCTGTGGACTCACTTTACGCAGCGGGCATATGACGCACTGCGCGTCCAGTACAATGACGAGTTCAGGATGCTGTTCGGGCTGCCGCGGTATTGCAGTGCCTCAATGATGTTTGCCGAAGCACGTTCGGACTGCTTCCACGCCATAATGAGGAAGCGATGCGCGTCGCTGCTCCGCCGCAGCCGCGTCAGCACGAACTGCATCCAGGGGGGCTATTATTTATTTATTTAATTAGACACACCAACAGTAGCACAAACAAATGCGTGTACCTACAGAAGATTTAAAAGAAAATAGTCCTTTTTGTGCACCAATTACAGGTGTGCAACAGCATTAGCACAGCCAGGGATCAATAAACTAAAAACTAGGCATTTATCACATTACACAAAAATTACAAAAAAATAATATAAAAATAGAATTAACAAATATTTTAAAGTTTAAAACAGCACAAGACTACGACAAAGCTAGTAAATTACGTCTCACAGCGTATTATGATATAGTTATGCAATTCTGTTTGCGCTGAGAGAAAAGGACAGAGCATAACTGCGATAGCTCTGTCCCTTACACTCACTCAGCTGGTCCAGCTCGCAGGCTTTGATTGTTATGTTGTCTCGTGTATTACAAACCCTAATATTATTACTAAGACGCTGTATTTACTAACCCTATGCTTATTTCATTTGGTAATTTAGCAATTAACGGACAAACTAAAAATAAATTAAACGATCACAAACAATCGTAAAGGGTGAGAATGCTTCTTTGTATGGTAATCAATAGATGTGCATCATCATCATCATTATCAGCCGCAAGACGTCCACTGCTGGACAAAGGCCTTCCCCAAGGTTTTCCACAACGATCGGTCCTCTGCTCCTGTCATCCAGCGGTTTCCCGCGATCTTTATCAGATCGTCAGTCCACCTTGTGGAAGGTCTGCCAGCACTTCGTCTCCCGGTTCGCGGTCGCCACTCTAGAACCTTTCCGCTCCAACGGCCATACATGTTATGCGTTAATTGGTCACAAAAGGCCATTAGCCGTCCGCCGACATGCTCCGCAGTCGACTCACCTGCCTGCTGGAAATAAAGATCACAACGAGCCCGTTATAAGTGATGCTATAACGTTTTGTCACAACGGTGTGTCTCACAGTAAGGGATACTTAACTAAAAAAAGAAGGAGCTTTAAACTTCTACCATTACCATAATCGTCTCAGCACCAATCAATGGTAGGTCATCGGTTTACTAGTAGAAACTGCCTTACCACAACAAGTCCTATTATTAACTGGACAATGAATATTGTGCACAGATATGTCTATGAAGGAAACAAAATAATCAGCTTGTAGTAAAAAATCCTTGTTTTATTTATATGTACAAGTTCATTGGATACAATTAATATTGCTTGGCGTTTTCGTGACAGACGTTTCAGATGGTTTATATTGATAAACCTATATATACTAACCTACCTATACTAACCTGTCTTGTCTTACTAAATGATTTTTTGGGATATGCGTTAAAAAAATGAACTTTTTTCCTAGTATTACAGGTTACTAGTAAGGTTGTGTAGTTACTCGTAAAGTATATATTTTATTGGACCTCGTAACATAAATGAGTTGATAAATATTAAACTCCAATATGTCCTTGAAATTTGGCATACGAATTTAAATCTTAGTTTATTCGTATTAAGTTTTAAATTCGTATACCAAATTTCAACACATATTGAAGTTTGATATTTATCAACTCAAATAACAATATAGCCTTCTGTTCTTCAGTCGCGTTGTCTCTGAACCTTCAGCGAGAATTCCCTGGATTCCTCTGAGTAATTTCGCCATTCCACAGCACGTGACCTGAATCCAAGTTTCGCCAATAAAGTAATTATCGGAAACCTAATTGCATTATAGTTCAGTGGCTGGTAAAATCCTGGCAGGTTTCACGGCTAGGTCCTCTGATGAACGCTGAATTTTGAATTTAGAAAAAGTTAACGGTGCTAGTTGGTAACAAGCATGCATGATTTTGGACATTAGGTTAGATGCTATTCTATTTTACTGTTCTTATTTACGCTATTATTTTTAGTCTGTTGTACTACTCGATAGTTTTCAGTATTTCTAAAGCTTTGAAATTAACTATTTCAAACAATGAAAGAAAAGCTTTTAATGGCAACCGGTGAAATTACACATAGAGGAATTACATATTAGTCCTCAGGGTTCACAATGCATTTGTGGTCTTAACATTGAAGTCTCGAGATAGTAGGTAATCGTGAGAATTCCAATGTCTATGGGTGTGCCTTATCCTTGCCATAACAAAAAATAATGAAGTGTTTGCATTTTTATTAGGTTTTTTCGTCGTCTTCACGATGCATCACTCCGATCCGATGTCCCTGGAGACGAAAAGTGTTTTTTTTTCTTAGTAAATAGGACAGTTTCCGAGGAAATAGCGATAAAAACTTCTGTAAGAACCAAATTGCAAGCAAAAGTTAGTATAATGCATATTATACATTAAATGTACATGCATGATGCAATCAAGAAATGGAAAGTTATCAGTTACAGACGCATCAGTTGGCAAGCCTTTCATAGCAAGATTAAAATAATAAAGATATTTGTGCAACAAAGTGATTTAATAAACAAAACGATATAAGTTTCATCAGGTCTAATTTGTTTTAAGACTTTGTGAAACCCAAACGCTCAATGAAATCAAAATAAGCAAAACTAAAATTTTAGGTCTTCTTTGAAGTACGACGTTTATCTAATAAATACGCTGAAGTACTTTGTAATTTTAACAGAAAATAGAATTTCAAAATTGGGAACGAGGGGAACCTAATGTAAAAACCAACGACGAAAAGTAATAAAAAACAGTGGTTTTTGAATTTCAATTAGATTTAAGGCATAAAAACCAATTTGTACGTACTGTTACATTGTTTTCAAGTTTCTTTTACTTCTTTATTTAGAACTTAATTATTTAAATCCAATAAATAAATTACCAAAATCGTACTTAGGTACGTGAGAAAAATGTAGACATGTTTTCTTTTATTCACTTAAGGGCTGATTTTTCAATCTCCAGATAACACCATCTGTCCGGTAAATTGTATCTATGTCCTTTTCTTTGTCATAAGAAAGACAAGGAAAGAGCTACAATTTACCTGACAGATAGTGTTATCTGGAGATTGAAAAATCAGCCCTAAGAATGAAAGGTTAACTTCAGCCAGTAATTTTATCCTCATGCAAACCTCTTTTATGAGTTGGGTAAATAGAGAATCTTTACGGGTCGA
Organism: Acleris laterana; assembly: GCA_963966035.1. Classification (NCBI taxonomy): domain Eukaryota; kingdom Metazoa; phylum Arthropoda; class Insecta; order Lepidoptera; family Tortricidae; genus Acleris; species Acleris laterana. Next base: position 10,169,200 of record OZ014459.1, on the reverse strand, counting down.
AAGTAATTTCCTCTACCAAAGGAAGTTTTTACTTGTATTAGGCAGAACAAGCGTGTTTATTTATAAACGAAATACTGATTTATTTCGGGGCAATAATCTGTACGTATTTCCTATACTTTATAAATATGGTTTGGAGTTTTCAAAGCACGGTAAGACATGGAAAAATATTCAGTAGCCATAATCTGTGGTTGCCTAATGAACAAATATCATAATAGTCACCTAATTATTAATTTACATACATAATATTAATTTGATACATACATACATTAAATCACGCCTGTTTCCCAGAGGGGTAGCCAGAGACCACTTCTTTCCACTTACTACGATCTTAACAAATTTCTTCCACATTCGTACATCGAGTCATGCACGCACGTCGGTTTTGGGTACTTAAGATTCGGCCCTTTTCTAGTATTTCTCCGATTTGATTCGAAAAAGTACTCCTAGGGTGGCCCCTTCCGACCCTTCCACTCACGTTCAAGCTGTATATCAATAACTTTATAACCTTATAATTAGATATAAACACAGAAAATATAATGCTCAAAAAATATTGGTAGGTATTTGTAAATAGACTTGACCTCTTTCTTACCTTACCTTACCTATCAAGGTGAGTTTGACCTAATTTAGTAAACGCACCCGACATCCAGACTTCTCAACAACCAAACGTCCTTTCAAAACACAGAACAAAATTACAATATTATAACATAGCAACGTTTTATATTATAACACTACGGAAAATTATTTCGTGCAGGCGATGTGAATATCATCGTCCTTTTGCGAATACATTTTTTATTATCTGAATAACCAGAATGAGTATATAATATTACTGCGCGTGCATAATTTTTTTGAATTTTAACAAACAATGTTATAACATTGTGATGATTGTGATGAACAAGACCTGAAGTCATAATAAAGTGCAGCAAAACAAGAATTAAGTAAACGAAAAGTTTAGCTACTTGGCAGTCCTTTTGCAGTGCCCTCGTTTTTTTATGTGTTGAAACTGACCTTTAGCAAATAGAAATTACAGTTCACTTTGACTAAGACGTTCTTAATGGATATCTTGAGATTGCATATTATATTGACTTCAAAGTCGATCAGCCGTGTGTTAATTCGCCTTATCCATGCCTTAAAAGAAATACTAACTAGTCAGTAAATAATTCACTTCAAGTAAGTATACTCTTTACCCCAGGATACAGTAAAGATGTACCTGCGCAGATGATAATTTTTCGAAGCGCGGGAACCAATAAGCATGCTTCACGCGTTGCGTGGTGGTATTCTGTGCTATTATTGGTTATTAGTGACGCCGCACTGTGGAACGAAAATGGCCTCTCCATAGAAATAGGGACTTAATTTTCTAAGAGCCTATTTTTTTAATTGAAATCGAATCTACTCCTCATAATTAGGTAAAAAAATGAATATGGGTCAATTTGGCTGGAAAACCGCCGAGTAATAATTTTTTTTATAAAATTTTGTATGGAGCGTATATGAAAAAACGGAATATCTCAGAAAGTGCACAATTTCCCGTAATATCCTTCCGCAGGAATTTAGTACCAATTATTTATGATTTTTCGGCGTTCTCAAAATTTCCCGGGCAGGTGCACTTTTTTTTAAAAAAATCAAAAACGTTTTATATAGGGAAAACTTGGTTTTTAGGAGGTATTTAAGTTTGCAAGACACGTTTAATCGTGGGATAAAATTAAATAATGGCTTTAGATGAGATGGATGTTCAAAAATGAGGTCACTGGAATAATGACATATCTCACTTTTTGGCCCTTTATCTCCCTGCCCCCTAATGAGCACAATCGGTGCTCATTAAGTGTATGATTAAAAGTAAAAATTAACTAAATCACTCTTAATTATTCTTAATGAGTTGGCATTAAGTAAAAAAATAAATTAAATATTATCTTATTATCATTAAGGATGATAATTACCCAGATTTCAATGGGTTCTCATTAGTAATATGCAATAAATAGGTTGCAGTTCAATTTTATTGTTTATTCCTTCTGGAACATTTCAACTGCAAGCAATGGAGGGTTTAACGACCAACTTAGATTTGTACGTGATTTTGAGAAATCAGGAACCTTCTTTTAACTACAAAGCCTTGATGGAAGAAGTGGTTACTAAAATCAATGGACAACTATCTGAAGAAGACTATGATACCCTCAAGGAATTTTGCCAAAGATTTTCAAGAGCTGCTTTGGAAAGATGGCAGAAGTGCCGAAGAGATACGAAAAAGTTTAGAAGTACTTATGAACATTGGCTTATGGAAAATGTTGATTGGCCAAGCTTTGTAGTTTGGCGATCCGATTCACCCACCCAAGAATCAGGTGATTTAAACTATGAAGGATCGACCTCATCGGTTGGAACAATGACTACAACAAAACGTAAGTCATTCGAAGATCTGGGAACCAAACAGAAGAAAAAAAGATCGAGTGACTTACAATCCGAAAACGCTGATGAATTGGCATATGCTGCAGCAGAACGTTTTAAGCAGGATGGCCGCGATGATATTGCGGCCGTAATTGAATATATGCTGAAAAACCCAGAAGTAGCATCTAAATTAAGAGAAGTGACAATCTCTACGAAGAAACCCGTAACATCTACGATATATACACCTGAAAAAGCACTAAGTCTTTTTATTTCACTCAAGTTGTCTAAATGGCAATATATGATCCTGCGAGAGAGTGCTATTAGAGAAGGTGCAGAAAATGTGTATCCGTCATACTACAGAGTACAAAAAGCTAAACTAGATTGCTATCCTCCGAGTGAATCAATAACTATTACGGATTCTTCAGCCAAAATTAAACTGCAAGAATTATTGAATATTACAGTGAACAGAATAATGGATAGTATACCGGAGCACGTAGAAGACAAACAGATGGTACTTATTTCTAAATGGGGGTTTGATGGTGCTTCGAGCCAAAGCAGGTACAAGCAAAAGATGAGTGACTCCGAGCAAGATGATTCTAGTGTTTTCATGACAACCCTGGTACCATTAAAATTAACTTCAGGAACTGATACAATATGGACGAATCCCAAGCCTTGTTCAGCGTTATATTGTCGTCCAATACAGTTCAAGTTCATTAAGGAAAACGAAGCCGTTGTGCTTGCTCAGAAAACGGAGATAGACAAGGAAATTGAAGATCTACTACCCACAGAACACAAAACCAACACAGTGAAGCATGAACTGAAGATGACGATGTTGGACGGCAAAATATGCACTTTTCTTTCAAAAGCCAGATCAAATGCAACTTGCAGTTTATGTTTGGCTAAACCAACGGAGATGAACCTTCTTGATAAAGTTCTTACAAAACCTGTGGATACTGGTATATACCAATATGGGTTATCATCTCTACATGCTCGCATCAATACGATGGAATGCCTTCTTCACATAGCATATCGCCAGGATTTTAAACAATGGGCTGCGAGAGGAAACGAGCTAAAAGAAAAAATGGCATCAAGGAAGAAAATCATTCAAGATCGTTTTAAGGAAGAAATGAATCTCTTGATAGATGTGGTCAAACAGGGGTCAGGGACAACTAATGATGGAAACACAGCCAGAAAGTTTTTTGAGGACCCCTGTAAAACAGCAAGCATTACAGGACTAGATGAGGGATTAATCAGGAGATTTGCAGTAATCTTGCAAGCAGTTACTTCAGGAGAGGTTATAGACATCAACAAATATAAAGATTACGCCCACGATACAGTAAAAAAATATGTGGAATTATACAACTGGTATCATATGTCCGCAACGGTTCATAAATTACTGGTGCATGGAGCAGACATTATAGCCCATAACGAAGTTATACCGATCGGCAATCTCTCAGAAGAAGCGTCAGAGGCCCGGAATAAAGACTTTAGAAGGTTCAGGGAACACAACTCACAGAAAAAGAGTAGACAAGATTCAAATCATGACATTCTCAATATGTTACTTCTGTCATCGGATCCCAAACTTACCGCAATGAGGCCAACACTGAATAAAAGGAACAAACAAACCTTATTTATTGAGACCTTGGACCTTCTAATCAATTCCGAATCGCAAAATGATTCGGAATTGGATGCCGAAATAGGTGATGCAGAACAATAAAATTAAACTGCAACCTATTTATTGCACATTACTAATGAAATCTGGGTAATCATCATCCTTAATGATAATAAGATAATATTTAATTTATACTTTTACTTAATGCCAACTAATTAAGAATAATTAAGAGTGATTTAGTTAATTTTTACTTTTAATCATACACTTAATGAGCACCGATTGTGCTCATTAGGGGGCAGGGAGATAAAGGGCCAAAAAGTGAGAAATGTCATTATTCCAATGACCTCATTTTTGAACATCCATCTCATCTAAAGCCATTATTTAATTTTATCCCACGATTAAACGTGTCGTGCAAACTTAAATACCTCCTAAAAACCAAGTTTTCCCTATATAAAACGTTTTTGATTTTTTTAAAAAAAAGTGCACCTGCCCGGGAAATTTTGAGTACGCCGAAAAATCATAAATAATTGGTACTAAATTCCTGCGGAAGGATATTACGGGAAATTGTGCACTTTCTGAGATATTCCGTTTTTTCATATACGCTCCATACAAAATTTTAGTAAAAAAATTATTACTCGGCGGTTTTCCAGCCAAATTGACCCATATTCATTTTTTTACCTAATTATGAGGAGTAGATTCGATTTCAATAAAAAAAATAGGCACTTAGAAAATTAAGTCCCTATTTCTATGGAGAGGCCATTTTCGTTCCACAGTGCGCCGTGTCGACACGCGCCCGCGTGTCATTCAGTCACCCGTCAATCGGGTTGCACCTTATAACTGTACAAGTCTGATCGTGGGTATTAATCGAGCATCGTGCTTTTGGAAATCATCGGAATCGTTGTTCGTGTCTGTGCGAACGAAGATTCACGACACGCCATATAAATTGTGTTCTACTATATTACCAATATAATGGTCCTAAACAATCCGACCGAGCAACGTTACATTGATCCATAGTTGCGGGTACATAATAGTAAAAAGGCACAATACACATTATGTTTGTGATAAAGATAACACAGCAAGAACGTCGTGTACTGCAGATTATACGCGCCTGAGGGATTACAGAGCAATCTAGGCTACGCAAGAGCGAGCCGCGCTCGAGGCTGCTTACGATTACATACAGCCATTCAATTTTGCTCTAGCGTCTAGCATACTAACCATCCTTTACTTTAACTGCGCTTGGCTATATAAAACACCCTGTAGCTTATAAAGTGTGATTATTTTAGAAAGCCTTAGACCACTAAAAATATATATGAATAGAAAATGTGAATAAATTATTTACTAACAATATATAGTCTTATAATTATTGGTCTACGATAAATTAACTAGTAGAAAAGCGATTTATAATATTTTGTTTGTCAATGACAAAAATCGTATGTAAAAAATACGTTACTAGAAACAACACGCCTAATACGGTTTAATTGAAAAAGTAACATGTTCAGTGTCAAATACGGTTTGGTAGTTGAAAACTTGTTAGATAAATAGTAAACCGCAACATATAAACAAAGTTGAGTGCAGTTTGTTGGTTCGTACCACTAATTGGTCATTAACATAATGAATACGCGAATAAAGCTGAACAAAATGTTGGGTAATTAGTAGTAATAATAATGCTTAAAGCTTGTTTATTATTAAAGTCTTTACTTTAAATTTCATTAATTTAGTTATAAAACTTAGTGTAAAAATCATTTTATTAATCTATTTTTTTATAATAGTCCTTAGGTGAAAGGATCATACTCGTAGTACGTGGAAAGAGAGTACAATAAGAGTTTTCCAGTCAAATTAGGAAACTAAGTTACATAATTTTACATTATCGGTCTTTTTTTAAGAGAAAATTATAGCGGCTTAAAACCATTTTTATGTCTACTGTAATTCTATTTTTTTTATAAATAAACTTTTAGAGTTGTTGGTAATTCTGTAGCTCTGCCTACCCCACTTTTGGAATGAGGGCATAAAGGTATACATATTATATGTATCTATACTAATATTATAAAGCTGAAGAGATAGTTTGTTGGTTTGCTTGAACGCGCTAATCTCAGGAACTACTGGTCCGTTTTGAAAAGTTCTTCCAGTGTTAGATAGTCCATTTATCGAGAAAAGCTATAGGCTATAATATCAAACTCACATACTCCGAAGCGAAGCGAGGGCGGGTCGCTAGTGTGTACCTCCTTAAATATTGCTTTTATGAAACAAAAAATAATACAATTGAATTAATTATACTCTACATTAACTTCGAAACTTAATCCTCAAGAAAGAGACACTATATTCTTCGAAATATCTTAATGAATAGCTCAATGAAAGCCCGCTAAAGCCTGGTTCACACGTAATGCATGCCCGAGCCAATTAATAATACGTGATAACAGCCGGGGATGCTATAAAGCCCCCAAAACATAGACTAAGAGCTGATGCTAAAAATACGGTCCGTACTTATTTAGATGAATTGGAAATTATTAAAAAATTTAACACCCTTTTATATTATTCTGTAGGTCTACCTAAATTTGGTTTGGGATGCCACTTGCGTGGACACCCTTGCGCCGTCACATCTTCCCGGAACAAGTACTAGGTCTGGTTTCGCGGCGGAATCAGCGGAGACCCTCAAAAGGCGCAAATACAGTCAACTTGATAGAAGTTACTTATTTGAGCCTTTTGGGGTCGAAACTTTAGGACCGTGGGGACCAGGAGCACACCGTATTTTTAAAGATTTGTCAAAGCGCCTGATCGACGCATCCCGTGACAAAAATGCTGGCCTGTACTTGGCACAAAGATTAAGCATTGCCATTCAACGTGGCAATGCTGCCAGCATTTTAGGAACAATGCCCACTGGTAGCGGTTTGTTAGATTAGTGTAGTTTTAAGTAATTTTGTAAGTTCTTTCGTTTGTTTGTTTTCTGTTTAATTGTCCTTATTTGAATTTTACAATAAATTATACCTATACTTAAACTGAAATCAGCGCCGTTGAACAAAATAACACATTATAGAAAAATGAAGTAAGATGAACCTATACCTAATTTATGTATTCCAGTTAACCCTTGAAAGATGGACACCAAAAAAAAGGACGAATCACAATAACGCACTCAAAATTGTTTGTTATTATCCTCGCTTATTTTGACAGTTTGCATCATTTTTATTTCAATGGTTTGTCGGTTAAAACCAATTACGTATTAGTTTGCAGTTTTCGTGGCACCTCGGAGTCATGCGTATCTTAGCCTATAAACCACTATATAGCGCGGTCCTGATATTGGCAATTAAGCCACGATTGCGGCCTTATCAATGCATTACGCGTTACGGAGATAATGGACACTGACCTAATGACGCATTATTGCATAATTAATCAAATAAGGATCTCCGGCTTCAGTAAAGACACAAACTCTATAAAGGAGTCAGTTTTTTTGCAGTTTATGTGTAGTTTCGGAGATTAACCGATTTATTTTCCTATATTATACTCTTACTGGTCTGCCTTAAAGAATTGTTGTTTGAATATTTTATATCTTATATACAGTGTGTTACCGGCATGCGGGCATTTATTAAAACTGCCGATAATAATGTGGCTTTAGCAATTTTTTGCAAGGATTATCTATTAAAAAGTAATTAAAAAACTTCACAATTAATTTTCTTAGATACTGTCCATTTTTAATGTAGTGCATATTCTGCGTGTTCATCGTTATCAGTATCGCTGTTGCTTGGTACAAGGCATGTCGTGGTACGGGGGCAAATCATAATAATCAAAGTAGCCGTTAACTGTCAATTTACACTTGTCAAAGTCAAGTTAATAAAACCTGAAAAGTTATTTATTAATTAAATTAATGTCATAGTTACGTTACAGATATACGTTATTTTAACCTACTTTAAAAAAAGCCAGGGTGCTGGTAACACACTGTATAGGTACCACATACAGATTTTAGGTAACGTATACCTTTACTTTAATGTTCAATGTTAATTAATTCCATTAATGCTATGCGACTTTGTCTGCCAGCTCTACACTTCACCCCTGGACTCTTTAAATACCACGAAGTACCAGTCACACCACTGAAGTGAAGTCATTCTGGTTCTACGCTTCAACAACCTCTCTGTGTTAACGATAAAAAAGAAAATAGCGGCTTATAAAATAGCAACAACACAGCCTCACATAATATCAGGCAAAAATGAGAAATCTTTTTTCTCCGCCCACCCTGTACTTCATGATCCATGTTTTCCACGCTTACGACCGAAACGGGGTAAATGAACCCTGAACATTTTCTTAGTACAAAAAGTATACTGACCAACGTAAAAAGCCATTCGTTCAAACTCGACGTTAGTAGGGTACAGTCGTAAAAAGTAAATCGGGCATTTTATTGAGGTCTACTTGAGGGTTGAGGAACGACGAAATATTTACATACGTATCTATATGTTAACAAAGCGAACAATGTGCCTTTGTGGGACTTCTTGCTTTAAAGATAGGGTTGAATTTGATTTGTTCGATTATAACTTGTTCGAAGTATAGACTTGTATGATTACATGAACTTTACTTACCTCACTCTACATTGTTCAGGATCAAGATTTTTTTATAAAATCATAATATAACGCGATCAAACACTTTTACGTACTATACCTACTTACGTACGTACGTTTTACGTACTTTTACCTACGTATACTTTTATTAGATACAATATAGGTAAACTCTAAATTAACTAATTATTTCTATATTTGATAGAAATAATAGTTGATTTCGGATGTTTCTCTGCCTGTTTATAAATTTTGGAAAGTCGAATAAAGAAGCTGACAATGATTGGTGCAAAATAATGACCACAGCTAAAGTCGGTAATGTTTGGCGATAATGGATCTCATTTTTAGGATTCCGTAAATAAAAAAGAAAAACGGAACCCCTATAGGATCACTCGTGCGTCTGTCTGTCACAGCCAATTTTCTCCGGATCTACTGGACCAAATCAGGTGAAATTTGGTACTATGGTGTAATCCTATGACCCAAACACAGATGGTGACATTTTGTTAAATAAGGGTCATTTTCGGGAGAACAAATAAGGAAATTAAAAAAAAAGTTTTGCAAACCTTACTGTGTCACATATCAAATGAAAGGGCTCTTTATAAGGATATCAAATATATAATGTTATTAATATACAATAAATAGTTAGAATGTTATTCATGAAAAAAATACGTATGTACGAAACCCTGTCTACGCGAGTTCAGCTGCCATTTGGCCGGTTTTTCACAGCGCCGCCTCTACTCTTTCTTAGTGCTCCTGCTTTAACCTACCGCTAAGCTGCATTGTTCGCATTATTATGTTCGAGTGTGGGGACAAGGCAGCCGGTAAAATTACGAGCATAGATTCATTACACCCTAGTCCTCAGGGTTGGCAACGCATTTGGAGTTTTAAGATTGCAGTTTTGCGATCCTACTTACCAACAGGTAGCCTGTGTCAGTTAAGACTGCGCCGAGCGTACGCCGGATGTACAGTGGCGTCCTCAAAACTTTTATTGTGTTTACTAATAAACTAAAGCATTTTCTTGATATTGAACGAAATGTTTTTGTACTACAAATAAAAACACAACTTATAGTGTATAACATGTAGTTTAATAACAATTCACCTTCGAGTTATTAACTTAACGGCCAAAAGTGGCCACCTTTTCCCGTTAAGCTGACTACTCAAAGGGTAATTGTTATTAAAGTTTGTTACGTATCCCATAAATAGTGTTTTTACTTGCACTACAAAAACACTTCGTCTGATTCCAAGAAAATTCTTTAGTTAATTAGAAAACACAAAAATAGTAATGAGGGCGCCACTGGACGCTCGATGTTTGCACGGCGCAGTCTTAATCTCTTTGACATAAAAAAGATGTTGCGTAGAATTTTAGGCTAGTTCCATCATGGAATATGTTTCAGTATCAGTTGTTATAATCTATAGGTTTATATATTATTATATTTATTTATGTATTTATATATATAATGTAGACTTCATGTAAGTACCGCCTGTGAGTACTTTTTGCGTAAATTATTATTATTTTGTAAATTATGTTCTTTGCTTTGTTTTCTGTGCACCACTTTTGTTAGTTTTTTGCATGATTATTTGGTTGACTTGTAGAGAATACCATTAGGCATTAAGTTCGCCATTGGCACTAAAGATTAAATAATTATATAAATACATAAAAAGTCGAGTGGACGTGGCAGCACATGAGGCCACATGGATTTATTTATACACTTCGATGTCGGCCGATTGGATTGTTCGAGTGAGGGAGGCGTAAATGATATCCGCTTTCAACCGCTTTGAATTAACATTGTTTGATTGGAATAAACAAGGAACCGTTCGTCTCCGCGCTCAAACTGAAGGTAAATACGTTACACATGAACAATGAATAGTATTTAGTAGTCAATACGGATGGCTTATGTCCGCTTCCAATATTAAACCGCAGATTAATTTGATACATCGAGTTCAATTTCAAACTGTCGCATATTTCAAATTGTAACACGAAGTAACCTAATCCGCGGTTTGAATATTGGAAACGGATAAGATTTTAAGAAGCTAATAACAACGTATTAGAATATCCACTTTTTTTTACCGCCTAACAAATTGATTGATTTCATATTTTAATATCGCTATATCGTTTTTACTTTGAGTATCGATAAAAAAAATTATTACATGCCTGGGTTTTTTAGTAGCGTACCTTCGTGTCAAAAAAATACTAAATAAAAGTAGACACATACGTCTTAAAAAATCATTGTAACAAATATAAATCATCCAAGTCAAGTATGAAAAGTTCTTTTTAACATGGCAAATCATAGTATTGAATTGTAATTGGGTTCTGCTTGTCTTGGTAATTACTTAACATATTATGAGATTAGTCTTTTCTCTTGACTCGTTAAGAAGTCGTTTGTACTGTAAAACGGGGTGGGTAGGCACACAACCTAAAATGGGTGGGTTTTAGTATTTTTTTATCCTCCTATTTCTTCCTTTATCTCTCACGTAACATTTTTGGCATGTTTTCCTGCTGATCTTCGCATGTTATTTGATATTATATTGAATTTAATATTTATTGGTAGATTAAGTAGTACCATTGTAATATGTTTAAAAAATGACTGACTGCTGAGTTTCTTGCGGCGTTTCTTCTCAGCAGCGTCTCCTCTTGGGAAGCGCTGGTAGATTCTTGACTTGTAAAAGTGCCCGTACGGCCTACTTACTGAATAAACAAAAAAGGGGCATATGTTACTAATTATAAGACTGAAACTATTTCCAATAGACGTAGCGTTATGCTCCATTTAATACTTGTTATTATTTGTAACAAGTTATGACTTATTTTAAGTTGTGTCCCTACTCACCCTTAATCCCTAGTCACCCCGTTTTACGGTACCTAGTTATTTAATAAGGAACTGTCTAATTTTACGAGATAAATAGTACCTTGTGTACTTTTTCAGGGTTTTAGCTATCTTTGTACTTAATTTAATTGAAATCTATTCGACGGTTTAGCTGTGAAAGCATTACAAACAAATAAATAAATTATTTTTTGCAATTATAAATTTATCCCCTCGGAAACTATTCTTTTTCCGAGATAAAAAGTACCTATCCCAAGTCCTTCCCCGAGATTTGATCTATTTTCATACCAAATTTTATCGGAATCGGTTCAGTGGATTAGCCGCGAAAGCGTTACAAACAGACATACAGTGTTACTTTTACATTTATAATATGTGTGAAACAGAAAACATTTATGTGCTACAATTAAATACCATCCCAATTATATCATAGGTCGAGATGATATTTCAGCGTTACTTAATTAATGAAGCCTGCTAGGTTGATTAAATACTGGTTGCTCACTATTTACTCAAACGTCTTTAGGTTGAGTTTCTAGAGCGATGTTTAACAAACGTAATGTGTTTTCGTAAATGTTCTACAGCCGCTTGTAGTATAAATTGTACACACAAACAATTTGAATATAAATTTCTGACAAGCAACATTCTTTTTGTTTAAGTCACATTCACCTTTTCAGGGTTCCGAACCCTATTAATTTACTAAGACCGCTGTCCGTCTCTGTCTGTCACCAGCCCCCTATTTCACCATCCCGACAATGACAGGTGACAGTTGACAATTCGGTATACATTGCAAAGTGGGATTCATATTAGCTGCACCATGTACACTGAAATGTCACCTGTCACCTGTCATTGTCGGGATGGTGAAATAGGGGGCAGGTTGTATCTCATGAACCGTGATAGCTAGACAGTTGAAATTTTCATAGATGATGTATTTCTCTTACCGCTATAACAACAAAAACAAATACTAAAAACAAAATACAATAAATATTTAAGGGGAGCTTCCATATAATAAACGTAATTTTTTATAGATAATGGTACGGAACCCTTCGAGCGTGTCCTACTCGCACTAGGCAGATTTTTTTTATGTTGGACTTGGTACGTGGAAGCTTCATTCGATCGCGTTGGTCACATAAATTACAATTATATACATTTTAACAGATAACTAACAAACAAACACAACATACTGCTTTAGATCATTAAAGATCAAAAACGTAGTGATAGATATAAGATAACATTTTAAGAATAGTTCCCAAGAACCGTAATTCACTGCGGATCGTAGTCGTAGTGTTAAAAGTTTAAATTGAGTTCACGTAATAATGGTCGCTAAATTCGATTTTGAGATCTACGTTAGATAAGTCACTTTTGACCTTATCTCAAGTCATAGAACAAAGCTACGGTAAAATTTTATGTAAAAATGAAATATGAAGAACCTTTGTTGGTCAGGTTTTTATTCTGTGAATGAACTGAGATGAAAATATTACAATAATATTCTTAACATGATTACCAAATAAGTTTAAAAAAAAAAAATAAGCTAAAACGTGTACAACATCACATGATTATAATCTATTACGAACAAGAACAGAACCTTTATATAAAACAAAGCAATCTACAATAACGCGCTTATTAAACTTACCGAGTAAGCTGCCCTGAGAAACACCACAATAAGTTTTGATACCGCCTCTATTAAAGCCTAGATCATGCTAAGGCGGAGTTAGTACTTTACTGTTTACTAGCAATAATAGCCTAGATTGTTGCTCTTCTCGTAACTTTAGATTAAACGCAAACTTGTGTTATATTATTACAGATAAAGTTTAACTGTATTCTATTTTGTGTTCTGTGCCTTTTTAGGGTGCTGAAGTCATTATAGATATTCATACCGCGCACTGAGATCAGCGACGGAATAAGTAAAAATAATATGTCAGTTATCAACTTTATTGACCATATTCTTGCAAATAAATAAATAATTCTTGGTTAATTTTATTCTAGATACTAAACAGAAATATTTAGAGGAAAACAGGTATTAAAATGGGAAAGTATTTAAAAAAAGATTCGATAAGCGGTTTCGTATCGCATCTGAGAAATCTTTTAAAGCCGTAGACATATTGTTCTGTTTGTAAAAGCTATTCTCGTCTCTTTTTTATCGGTTTTAGATTGGAAGCGGTGTAAAAGATTTTTAACAAGTATTATCTTACATTTAACAAAAAATAATATGAGTTGTTAGCATCGCAAGGATAAGTTTGCAACATTGTGACGGCATGTCGTAACTTATTTCCTCTTTCAATGGAAGAAGTAGGTACGTTTCAATGAAACTGTATAAATTTATGCTTTCAATGTTTTTACTGTCTCTGACGCGGTGCGGATCCTTAGATTCAGTGAGATTGTTTCCTTGTCCCGCGGGAGCGCGGCTCGCGAACATCTCCGCAGCAGGAAAATATAAATACGGGATTTTATTTAGCATGTACTTTTAAAAGATAAGATCTTAGAACTTATTTAGCTTGACACAGAGTTCCTGTATGTAGATAGGATAAGTATGACAAAGGAGTGTCAGTTTCCAATTTATATTCTTTCTTTTTGTATTCACTACATTTATATTTTTTTTACTTTTTTTTCAGTATTTTGCAAAGTTTGGACACGTGGATGTTATTTTTATGTAAAAAAACCTTAAGCGCGACTTCGTCCACGCAGAAAAATAAAACATAGCCTATGTCACTCAGGGTGAATGTAGCTTTCCAATGTTGAAAGAATTTTTGAAATCGGCACATTATTTTTTGAGTTTATTAATGACAAACATACACACACGCTAAAATACAAAAATACAATTTTTTCCTCTTTATAATATTAATGTAGACATACCGCGAAAAAGACTGGATTGTATCAGTACTTCCTAAGTCTCTGAAAATGTTTTTCTGATGTACATATTTTACATATTTTTACATTTAGTGAGTAATAGAATGATCTAGTTCTTATTATGGGCGCACGTATGGGCTCTAGGCATTTCGGGTATTCCCTTGCAAGACCGGTGCTATGTTTTGTTTAGACCGACAAGTAAAATAATAATTAGGAGAAAATATCACACAAATTCACCTAGTTCCGAACTAAGCTCTTTACGAACCGAAAAAGAAGATCTTGAGGAGTTCGTTTGATGTTAAGAAACATAGGGTTTCATCTTAAATCAATAGTTACCTACTGCGGGAATAACAATAAACATGTTATTTGATAAAGCGAGTTATTAATATGACTTAATTTGTCAAGTTCACCCATTATTTCGCTTCGCTGACAAATTTGCTTTCAAAGTGAGTTAATTAGGCGAACTAACGCCTTACATCAAAGAGTTACACGAACGACTTTAATGACTTTGTAATATACACATATTGTATTATTGCGTTTTGGGTTAATAAATAGGTATAGATACAGACAACCAATTTGATGGAACCAAATGGAACTATGTCAATGTATTTACTCTTGATTACTATGTTTAATTTATAAAGAAAGAAAGAAAGAAAGAAAGAAAGAAAGAATCGTATTGCTTTTAACTCGGCCGCCATTAAAGTCAAGTAAATAAGAGAGGTATAGAGGTAACAATACGATAACATGTCAAAAGCAATATGGTTTTATAGATTAGAATACTGCCATGGCAGAATAAGAATGAATGCTTCTTTTGTAGTATTTAACACTGACAGATTCACGGTTAAGATGGCAGTAACAATCCAAAAGGACCCTTGTCAAGGTCTTGCTGACGGTTAAAGTTAGTTTGGTGAATACTTACTCGGACTTTATACATAATGGTATTAAAATTATCTCTGGTTTTTACGGTGTCGAAACTTTAATAGACTTTGCATACGAAAGCAGTTGTTTGAGCGGTGACTTGTTTAAGCTGGTTAACTTAGGGAATTTTAAATGAATGGTTTTAAAATACTACTTTATTCTTTAGTAAGTAATGAAAAAAAGATTTGAGTAACAATTTCAGTAGAAGCTAATTTATTTATTGATTTTGTACAATTAACACTTACAGTCTAGCCAAATATGTTAATCGCTGACAGTTGCTGGAGAAATATCAAATTAACAAATGTAACACAGAGTAAAATAAAACAATTACATACTAATTAGCAAACTCCTGAGCTAGCGGTGACAATGGCTTCTAAGTACCGACTGGCCGATGGAATTACTTTGGACTCATAGTCGTGGAAAACATTTAGCTGTTGCTGTCCAGAATATAATTTGAGAGTAAAGAGCTTCAGCGCACGGTGCAGCGGCCGTAAGGTCTCACAGTCCTCACTAACGCTCCGGGTAGTTCAAATCGTTTCATAAACAAAAGGTTGGTCAAAGAGGACCAATCAAAGAGCTTTATTAAGCGCAGTGCGTTTACTCAGTCAAGGATCCCTTAAGTATTGTTTGTGAATACGGGTGAGAGACTGCACGCGTGCGCGCCAATGAGACGGCAAACAGTAGGCTACGACACACGCGCAGCTGTTTACTGGACTTGGGTGGTACCCGATCAGAAATCTGAGCTTTCAATCTTAACCCTTTTCAAACTTAAGCTCTAGTTTCCTAGGATAGTGGTGCCGTCATATAGCGGCCGTAATACAGCGGGGAATGACGTCACAGAGAACGTTGTCTATGTAAAGAAAATGGCGCGGTTTCCTAGAGGGCGGTGATTGACACCGTAATGTTAAATAATATTATAGCGGCCGTCTTATTAAGGCCGCTATAAGACGGCACCGCTATCCTAGGAAACCAGAGCTTTAGATTTTTTGCAGTAAGATTTGTAGCTTTGTCAAAATTCAAATGAGCAAATGAACTTTAAAGACGCGTTTGACTTTCGACACGCTATGCATTTAAGCTATGTCACTATGTCAGACCATGCCCAGTTTATGTTTCCTATAACGTTACTACAAACACAAGAAAACGAACTCGAAAAACAACTAGTATGGGTAATTTTTATATTTAAAGTTATTTGTGTAGTGCTGTCTTAAATGATTTTTAGTTGTTATAAACGCCTTGGGTACTTGGTACTCAGTACTTGGTATCTACTCGGCGAATAACTGTTTGTTTAAAATTATAAAAAACACCCCGTTTTTTAAATTTACTAAACAAAAAAAATCGTTATCATTATACAATTTATCTAAGGTCCAATAAGGTACAATCCAGAAACCCATAAAGTCAATTCATACAATTTTTCACAGTATTTATTAGTTATTAATACAACAATGTAGTCATAGTCAATGTATTTCGGTTAGTTAATACAAAGTTACGTAAAAAATATTCTTTTTATATTGTGTTCATAAAAAATACATGAGGCTAAAAACACATACATACCTACATTTATTCTTCTCTAACTCAATTTACATGTAAATAGCACAGATCCGTAAACATTCGTTTCTACTCCTTTGAGTATCCTGTTGTTTTTATTTACATCTCATACAGGGAGCGTAAATAACAATTTTATTCTTCAGGACTCCCAGTAGTAAAAGGAAGCGAAATGGTTCCAACAAACGCAGAGTCCGTTTTAGCCAACACATTTTATTTCTGTTTACCACATATCTTGATTCTGTCATAACTAAATCAACAAGTAGATCACAATTAATTTCTTATGAGAAAACAAAATACTTAGGTACCTATCTAATAGTCTATAAACAACATTGAAAATGTTAAAATATCTGCGAGAAAAAAATCTGCTGTAATGTAACTGCAAAAAACTGAGGTAGCTTTAGACGATTCTATTTTCACGTTTTTAAAATTACTATGTGTATATATTGTAGAGGTAAACTAAATTACTTCTTCGTTAATGATTAGTTGATGTTAAAAACTTTTACAATGTTATTAGTTTTACGTGTTTTACGGTAAAAATGGAAGATAATTAGGTACCAAAGACCACCTTGCAGCAAAAAGATAAATTGTAGATTTAGGCTAAGTTCAGTTTTACTGTCAAAATATAAGAGATGCCAGTCTTATGGCCAGATTAGACTCACTAACACTCGATGAAACTTTTCCATTTTCTATATATTGTCACGTAATCTCTTGACATCGAGCTACACCAAATGAATAATGGCTTTACGGTTTTAGCAGTTTTTGCACTGTCGTTTACCAGTTTAATACTACCGCGTATTAAACTGGTAAGCGACATTGCAAAAATCGCTGTTTGACGAAACAATTAGCGGTAAGATGGCGGTCGTGATCCCAATGGGCACAATGTCACTACCCTTCTAGCCTGGTGTGTCGAGAAGCTCGCCTACAGACTCTCCAGGGTAGTGATTCTCTAAACAACGACGGTCGAACGGACGGACGAGTGATTTCCAAGCGGCGAGTTTAAGTAGTCCCTTCAGAGCGAACAAAACACATTTTAGCGCGTGCATTTTCAATTAAGCAGCCTTATACGTTCGACCCACCGGCAGGGACAATGCTGCTTAATTGAAAATGCACGCGCTACAATGTGTTTTGCTCGCACTGACGGGACTACTTAATCTCGCCGCTTGGACGTCACTCTTGCATTCGTTCATCTTTGCTTCTTTAGAGAATCACACCCCTGCTTTCTGTTAGAAAATACGGCAACGAGCAATTTCCAACTTGCTCTCGGTCCCATACGAGCGGCGAAGAACGGGAGCTGACGCGATGAACCGTGCTTCAAAATTAATGACCATAAATAATTTTATTATCTTAGGCATCTCGTCCATTATGGTTTAATAAAAACAAAATGTACTTAATTAGCTAAGAAAATAGTTTTTTCCATTGTATTAATCGTAGATGACTTATTTTATAGCGAAATGGAAAAATATACATTTTTCTTAATATTATTAACATCTTAATATGCTACAATATTATAAAAAACCAACCCTATACTATACCTTCACTTTTTTCTCCATTAGTTCTTAAATGGTGTCTTTTGTCTGCATTTTCTTCTGGTTATTGTACCTATGTCAACCCGCTCGATGTGTCGGGTCGTGAGGAACGTGTTTGACAACACTATCAATGTGTTCATACATAAATACAGCCAATATTAATGATGATGATGTATGTAATGAATACTAAGGATGTAAGTAATACATATTATATAAGCAGATAGGTGGCTCTAGACAGCGTTCGGCGTACGTTAACGTTAACTATCGAAAATGTATTGGATTGCAAACGTAAACGATTATCGAAAACTGAGATAATGTATGGAAATGGTATAAGCGCTCAACGCGACCGTCCGGCAGCTTACGTCTCCAAGGGCCCATGCACTTGGCATGTAAGAAATGTACTATCAGCAAAATGCAACCCTGACCTACCATAGAACGGTGTCACAGTGACATAATAAAACGACTTCTTTGACACTTCTAACGACTTCTATCACAATGTCACATAGACAAAGTTATATGGTGGGTCAGGATTCCATTGCGCTGATAATATGTAATTAGTGCCTATATTTTAATGCGAATGTAATTGTTTCAGCTCTCGCCTGTTGGTGGCTGTCGCGTCGTCGCTGTTTAATTAGTTCTGTGCGAAGTGGCGCGTCTGTTCCGTGACCATTGTTCGCGTGTCGGGACCCAGCCGTCACGTCGTTGTGCGTTCATACAGAACTTCAGCTTCGATAGTTTAAGGGTTCGTCTATGATTTTACATATCTTTGTCACGTATACAGCACTTTCCAGAGAACTAGATGATACGATAATTCTGCTCCCCTTTTGAAAAGTATACGTGTCTTCCTTTGAGTGAAAATCGGTATAATTGGCAGCAACAAAAATGCTATTTGTGGAAAATTGCAACAAATCTTATCTTCATTCTTATCGGACTTTGAACTTAAATTAAATGAATAATACTATGCGTGAAAAGATCTAGTTATCTACACTTAGACAGACATATTATATACCTAATACTGTCATAAAAAACTCAAGATACCAACGTTTTATTTCCCCATTGTCATTGTAACAGTACCCCAGCGTACAGTAAATTTAGAATAACAGAAATGTCGAGTCCTTACGAAGCCAATATTGTGTACAAATCTATCCGAGACAGGAAATTGAAGTCATCTTCCGCTCGGAGACACAACTTCGCATATTTCACGTCGCCATTCGATCTTGACAACATCTGTATTGGATATACGATTACTGGATCTAGACTGAAATAATGTTTCAATGATTGCTCGAAAACTGTTAAATTGACGAATCAAAATGTAATATTATATTTGTATCAATTTGATTTAATCCAGGTCATTTACCTCAACCCTAAGTAATTTAATTAATACCCGATTCAGAACCGTCTTAGGCCATGCCAGGGCTTCTAGGCAACCAAAAAAGGGGCCGTCGGGTTGAAAAGTGTTATATATCTATTACATCGCTACCGTAATAGGTACCGAAAAAGACAGCGACTAACTGCATAGCATTAGCATTAGCATTTTAAATCTAATGTCGTGGCCACTGAAATAAAGAATGCTTCGAGAATCTACGTCGTAGTAGTTACTGGTCCGTGTGTCCTTGGCTGCCCTGTACTGGCCGGTACCGTAAGGTACCAAGTTTGATTCCCCACGGTCACCATCTACCAATGAGTTATGTGCATTACCCGATGCTCTTACGGTGAAGGAAAATCGTGAGGGAATCTGCACTTTTGAACAACAGAACTGAGTGTGTAAGAGGGTAATTGCTCAAAAGTTGCAAAAGGGTCGAAGTGTATCCGAAAAGGGCCCATCTGTAAGATAAGATAAGTGGTAAAGTCGGTACTGCCGACTACCGGAATACTGCTCTGCTGCTGCTTCGTTTGCTAAATACTATTTATTTATATAATTTAGGAGAACCTACTAGCTGAAACTAAAGCGGAGTTATCAAAAAAAATCGGTATACTTAAATTGATTGAAAATTTTAACGACAAAAAATTGTTTCCCTGTCAACTTTAGGTGAGAGAGTGTTTAGAGAGTGATTCTATAACGTCATCGTGTAAATAGCAATCTGGTTAAAAATAGCACAGTCTTCCCTCAATTAGACCAGGGTAGAAGCCTTTAAAAATAATAAAAAGTGAAAAAAAATAATAGTAGGATGAAACCCATTGGAAAAGGAGGAAAATATTATAAAAATAAAAGGAAAAATAATTTACGGGCGATCTGAGGTCGGGAAGGGGGTGGGGGTGAGTTTTTAAGGGTAAAAAACGGTTTTTCTCGATTTCCGGCAAAACTAAAAGTCCTATCGAAAAAAATCAAATGGCAAAGTTGTAGGTAATAAAAAGATCTAAAACTTTTGTATTGACACTTTTTTCACATAACCTCAAAATTTATGTGAAAAATCCAAAAAACCAAATTTTGGTTTTTTATTTTTATCTTTTACAAACATTATTTTTTTTTAACGAAATTTGGTGGAAACTTACCTTTTTATGTCCCAAATACGCTGTAATTTATTTGATTAAAAATATTTATTTTTTCACCTTATTTTGAATTAATATCGAAAAAACACCCTAATTTTCAATCGAAAATTCACCCGTCAAAATATCAGCTTTTTTCAAAAAGTTGGTATGGTTTCTGTTCGTTGAAATCTCTACTTTCCGATGGTGAAAAAAAATATATATGTTACTACATTAAATCTTCTCAGAAAATGCAATCATCCATACTGATAATCTGAAAAGACAAAATCGAATTAATAATGCCTTCACTATTTTATCGTGAATAAACTCCCATGAAAAAAAAATATTAAAGAAATAAATGTCAAAATGTATAAAAAATATATTATTATTATAAATCTATTAAAAATGTATAAAATATATATGGAAATCGGCCAAAAGTTTGTCATTAAAAATATATCGAATACTGGTTAGGCTAACGGTTGTAACAGCTGCTACGAAATATATAGTATATAATAGTAGGTATGTATGTAGTACGACCCAGACCCGCCTAGCCTCTTCCCCACTTCTCCACGAAATACCTTTTGATGGGCTACAATTTTTCGTAGGTCACTCAGGTATATCTACTCAGGTATATTATAATTTATCTTAAAATATTATAAATAGGCATCTACGCATATAATATATTTATTATTATTATATATATATACACGGTATTTCGTGGAGAAGTGGGGAAGGGGCTAGGCGGGTCTGGGTCTTACTACATACATACCTACTATTATATACTATATATTTCGTAGCAGCTGTTACAACCGTTAGCCTAACCAGTATTCGATATATTTTTAATAACAAACTTTTGGCCGATTTCCATATATATTTTATACATTTTTAATAGATTTATAATAATAATATATTTTTTATACATTTTAACATTTATTTCTTTAATATTTTTTTTTTCATGGGAGTTTATTCATGATAAAATAGTGAAGGCATTATTAATTCGATTTTGTCTTTTCAGATTATCAGTATGGATGATTGCATTTTCTGAGAAGATTTACTGAAGTAACATATATATTTTTTTCACCATCGTAAAGTAGAGATTTCAACGAACAGAAACCATACCAACTTTTTGAAAAAAGCTGATATTTTGACGGGTGAATTTTCGATTGAAAATTAGGGTGTTTTTTCGATATTAATTCAAAATAAGGTGAAAAAATAAATATTTTTAATCAAATAAATTACAGCGTATTTGGGACATAAAAAGGTAAGTTTTCACCAAATTTCGTTAAAAAAAAATAATGTTTGTAAAAGATAAAAATAAAAAACCAAAAACTTGGTTTTTTGGATTTTTCACATAAATTTTGAGGTTATGTGAAAAAAATGTAAATACAAAAGTTTTAGATCTTTTTATTACCTACAACTTTGCCATTTGATTTTTTTCGATAGGACTTTTAGTTTTGCCGGAAATCGAGAAAAACCGTTTTTTACTCTTAAAAACTCACCCCCACCCCCTTCCCGACCTCAGATCGCCCGTAAATTATTTTTCCTTTTATTTTTATAATATTCTCCTCCTTTTCCAATGGGTTTCATCTTACTATTATTTTTTTTGGTTTTAAAAATTATCGACCCTGGTCTAAATTTGGAAGCTATCTATTAACAAATATCTATTCGGTTCGACGTCGGTTCAGAAATCGGCGTGAGCGTAAAAACTAAATTTGATTTTTTTTCATTTGTTGAACTATGATTAAACTGATTGAATCTCCCTATAAAAACGTCGCTTTACCGAAACTAGGTAGGATCTATTCGATACGATTATGCGCACTGCCGTAAAACCATAATGCGACTATCTGCAATTTAGTAGTCGAAGCTTATCAAACTCTATTGGTAACCATATTTAATTTAAAATGCTTACACGTACATTAAATCACGCCTGTTTCCCAGTGCAGGCCGAGATCTGATCACTCCTCTCCACATTCATACATCGAGTTATGCATACACGTCGGTTTCAGGTACTTAAGATTCGGCTCTTTTCTAGTATATTTCCGATTTGATCAAAAAAGTACACCTAGGCCGGCCTCTTCCGACCCTTCCACTCACTTTCGCTCTGTATATCTCTTTCGTCAATCTTCTTTCATCCATCCTTCCAAAATCAACCATTTTAAAATGCTTATACGATGACTATGTAGTATACCGCCTTATTTGGTAGTACCACTGTGTTCTGTGTCCGTAATCCAATCCGTTCGTCCTCAAGCAACCAAGAGCGGATGCCGGTAAACAAATCATTCACTCAGAATGGCGACGCGGTCCAAGCGAGGCACAGTCAAACAACGGAGCGGTTTCCGATACAGCCATGTTGAAACTAGTCACGATATATTTCAAGCCCTAGAGAAGATATAACGATAACGTAAACGATTTTCGAAAACTGTCAATATGTATGGAATTGATAACAGGTTTTTTTTAAAAGGTGTTCTGAAAAAAAATATGCTTATGGAGGTTTGTCTGTTGTTCATTATTTACTAAGAAAATAAGTAATGGCTAAAGTGCTTAAAGAACACATGGTCACAATACGTTACAGCTAGTACTACGTAACGCTATAACAATCAAAATTACGTCATTCAGCCACTAGTCTAAAGCGGACGTAGCAAACGTTGGAAATATTTATTTATTTTTTATAAAATAATACGAAACTTTTGAGACAAACCTCTATAAGAACGTTTTTGTTCCGAGGCACTTTAAAAAAATATTTTTGACAATTTATATTATGACGTTCTGCGAATGTATCTAGAGCCACTGTCCTGCAAACATACTTTTGTAACTTGGTATTTATTGTGTAACTGACTCTCCTTCATTTTCATAATCCTCTCAATAAAAGGGATTAGAAACATGTTACATAAGTTCTTTAAATTAATCCAATTTGCCGTCTAACCATACATTGCGAGGAGACAGCGTCAACGTACCGTTTGCAAGATAAATCAGTGAAATTTAAACCTGTTTTATTTTTATACAAAAAGGTAGCAAACAATCACTGCGACAATGAGCATTCAAAGGATCTGCATAATAACGTATACGTCAGTGAAATTTAACCTTTAACTATCTACATTGTCTGTTTGATACCACATAGGCGTCATGTAGACTAAGTAATATAATTTATAAACCAGTCAAGAGCAGGTCGAAACCTGCGTTAGTCCTATGTAAACCAAATAATTATATTTTACAAGTAACACCGAGAGGAACAGGTTTATAAAGGTTTTTAAATTAACAGAAACTGTAACCAACCACTGCAGATTATATTAATAAAATTTTAAGATGGTGAAATAAAACGTAAGCCATAGGGCAAAGAGTAAGTAGATAAGTAGATAAAATAATTTATATTGATTATAATTATCACTAAAACTTTTTTAACCCTTTTGGCCTGCCAAATTTGAGTTAAACAAAGGTTACAAGAAGACCTAACCTGTTGGAGTCAGCGTAATCTGAACAGAAAATTCTTTAGTTTAATGCAATAGGAGTGACATAAAGGTTTATAGGTCATAGACCTTCCCAGATAATTAAGAAAAAAAAACTGCTTACCTTTTACAGTAAGATCGACATCTATTAACAAACAACAGCCTCATGACTTTTGTAAACAACTAAATATACGTAAACAAACGAAAAGCAATTAAGACGCTGACAGATTTTAATTTTTTTTTCGTACCGTACTCGGAAACTAGGGGCGTCCCAAAACAACGTAGCACAAACGTTTGTTCCTAATTTGAAATGCAAAAGCACGTTACTACCGTTTAGAAGCGAAGATTGAAATCGATCGAGCTAAGGGCTGACACAGAATGAAAAAATATAAAAATAATTGATTTTTTATTTTATTTTACTGGTGAGATTTTTTGGTTTTTATTCAACACTTTTTTTCCAGTTGGTTTTACATTTTAATCACAAAATACCTAATCACATTTTACCTTGAAGTTATACCCGTATTGCAATTGTTAAAGGGCTATCGAGTTCTGCAAATCGTCTAAGTTTTCTGATCTACCCGTATTAACTCGATTTTTTGTTCACGTTGGTTTTCCAGAGGCGGCGCTTCACTTAGTGGTATTGGGCATATACCTACTGCTCTTACATCTCTTACATTTGACAAACTGAATCAAAGAGATAGTACCAAAATATCAAAATAGCTGAAGTTGTGTAATATTAAAGCTGAAAAAACCCACATGTCATTGTCGTTATCGTTTTAAAAATGTGGATTAAATTACAGTTGGTGTTGTAAATGCAAATGTAAAAAGTTTCTGTCATAAAAAAACAATTTTGGGACAAGCTTTTGTTGCCGACTGTACTTTTTTTTGCACAGTCGTCATCTACTTGTCAGTTGTAGTTGTAGTTCCTGTGGCCACCCTACGTCTCTTCATCATCAGAGCGGATCGATGGTGCTATATTATTGTATTATTATCAAATTTAACGGTGGTTGCCAATTTTCAGCTTTATCGGAAACCGGGTAGTGGGTCAAATTTAACTAGCAAGATTTCACTTCTACATACATACATAGCAAGTTATATAAAAGCTTAAAAAACCTTAATTATGGCAGTACATTGATAAAGTAGTCTTGCGTAATAAATTAGATCGAAATCACATTTTTAGACTTTATTTATGACTTCATTCCTTAGTTTTATTACAAATACTTAGTCTTGTGGTTGATATGGGGAGTTTATTTTTTACATTGTATGCACTTCTGCTTCATCTTTCGAAAACACCAGCGGATGCTAAAGTATAGCAACAATACTAATGTAATAATTACAAGTATTATCAGCGCAGCTAGGTCGAGATATGCTTTCTGGTAATCAGGTACTAGGAGAGCAGGGGAGCGTAGGTATGCCGCACCTTGGGACTTTACTACATGTTCTACCCAGTGCACTAATTCCTTGGTTGGGGAAACCGGTCGGTCGTGATATGTGCGGGAAACACGTTTCATGGTGTCCTGGTATCTGTAATAGACAACAAACGCTTTCTTTACTATTCAGTCAGAAACTACAATGCACTTACTTACCTTAAGTTATCGAATATATAACACGAATAACTGTAATAAGCGATGATACACAAAACAATAATTTTTGTTTTCTTTATCTCTCAAGAAGTGACATCTTCCAGATTTTTAGCTAAGATCCAAAGTGTAAAATTGACCAATGATTGATTAAAGCATTACAGCGTCATATAAATCCAAAACTTCACCCACCAGGTAAAAACTGACCACGTTATTGTACTACATACATACTTGTACCTCCACACCTGTCTCCCAATGGGGTTATGTCTCCCGTCGGTTTTTTAATGTTCCAATTTTGCTTGTCAGTATATTACGACGCCTTAGTTAGCCTAATTGGCGTAATTGGTAAATGAGCGAGGGTGTTTGTTTCTGTGTCTTTGATATACGAGTAATTGACTTATTGCTGTACAAGTACAATTCCAAAACTTAGTTAAGGACTAGATCAATTCATGTTACGAGGGTGCATTGAAAAGTTCTGAGCCTAAGGTTGTATATAATAAAAAAAAAACAAATAAATACTGGCAGGTAAAAGTGCCATATTTAGTCGCCATTATGCACTATCTTTTGTTTTTTTCTTGTCACAATTTTGCAGTTTATGCTGGAACTGCTACATAAGGTCACTGATTTTTCAAGTAATGGATAAAATTGAGCACCGTTCTGTCATAAAATATTTGCAAAAGAAGGGGTTAACACCAAAACAAATATTTGAAGATATGAACAAAACATTAGGGCAATCTGCTCCATCGTATGCTACCATAAAAAGATGGGTAGCTGATTTCAAACGTGGCCGGGAGACTGTTCAAGACGAGCCTAGGAGTGGGCGGCCGTTGACGGCTACTACGGATGAAAATGTCAATAAAATATTAGATGCGATAATGAAGGATAGGCGATTGAAGATTGTGGAGATAGCGGAAGCAATGGGTATTTCTTATGAGCGGGCACAGAACATCATCACCGATGTTCTTGGATTTTCTAAGGTGTCAGCCAGGTGGGTGCCTAGACTGCTTTCAGTCGAGAACAAACGAGTACGTGTTACAATTTCCCAAGATTGTTTGGACATGTTTCAATGTGACCCCGAAGATTTTCTCAATCGTTTTATAACTATGGACGAGACATGGGTCTACCACAGTACACCAAAATCGAAAGAACAATCCAGGCAATGGAAAAGACCAGGTTCACCACCACCCAAAAAAGCCAAGGTCATTTTGTCAGCTAATAAGGTAATGGCCTCGGTTTTCTGGGATTGCAGGGGGGTTATCATGATAGACTATCTCGAAAAGGGCAAAACAATAAATTCAGAGTACTATTGTGCTCTTTTACGTCGTCTGCGAGAGGAAATTAAAATAAAGAGACCTGGAATGCTGTCGAAAAAAGTATTGTTTCACCAAGACAACGCTCGCGTTCACACTTCGGCGAAATCAATGGCACAAATACATGATTGTGGATTTGAAGTGCTGCCGCATCCCCCTTACTCGCCGGATCTAGCTCCTTCCGATTATCATCTCTTCCCAAACCTCAAAAAACACTTGGGAGGACAAAGATTTTCGACTAATATGGAGGTACAAGAAGCAGTAGACTCATATTTTAACGACCTCAGAGATTCTTTTTTTTTTGATGGGATAATGAAGTTGGAGGCGAGGTGGACTAAGTGCATTGACCTTCATGGAGACTATGTCGAAAAATAAAATTGTTATAAAAAGTGAGCCAGTTAGTTTTTTTTACCAGGCTCAGAACTTTTCAATCCACCCTCGTATATTGTCTCCTGATCTTTATTATTTAATTTCTAACTTTGGCAACTTACTTCCTGTTAGTAAACATAGTTTTTAAAGCCTTTGCCAACGCTGCTGGCAGTTGACCATCGTTATCCAATCGTATCGCGATCCCCTTCTTTACAGCGACCTCTGCATTGTTGAACTGGTCACCATCATGAGGCACCGTGATCATGGGGACCCCAAAATGGATCGCTTCTGTGAGCGACAGTAAGCCGCCGTGCGTTATAAAAACTTTCGTATTTGGGTGATCTGAAAATCCACTGTTTATTTACAACGCCATAAGCTTTTGGTAAAATTTTCTCATGGTTTCAGTTCCAACCTAACCAAACCTAAGCACAGCATATACTTACCTACGTTTTGGATTAAAAACAGTTATAACATAAATAATATTAGTTAGAATTTTAAAAAAAATCGGGACGATTTCAATTCCTTATTTAAAGATAATTATTTTGCACGTGGCATAATTTCCTTTGATATAAAAAACAAAGAGAGCTCTCACGGTAGTCCCTAGCAGTAGACTTGTCTTTGGCCAACGTGATAAAGAACTAAATTTGATGTGCATTCCAAACAGCGAAGTCAAAATTAACTTACTCAACACGCTAGTCTGAGGAAACCATTGCATTAAATGTACATTAGACGGAAGATTCTGTAAAGGCAGCTCCATCTTCCAAAGAACTGTTTGGTTGATGTTTCTGAATATTTCCAAGAATTCGCTGCGTACCCGCTCTTCCATGTCCTTTCCAGAGTTAGTTGTCCCAAAGCTGAAGTATATCACGCCTTGCGGCGAAGCGTCCATTACCGATTTTAATTTCTACAAGAAAAATTATATGAGATTTCAACGAGACATTAGGACGCTAAGAGTGTAGACCTGTCAAATTACTTTTTAGGATTTAGCAGGTTTGCATTGTGAACAGACGAAGTAAAAAAAAAATACTAAAATTGTATGCATACAGGTTTAGGTTATCTATTCTATTAGATTGCAAAATCCTACAAAATAATGTTTTGTTAATCGATTGAAGCCTTTGTTAGTCGAAATATATGAATAAAAATTTGTACACTATGACAAAATACGTCCTTCATTTTCTAAGTCTTGTATTAGTTTCATGACTATATTCTGAGCATAGTATGTTTCTCGTGCACCGTCGCCTTTTCCAGTGTAAAACATTATGTTTATTGTGCAGCCCTTCAGTGTGCAAGTTTTATTTAATCGTATCAATCATCGTATTTGTCAGATTGTTTTCATAGGTACTTATGTATATTGCTAAAAGTAAAGTCTGCCTCGCCATGGCATGCATCTATCGTTTGAGGTGTGTCTACCTACGTCCACTCACCACGTCCAATTCAGCCACTGGTAGCTGTATATGATATCCACCAATCTCTTTAACACTCGGTGGAACCCTCCAGGCCGTGGCTACGGTCGGGTGGGTGGCGACCAGCATCATGGAGTAGTTCTTGGGGATATCGGAGTAAGGTGACAGTTTTCTGCCCGTCGTCATGGCAGCTGATTTGAAGACGGTGTCGTAGAGCTCTTGTTCTAAAGAATGGATTTTATGACTGAAATGACAAAACAAACCCATTAATGTTTTGATTAAAAATCAGGGAAACTGGAGTCAGCTTCCATAGTTATTATACATGAACTATCTCAAAGACGTAAAGATAATTATATTTTCGAATCAATAATTAACTACTCGATTTGCTGCTGTAGGTACTCGAAGATACATACTACTCTAACTAATAAAGATGCGTATTGTTCCTACAGACTAAACCTCTTTTTTATCATCTTAAGTTTGTTAAAAATATAGTTAAATGTTTGAAAATCGTAAGTCCGTAACGTATTTTATCCACTAACTAGTTTAAGGACGGACCGCAAGATGGCCAAAGGTCGGAGATCCCGGTTGTGGAGCAAGTTCGTAACTGAGTCAACTGCTGTGAATAGACGGGGGCTTCCGTTTTCAAGTTAGTTCCACAACTTTGCTAAAATGCAGCTATAACACTAGTAAGGGGCGAAACATTATCAAAATATAGGTCAATGGGAGATGAGATTGGAATTTACTAACGCTAATAATAAATGTCACCCGCCGCACATTTATTAATACCAAATCCCCAAGATTCCAAATTGTATCAAAAATAAAGATTTTTAAAATCCTGCCAATTACTGTTAATATAAACAAAAGATAATAATTAAGAGCTGCTTTTTTAATTACCTAATTGAACCGTCGTCACAAAATGCTCAAAGTTTAAATAATACAGGTCTGAAATTTTTCAACAGCTGCTAAACTTGACGTGATCCTCCTTTTTGTAAAAAATAATAGGTGTTTTTGTTACCTTTCGTTTGTATCTAAGATACCGAGTATACGCAACTAACCTTAAAGTCCAACGTTTTCTAACTTGAATTTTGAGCTCATTTAATCGATTAACAAAATTTAACGGTGGTATGTGCCCCGAGTTGACATCAGTCGAGTACGAGGGGTTGGGCACTTCGTCCATCAGACGCATGGGCTGCCAGTACAGCTGGGTTGACACAGCCCAGATGAGGTAAGTTGAGAAATAGCCAGCGAAACTACAAAATATAAAACAAGCAAGGTCAAATTTTGAATGAATATTTGTGAATAAATTCTGCAAGTAGGCCCTGTAAGTAGGTCCTGTAGTAAGTAGGCCAGCACAGCTGGGTTACATATCAGAGTACCAGCGCGCTTGAGTAGTAACGCCACAAAAATACTCAACAACATGCCTTTTCTTTTCAACAAATTAAGCTCTTGTACGTGTCAAGTGAATAACGATTTACAACTTACTCGCTTAAGGCTACATAATTGTATGAAATTTGTATCTTTTTCAAGATGGCCATTTTTTCTACTTTGTGTATTGAACTTAAATATGTACTCGTACATCATTTTATTATTCGTTGCCCATTCCTTCAAAAATATTCCAATCTTTTTACCTTGAATACAGTTCAGAGTCAATCCATTCGGCGACCACGACATCGAAATGTGCAGGTTGCCGCAGGAACGCTTGCACCGCTGCATGCGTCACAACCAGACGGCCCATGGTGTAAGAAAGCATTTGAAGACGCGTGTCCTGGTTTGGATACTCCGTGGACAAATTCTTCATGTATGCTGAAAATGCCAAGCGTGCTTTTTTACGGTGTAACGTTTATTTTTATTTTTATTGCAATAATAAAAGGCTGATTTTTTAAATATATGATCGAGATTAGAATCGAAAATGTGGCACGTTTGGTTCAGATTAAACAATTGATGAAGACTTTTAAACATTAGGTACATATATTTCAAATAACTGATCAAAATATCAATCCAAAACGTTGTTTTAAAATTACCTTTTTTTTCAACATATTTTTTATAAAACACGAAGCATTTAATTTTTAGTACGCAAGACTTAACCCAAAAAATAACTAGAGGTGAAGGTGCTTACCACCAGATATTTCCAAATTGGAACTTATGTCCACCTGCACGAGATTGCTTGGCGGCTCATTCCAGGGAAACGGTGTTATGTATGTTACCTGTAAACATCAAAATCTACTAACGACACTTTTACATTAATCAAAATTTGCGGCTCGCGTGAGTCATCATTGTCTTCAATGATAGGTTAATACTATTTTGCATAAGTAAATTGTTCACACTAGGTTCACAATTCAGAATTTGCAGTGAATCAGCAGCGGAATTTGCAGCAAAACAAAAGTGTACATAGCTCCAATCAGGCGCTCACTCGGTCACCGTGATGACAACATGAGCCGTCACCGTACACCTATGAGAGCCTTGTGCCTGTATCAAATATTCCATTATTTGGTGTCCCTCAAAATCTCTAATAACGTTTATTCTAACGCATGCATGGTTTGTCTGAATGATTGTTTGACATAAACTGGTTTTCAGCTGAGGTAGATAACTTTTTAAGTTTTCCAAAAACACCTGATGTTACTTTAGGTTAGGGTTTTATTATAACAACACTAAAAAACAAAAGATGCATAGAACAAATGATGATTAGGGGTTGCATTGCAATATAGACCTAAGGGCTTATTGTCTAACGCACTTGCAATCGCTATCGTTTCAATTTTGAAAATCGAAGGTTTGTCTGCATACAAAATTAAATCAATTATTCCGCTTTGAAGTCTATTGCGAGTGCGTCAGGCCAGCTGTATATCAATAGCAATTACACTCCGTGAGATCGTAAAATTAACACCGGCGTAGCTCATGTTTGCTCTATAATACGGTTTGATTTGTGTTTAAAAATTACATGGTGTACGAATTATAAACAAATGTTACCTTGTGATTGGCATTAAGCAGAAGCCGAACATATCCGTCACCTAAGATCCCATGGCTTTTAGTAGGCTCAGGAAATATCACGAGGATGTCGTACCCCTTGCAGCTATCCATGGTGGAACACAGGACGATCAGCAATATGATGATTGCAGAAGCCATTTCACCTTAAACAAATATTTCTAAATGTCAACAGTAACATTTTTGATAGTTTCGTAAAAAAAACACCAGTTATAAACGTCTTTTTAGGGTTTCGAAGTCAACAAGCAAGCCTTACCTATAGTTCCGCCATGTTCGTCTGTCCGCGGTTTTACTCAGTCTCTTTACCTTACGCCAACAAAGTTGTCAAATAAAATCTTGGGTTTTTTTTTTGAGTACATGTAAAGCATTTTTTTTTTACATATTGATAGTAAGTTATTCCAAAATGTTTTGTTTTTCACGACATCATCGTAGTCTTTCATGGAAATCAGGAAAATATAACAATGACTATAGTCTGGCAAAAAAGTCTTGAAATTAAAAAGTGGCAATACTGTAGTGTCATCCCTTTCAAATCTATGTTAGAAAAAGGGACGACACTACTGTGTTGCCACTTATTAATTTCAAGACTTTGCCAGACTATACTTTGCTTTGCCTGAAGGCCATGTAATAAAGTAGATCCACACCTCGCGCGCACAATGACATAAACACAGACTTACAACAACATAAACTTATTAGTTTTATTCACACCTCTTTCCACATTCACCTCATAAATAAAAGACATCAGCAAGTCAGTCCTAATCATGGCATTTGGCCAGAACACGAGTTTTATGTGCTGAAAATGGGAACTATCATACTTGCCGCCCATATTTTATTCTAAGCAGTTTATTACATGCCATATAATTTTCGTATGGTGCCAGATAGCGGTGACAAATGAGCCTTATTCAAATGACTGTTATTAAAGTGAGTTCTTAATTTGTTTTACAAGGAAATTGAAAATTTTGTGAATTAAATACTTGTAAGTTGAAATGTTTATTTCTTGTCGTATGTTAGATTCATTGTTTTATATAATGCTAGGTTAAGTTTTATAATAGTATATTTAAAAAACGACTAACTGTTGAGTTTCTTGCGGCGTTTCTTCTCAGCAGTGGTCTCTTGCGAAGCGCTGGTAGATTTTTGACGTGTAAAAGTGCCCGTGCGGCCTACTTACTGAATAAACATCTTTTGTCTTTTATCTTTTATCTTTTTTGAAATTAACTCTGTAAAACAGGTGTAGCATAGTTTGGATTCTGTTTATCGATGACAAGCGTGTACGGCTCTTATATCGTCTTCACTTGAAGTTTTGATAAAAGATAGCGAACTATTTACTGTCAATCCCATGGAAAACCTAATAAAAACCATAATCGTTGTATTACTGGCTTTTGCGATATGGGGTTTGTGATAATTATGTATGTACATAATTAATGAAATAAATTTGACTTATTATAAGTATGTAAATAGTGTTGTTTTACTTCCGCGCCGTAGTTAAGAAAAGCACTAGGTTTGTCTGGCTCAGCAGAAAGAGGAATTAATACACTCGTTTACTGGAGGGCTTTAAAACGATAAGACTCGTCCATTAAGTGCGTACTTTCTATTCTGTGCAATAATGTACTTTTGAAAACTACGTATATTAAAACAGACTAAAAAATAATAATTGTATTTTGTTTACCTTTTCATATACACACTATTAACGTAACTTGAATGGTGTTTAATTTTCTATGTATATCACGTTGCCATTATAAAACAGAGGCCAAAATGTCAATTTGTATAAATGTAAAACACTGCTCTTGATTTCAAAATAATTATCACATTAGCTACCCTAGATAATTATGTAGGTACTTACCTAATAAATGAGATTGATTGAGATTTTGTACTTAATTAGTAAATAAATGTTATAGTATGTAAATAATATCTTGACTTGGCTGGACACGCTGCCGCGTGTCTAGATTACTAAGTAATCAGTAAGTTACTCGTCTTATGACTAATGATTACATTTTCTAATGTCTCATTTGTCATTTTAATTAGGAAAGTTAGGACTTTTTCTCGTGAACGAAGAGAGCATACGCCGTAATAATTGATATTTATGAGTTTTAATGATGTCTTCATTTATATATACTAGCTTTTACTCGTGGCTCAATCCACGTAGAAGTCGCTTTATTATCGCTTTTCCCTTTTGTCTATTTTTTTTGGAAAACTTATGTGCTTTTCCAGAATAAATATAATTTTATTTCTGTGCCTCGTCCAGATTCGGTTCGGCCAATCTGGCGTGATTAAGTTGCAAATATTTAAACTTTCAGATCTATAAAAATATTTAACGTTGGTGAAACTGCAAAACCGCGTAAGTAACATTCTAATGAGAAGCAAAATGCACCTTTTTCTAAGAACTTAAGGTTAATTATGCTCTATAATAAATTTCTTGGATACGCGGTTTTGCAGTATCACCGTTAATTAGTAATAATACTAAATATTAGTCGCAGAAACACATTGGAATAATCTCAAAAAATAAAAATTATGGCTATCTTTGTAAGTATCATCTTAATTTTTTCGTATTATTTAACCACTTTTTTAATATTTCATTACAAACAGCATTCTTAAACATTTTTACGCTGGTATACTGGCACATTTGTTAAAAATGGAATTAGAAAAGGTTCTGGAAAACTTAACTTATAACTAAAACACAAAATACGAGAGCTACCTGCCTCTTTTTTCATCAAGAAAAAACAAAAACACTCGGCAAATTCCACATAAACACTCCACTATATCCCCATCTCCACACGTTAACCCTCCTTCCGCTACTGAACCCAATTTGAGTTACTTACGTGAACATTACTCATGCGCATTGCTCGTGCGATTCAACTTGCGCTAATGTGTACCCTACCCAACTAAGCATAAAGGTCGAAATTTTAGCCAGTGTTACTAGGAGTAAACAGGGAAATTATCACGTTACCTAATTGATGCAAAAATGCTGGATCGAGGTAACTTCCTAATAGATTTTTGGAGGTAAATTACCGTGTGCCAGATTGTGTACTTTAGTTTTTATTTAGATAAAAGCTACAATATTGCATTATTAGTATAATTCGCTCGTTTGACGCTGCGACCAGTAAGCAGCAATAAATAAATGCATACAGATGTATGGAACATGTCCCGAATCAACGCGTTGCAACGATGAAGCCACAGATGTAGGAAAACATAGAGCCCGTGTAGTCAAATGTCAAGCGTACCACCTTTTTCTTCTGTGTACAACACAACTTGTAGCCAATATCATCACTACATAGTATAAAACAAAGTCGCTTCCCGCTGTCTGTCCCTATGTACGCTTAGATCTTTAAAACTACGCAACGGATTTTGATGCGGTTTATTTTAGTAGATGGAGTGATTCAAGAGGAAGGTTTTTATGTATAATAAATTTTGTTTTATGTACGTGAGTTATAGAAAACTCAAATAAACCGAAGCGAAGCGAGGCCGGGTCGCTAGTTGTTGATAAACCGCACATCACTAACTGCAAACTTACGCACACTAATGCAGAGTCACACACACACACACACCTAAAAAGTAGTAAACTTTTGAAGTTCAATCGAAAACAGTCATAATATGATTATATAGACGACTCTTTGACGAAGGCCATTTGTAACAGGTGCGAAGAGTACTATTCTATTAACCGTTTTTATACTCCCTTTATGGATGAAGTAGTTTATAAATGCATTTTGTTTCAGCCGCCTAACGTCACCGCTGCCTTTTGCCGCTATGGAAAGGCAGTGGTCAAACTGTTAGTGCGACAGTAATTATATCTTGATCCATTTCTCACGCTGCATTGAAATGAGCGTTAAATTAATACTTTCATGTACAATAAAAGAATATCACCCTAGAGGCTTTTCAACACGGCCGCCATTACTCTCAAGTGAATAAGAGCTATCTTAGAGTTGATAACATTAAAAGATGTTAAAAGCAATTAGGTTTGGCCCGAGTAGAATAAAACCCGTGTTATCGGGTTGACAACGTTATAAATAACTCTCATTTACTTGACAATATTGGAAACCGAAGTAAAAACAATATGTGTAGAGACAAAGTAGAATAGGACCCTAAATGCATGTATACTTACGATGTTTTTTTATTCTGCATAGAAGTTACATTTTGTCTGAGAAATCTTCAAGGTCGTTTTTCGTTTCGCAAACAATAACTTGCACATTTTTACTTTTGTATAGTATTTTCAGTGTATGTAAATTATTTTTTTACTGTACTGAAGTTTTTAAATCGTGTAGTCGTGTTTGAAACAGAAAATGATAGTTAACAGCCAGTTTTACTACCATTACTTGCGCCGACAATCAGTGCGCAGGAGTTCTTTTTCAGTTTAGACGTGTCTGTGGAAATATAATAATAGTAATGGTAAGTGATTGATTATTAATAATAAACATCTAGACTCGCCTTCCTTAAAGCAGAGCGTGGCGGATTCGTCCCAGGTTAAAAACTCAGACCTTTTTTGAACTTACTTGCCATTGACGGTAAATAACGTCACCATTTAACTTTCATATGAATATAAGATACACGTTATTTTCAAAATTAAATACTAAAACGGCCACATATGCTGCCACGCCCCCTCAAGAATCAAAATAAATTATTTTATGTGATTCCGTGCGGAGGATGTGAGATGGGGATACTTTGATACTACCGTCATTCTAGAAAAAACTATTTCTTTTGTTTCTAATTGCGTTTTTACGTTTAACAATATCACGGAAAATTATTAAGTTTCATTGTATCCAAAGAACAGACACAGACGTTATGGTTATTGATATCCAGATCGTGGAACACTAACGAGTTTACCATATTATGTAATGAATTAATGATTCAAAAGATTCATATTTTAAAATATATATATAATAAAGTGTGGCAGCGGTAATGGGAGGAAATACGTTTTAGCGCGTGCATTTTCAATTAAGCAGCCTTATACGTTCGATCCATCGGCAGAACCCATGCTGCTAAATTGAAAATGCACGCGCTAAAATATGTTTGGTTCGCACTGACGGGATTACTTAAACTCGCCGCTTGGACATTCACTCGTTCGTCCGTCCAACCGTCGTTGTTGAGAGAATCACTACCCAGAGGCGACTTCTTTCGGAATAGAGGCAGCGGCCTTAGGCAAGATCCGTGGCAAAAGTTTTCGTTATCAAGAATGTATAAAAGTGACGTAAACTGTTGGACGGTCGCATCGAGCGCTCATGTCAACTCCTTATGTTTTGTCAGTTTTCGAAAATGATTTACGTTAGCGTTATGCATCTTGTCTAAGCCTCCTTTACTTTTCAAATCTTGAAAATATCACCGTTTAGCCAGAATTTTAAGCATAATGGGATTTTAGCACATGGAGACTTTTTGTAACGATGCAATGAGAGCAATAAGTGACAGCGATATGAAACCTAACTACGGTACCTAGTATGGTTGCGTTTATCGCGCGACAAAATGTGGATAAAACATCCGTCACTCTCGTTCTTATAATACATGCTAGGTCCCCCTAATTCCAGGCAGCAAAAGAGACAGAGCTATTATGTTCCATTCACTGCGTAAAACGTGACAACCTCACACGAGTACGAGTATGTCGTGCTCAAAAAAACGTGTGAAGGTGCTTATTAAAATATAGGTAATTGCAAACATGATGTAAATGAAGCCTATATAATTTAATATGCGCTTTGAGTATTTGTCCTTTGAATATTATTATTGTAAGATTATACAGTCCTTGGGAAAACAATATTGCTTTTAACATGTTATCGTATGCAACTTTATTAATTCTGTTGGGTCAAACAATATTGGCTTGGACATGTTATTGTATATTGTTTTTATCAGCCATAACGTTGACAGAAAAGTGAAACGTCTCAAAGGCAATATGTTTTTACTACGTATAATAGAGTTAAATACCATGACATATCAAAAGCTAAACCCATTTTTACAGATGCTTTGTAAAGGAGCAATGACTTGCTGGCTTCTGGTATCATCCTGCGAAGCGTTGCGGCTCCTGGTGGTCTTCCCCTTAAATTCCTTTAGTCATAACCTTTTGGGGCATGGTGTAGTCAACCATTTGGTTGCAGCTGGACATGAGGTAAGTCCTCTCAGCCACTGAGTACATTTTTAGCTTTGGAATTCTGCCCACTGTGCTAAAAGGGCTTGAATCCCTACAAACTTTATACTTATTTTAACTACAGTTATTCAGGCAGAAATCTATCTCAGTTTAGTATTTGGCTTATTTTTCTTTATAGCTGTGATAATTCAGTTTACAAATAATTGAATAAATATCGATAAATTAAGAACGCTTTCAGTATTGAAATGCGTTACACAATCATACTTACAAACACAGAAAAAACAAAATCTCACAGCAAAATTTCACGTTTAAATGTTTGTACAAGTGTTAGATGGATAAAATTATATCTATAATAACTTTGTTTTGTTTCCGCAACAAGCAGTTTTCGGTAGATGCGCTTGGAAACTAACTAATTAAAACTTTCCGGCCGCACGGGCAAGCCGGGGAATATCCTAGAGGGAGCAAAAAACACGCCGAGCGCAGTTCAAATTGCATTTATCCAAAAACCATTAGATGCAATCGGGATGGAACTTAAAAGCCGCACGGAGAATTGAGTTCCTATACGAGTGAAATGGGACCAATCAGAATTTACTTTGGAAATTTACTAAAATTGCATTCGCTAGGACCAATAGGTAGAAATGAAATTAATAAACGAAGATTTAGACATTCTTTCGAAGTTTGGTTTCCAAAAGGTACTAAAGGGAAATTATCACTTTCCAAAAAATAGAATGCCATTAGAGGTAAAAATTAAACTGGCAGCAACGAAGAATTTACTAACTGCAAATTTATATTTGAGATTGTACCAATAAACTACATTAAATCTGTTTTATTATGAAGAAATATTACGAATTATTTTATTCCTGAATACGTAACATGAAAGGAATATATTATATCCCGGGCCGTATAAAACAAGATAATATGATTTTAAACCTTAACATAAACAAGAATAAATTATCCATGGGGTTATAATAAGTATACTATGTTCTTATGTAAAACATTATCATTTATCATATTGGTGTACTGTAAAATAGGCTTTAAAATAAAATACGTACCTACAATACATAAGGCACGTTACTCAATATACGTACATATGTATATTGAGTAACATTTACAGCACAAAAACCGGGCAAGAGCATGTCGGACCATGCTCAGTGTAGGGTTCCGAAGCCGTAACGACAAACACAAAAAACTATCTCAAAAATCAACATGTATGAACCAATTTTCTATTTAAAGTTATTTGGCGCTGTCTTAGATGATTTTTAGTAGGTATAAACACTTTAGTCGCCTGTATCTCAGGAACTAATCATGTCTACTTAGCCGTGATAGTTTTCCTTTAAAATTCGTTATATGCACTTTCGTTGAAGATTTTTTTCAGATTTTTAGTACTTGTAGTTTTGGCTGTAGGGGGGGGGGACACTTGACTCTAACAAAAAATAGCGCTTTAAAGCTTAATATTTCATAAACGGATCCCTTAATCGAAAAATTGTTTTCATAAACTCGCAATATTTTTGAAAGACCTATCCAACGACACCCCACACTATTGGGTAGGCAAGAAAAAAAAAGACATCCCAACGTTACGTGTAGGGGAGGTGCATTAAAAAAAAATATTTTTCAAAATTTTATTTTACCACTTTGTTGGCGTGACTAATATGAACATTCATGCCAAATTACAGCTTTCTAGTACTATGAATCTCTGAGCTAGACTGGGGACGGACGGACGGACGGACGGACGGACGGACGGACATGGCGAAACTATAAGGGTTCCTAGTTTGACTACGGAACCCTAAAAATGACCTTTTTGCAACTTAAGGCTGCGTTTCCACCGGAGCTGTGCAAGGCAGCTATGCGCTGTTGCTAGGAAAAATCCACCAATAGGATAGTAAGGCTGGTAAAACAAAGTAATCCTATTGGTGGTTTTTCCCTCGCAACACCGCTTAGCCGCCTCGCACAGCTCTGGTGGAAACGCAGCCTTGAAGATGCCGAAGATGCTGGCAGTATTTTCTCGGTATAGATATCAAGAACAATTTAAACGGATCTCTGGGGGTTACCATGACATGTCTAAGGGACCAAGTTATAGCAGTTATACGGCTCTGTCTCTTTCTTTCACCATAACTTGAACTACATAACTATAATATTACTATCATGGTAACCCAGTACATACAAAATTACCTTCTCCACTTCACCTATTATCCCTAAAAAGTGAACAGTTATCGTGGGAATAACGAAAACTAGTTCTACGTGAATAAATCACAAACTCTAGCATTTTATGCATCGCAGAACTGTGTCACAGTGACTTTTTAGGGTTCCGTAGTCAAACTAGGAACCCTTATAGTTTCGCCATGTCCGTCCGTCCGTCCGTCCGTCCGTCCCCAGTCTAGCTCAGAGACTCATAGTACGAGAAAGCTGTAATTTGGCATGAATATACATATTAGTCACGCCAACAAAGTGGTAAAATATAATTTTGAAAAATATATTTTTTTAATGCACCTCCCCTACACGTAACGTGGGGATGCCTTTTTTTTTTCTTGCCTACCCCATAGTGTGGGGTGTCGTTGGATAGGTCTTTCAAAAATATTGCGGGTTTATGAAAACGATTTTTCAATTACGGGATCCGTTTATGAAATATTAAGCTTTAAAGCGCTATTTTTTGTTAGAGTCAAGTGTCCCCCCCCCCCCTACAGCCAAATTTACAAATACTAAAAATCTGAAAAAAATCTTCAACGAAAGCGCATATAACGAATTTTAAAGGAAAACTATCACGGCTAAGTAGACAAGATTAGTTCCTGAGATACAGGCGACTAAAGTGTTTATACCTATCAAAATCGCCTATGATAACTTTGATAGAATAATTTGTTAACGGGGCGTGCAGGACGCGCGGGGGGAGTCTGTCCAAGTAACAAATCGAGCGACAGCCGCACTCATATAAGCGCGAGCGCCTAGATGCTGTTCGGACGTGCCCCGGAATGCTACCTACAAGTTTGCGATTTGCGATCTGAAAGTTTACAAATAATCGATTAGATTATTGATTTGAGTCGAGTATCGTTTGGAAAACTTAAAATTCTATTTATTGGCCCTTGTTTTTTTTTCAATTTCTATAAATTACTTTATAAAAGATTAAACTTTTATTGTAATTTAAAGTCGGTTTGAAGCAGTTTAGATACCTAACTACCTACATAGGTATACTGATCTCACACTTAAAAGCTTGGCTCTTGTTTGAGATATTATATACGAATTTATAAGAAAAAGAATCATTACTAACAATAAGTAGACTTAATTGGTTCCGTTAGTCGCCTGTAGGTATCTACAGGCGACTAACGGGTTTATACCTACTAAAAATCATCTTAGACAGCGCCAAATAACTAAATAGAAAATTGGTTCATACATGTTGATTTTTGAGATAGTTTTTTGTGTTTGTCGTTACGGCTTCGGAACCCTACACTGAGCATGGTCCGACATGCTCTTGCCCGGTTTTTTAGAATGTTATTGTGACACAATTCTGCAATGCTTCTTCTATGGTCTTTCAGGGTTCCACTTTGCCGATTTTACTTTAAAAAGTAAAAGTCATGTATTTTTATATTATAGGTTGTTCACATCACCGCTATACCACGTGACGAGCAAACGCCTAATTTGAGAGAAATTGTTTATGCCACCAAGCCGGTAGCAAATGAAGACGATGCAAATATGCGTAAGACAATTATAACAACACTGCTCGGAAATAATGAACATTTTGGCTCTGATTTGACATCAGGAAACATCACTTTTATGACTGGCCGTTTTCACATTTTAAAATAAAATATTGCAATATTTATATTTTTGTGCAATAAAGAGTTTACATACATACCTACATAAGTTGAACTTAGGTGAAGGGATGCGTTTATTGGTCAATTGTTCATTACGTAGAAGGCCGGAGATCTGATTAAATTATTAAGTAAAATACTTATACATACCTATATATCAGAAGTCAATCTCACACAGATTGACCTAGGCCCGCTAGGTTATAGGTACCAAGTTCTAGATTATGAGTACGCCGTACGAGACTATGATAAACTTACTTATATAGAGAAATGCGTACTTGCAAACATATAACAATATTTGCTCTTCATGCTGAATACCCCTTTTTGGTTCAATTAGAAAGGTTTTTAAGAGTGCTTATTGTATGTAACTTGATGACTCAGTTAGGATTGAATACACTCAATAACAAGTTATTTTATTTTTTAGCCTTTAATTTTACTTTAAACAATCTCGTCGGTTCAATCAACGTTGCTGAGAGAATGAAAGCTTTCAAATACTTCTTCTACTACCACAAGCTGTTTCTTGAAGACAAAAATATTACTGATTTTTTAAGTGACCCCAAGGAAGAGTTTGACGCAGTTATAATGGACTGGATGTTTTCCGATTTTATTGCAGGGTACGTGATGGGTTCACGAAGTGTTTTTATACTGTTAAATTATCATCTTTGTCATGGTATCAAATGATAGATTCATCCACCGTTGGGCATAAAAAAATGGGTCTCCCCCCCCCCCTTAGTTTAGCCACAATTATGGTTCCGTGCCACCTGTATCAACGGATTCCTATGACTTACACCGTCGGTTCACCGAGGAAAAACATAAATTAACTCTACGCAGATGGAGTCGTGATTGGGTTGCTAATCTAATCTTTAAGAGATTCGTTTACAGGGGGCCTAATAATGACTGCGTGACAAAATGTGGATAAAACATCATTAACGCAGCCATATTAGACCCACTGTGATTCGTACACACTCAGTAAAATGTGCATTTTTTTCTGATTCAAATTCTGGTTCTAATTCCTTTGATGTTTACTTTTGGCTACTTTATTCCAGAATCGCTCCATTATTTCAATGTCCGTTGATATGGTTCTGTTCAACCGAGGCCCACTGGCAAGTATTGAGGCTGGTGGGTGATATTCCCAACCCAGCGTACAATGTGGACATTTTTTCGCCAAGCAGAACAAAGTTACCATTGACGTTCTGGCAGCGCGTCGGGGAGTTGTGGTTAATGATAAAAAAAACGCTTATGATAAGGTAAGTTTCCTTTAATTTATTACATCATTACCCATAATAAATATAGAATATTTATTCACGTCCTCGACAATACAGTTAAGATAATGTCTTTTATTCAAATGGGTGCAAGTGAAAAGAAATGTTCACTATTAGTGAAATTTTTCTAAATGTATGGTTGTTGTATGATGGATTCAGGGAAGCTATCAAAAATACACACTACAACCTAAATTTTATATTTACCTAACTAGTTGTCACCAGCGCGCAACTCAGATAACACGTTTTCTATTATCATTTTGCATGAAACATATATCTATATAATCATCAATGATCACATGCTCAATAATTTTTCATTTTAGCTACATAATATCCTCAAAAGAACAGTCATTTTACAACTCCAACTTCCCAAATATAGCTTCAAAAAGGGGTGTACAATTACCGTCCTACGATGATGCTGTGTACAATGGATCCCTTCTCCTGCTGAACTCACATCCGTCATATGGAACACCAATAAGTTTGCCGCCGAGCACTAAATATGTAGGAGGATACCACATTGAGGATAAAATCAAGCCTTTGCCGGAGGTACTCATGAGCATTTGTATCAAGATACGACCTCGCTCGTTGTTATTGCAACGATTGACCTAACCTATTTCTTGCTTTCTTTCGTTATTCTTTCTTTTCTGAACTAATTTTATACCATGATTCTTGAATAACTATAGGCTTGATAATGTCTTTCGTTACCATGTGACACGTAAAAAGAGGGGCCTAAAATATTTTTCGATTATCTTTATTAAAAAGATTTAGAATAAGATGCCTCACGAATCACGATAGTTTTCTATCATTTGACGTGTTTTAAAACGGGTATCTCACTTAAGATCACTTTTTTAATATGAGTTTTGAATGTGATAACAAATAATGATACATAAAATTATTAACTTTTGGTTGCCCGTTGGCGCTGTAAACTTTCGACTTTTCTAACAATAACTAACTCAAATATATTTTTTCATCCAATTTGGTGCCAGTCTTTCGGAAGTTTATGCGCTTACATACATTTCGGCGATTTATTTTTATTTTATATACTAGTGATCCGCCCCCGCCTTGCTGCAGTTTATGTGAGTTTTCTGTAACACCCGTAGAATTTATTATACGTAAAAACCTTCCGTGAAATATTATCTAATTGATGGTGAAAACCGCAT
The DNA here is from genome assembly GCA_963966035.1 of Acleris laterana. NCBI lineage: Eukaryota > Metazoa > Arthropoda > Insecta > Lepidoptera > Tortricidae > Acleris > Acleris laterana. The sequence continues at coordinate 10,125,216 of OZ014459.1, read as the reverse complement.
CAAAATCCGTTGCGTAGTTTGAAAGATCTAAGCGTACATACAGAGGGATAGACGGCGGGAAGCGACTTTGTTTATACTATGTAAAGATAATATTATAGTTTGGGGGATGCGTCCATGTATTTTAAAAGTATAAACTAAGGAGGGTTTAACTATTAGTCCACAATATTTGGAAAAAAAAGGTCAGGATTTCAAACCCTTTTTGATTTTGATCCAACAAAAAAAAACACAAACCAAACAAAATAAGTAAACATTATGGTATATTAAGTATTCTTTAACGGGCCAAATTAAGGGTTAATGTGATTAATTTTATGTTACTTGTTACAGTAATCTCTCTGTGGGTAACCACGGGTGAGCTCAAATTCAGCTAAGCTACGCTTATGCCATTTTCATAACCACCCATCACTTGGATTTAATTTGATTTGAACTAAAGTAGAAGTTGAAAATACTCGTATTTACTTACATAAATCAGATACCAAATCTGTAACATTTTTGAGGATATTCCAGTAATCAGCATAAAAGTCACGTCTGATTCATTAGTGCTGTCGAAAACATCCCACCTGAATTTCGTATGCGTAATCAAATTTCAGAAAGAAATTTCATTACATCTTCATATTCCCGGAAAACAGACAAGGAAGGGGAATTTCAGGATCGCCCGATAAAAAGTGAGAGAAAGCAATGTTCAAAATCGTAATTTTGAAACGCGAGAAATCAAAAGAATCTACATGTATATATCATATCATAAATTCCCTATAATATGTTTGGAAACGGTTAACAAATGACGTATATAATAAAGAAACCTGTATCTGTGGTTTGATGTTCCTCACATATTATAAAAAAATATGATATGCATTGAGATAAAGATATGTATGCGACTGTACGCTTAGAAATTAAAACACAAACTACTATAATATTAGTTATTTGACCCTGCCTATAATTTGTTCATAAATCATCAGCAGAATCTTTACTGTGAGGACAATGAACTAACCTTTCCTAGAATTTGTCACCCTGCTAAACTATAAGACCTATAGGTCTATAGACAGATAATAAAAATCGATCGCTCTCTCTCTCTCTTTTTTCATCTCTTCTTCAACCTGTCAGCAATGCTGAGTGTAAGAAGCTCTCTTCCAACGCTCGCAATCTCTTTAGATCTTTAGCTGAGGGAAATGGATAGATAAGGGTAAACTAAAAGAGGCAAAATGATAACGAAGGCTCTTTTAAAAACTAGATCTCGCTAGAGTAAAGACTAAATGTAAATTTGAATATTCGTTCTTTAAAAATTCAATAGAAGAATTGCAACAGCACTAACCCGTTGGGATTCACGAAGATGCATTTGCTGTACGTTCAGTCTGGTATTGCAAACCCTTTTAAAATTCTCTAAATAAATATACGTGCAGTAATATTTATAAAGACTCACTTTTGAGTATCCTGCAGCGCTTCTTACCAACCGTGGTCTCCCTTGGGAAGCACCGGTTTATTATTATTTTAAACTAGATATACCTATTTATATTAACGAATAGGTAAATGTCCATCATTCGTGCCTGTAATTTGTGTGTGCGTGGTAATTTTTTATCCAATAAAAGTCTTTTTTAACCGATTTTGTCTTTCGATATTTATTCTGTTTACGTTGCTCAATGTAAGTGCCATTAGTGTCAGTTATTTTGAGAACAGGTCTTAGTTGGCATGACAGGTATTTTGTCTAGAACAAGCCGATACGTTAACCCGCAAACTAAGATTTAACTTGTAAAAAAACAGGACGTCGGCGGAATGTTGACCATCCCGTTCTTACTGGCACACAAAGCTTCAGCGCAAAGAGTCGGCGTAAGGATGAGTATCCAGAGCTGTGAAAAAGTCCACCAATAGGATTACTAATTTTTTCTTGCGGTGCTCAGCGCAGCTCTTCTATTGGTGGTTTTTGTCCTCGCACACGACTGGGCTACATCTCACAGCTATGATGAATACTCACCTTTGGATGTGACTATGTAACCTTTTTTTTGCAACTAAGTGTTAAACGTGATGGTAAGTATCCTATTTTGAAATAGTTATTGTAATGCAAACCTTACAGGATCTTCAAGAGATAATGGACAAGGCGGAAAATGGCGTTATATTCTTCAGCATGGGCTCCAACTTAAAAAGCGCCGACATGTCAGTAGAAATGAGAAAAACCTTATTACAAATGTTTGCTAAACTAAAACTAACAATAGTATGGAAGTTTGAGGAAAATCTCAACTATAATTATGTTCCACAAAATGTGAATTTGGTGAAGTGGGCGCCTCAGCTGAGTATTTTGAGTGAGTACTGTCCCTATCTTTAATTTTTCTGCTACAATACAACCTACCTTAACATAATGGATACCTAAATTAAATATATTAATATCGATGGGTCGTACTGACTACCTCCAAAGTTAGCTGTCCTGGATTTAACTCCCGGTAAGGTCAAATGTTTGTTTGATTAGCGCAATTATTCGTTCCTGAATCATTATAATCAGGTTAATTGTTGTTTGGTACAGTCCAGTTCATAAATATGTGTACACTTTAGTTCCTTGTCTTTATAATCGCTGTCACAATACTCACAATTCATATATTATGGCAGTTTAAACATGACTTTAATTAGACAAGGTGCTAAGTTGTAGTTGTATATTTATGAACTCGACTGTACCCATAGTAAACTAATCTCTAGGCTTGGTACCTACTATACTATTCTTGTTATATCTTTAAATCAATATATAAAGCTTAAGCTGTGGTTTTAAATAATAAAAATAAATAAATACGTATAGTTCAGGAAATAAGAATTAGCCGCCTGTAATTTTCATTACAAATAAAATAAAAATTAAGATAAAGATTATTATTATTATTATTATTATTAGGATCTTTTTGTTGTATGAAACAAAAGGTTATCGTAAAACAGCCCTCGTTTTTCATGCGCTTGTTAGGCGATGGGCTTGCAACCTGTCACTAATACGCTGGTAAGCATCTTAGCCTATTTGTGCAAAATGTGGTAACTGAATTATCAACAAGTTTTAAAAGTTGAAGGTAATTCTGTAGCTCTGCCTACGACACTTTGGGATTACAGGCGTGAAGGTATGTATCTATGTATGTATAAATGATACTCAATTAACATACTCCGTTAGAGCAGAATAATGACCTTCAATCTTCTTGTACTTGGAATATAATATATTTAACTTTGATGACTAACTTTGATGAGCTTAATACATTATAATTAAGCTCATCAAAGTTAGGCCTAACCTATCATAAATTATCTGTTTTGTTTGCAAAAGGGGCGACTTGAAATGATTCATTAAAATCATTTTATTTCATTATGACCTTCGCGATGCCTTTAATTTATTTAAGTAATTGACAAAAGCGCCATCTACCGCACTTTGTCGCAACTTGGTGAACAGATGCTAAAACACGTTGGCGGATTGTCAAGTCACATGTACTTGAAACAAGTAAACAATGAAGTTCTACCTACGATAGATAGATGGCATTTTTCTGTATTTTTACAGGTGATTGTTTATTTGGTAAATTGCTTTAAGGTGGACATACCTAGTACGGGTCCGTAGCATAATATCGAAAATCAAATTTCATAAGTACGAAATTCCTAACACAAAACTTCGAATATCAAAATGTCTAATGTACGAAATTCCTAAAGATGCATGTCCTAATGCACTTTTAATCGATTGATCTCATTATCGAAAATCAATATTCCTTTGTACAAAATACCTAATGACAAAACTTCAAACTCAATATTTCTAGTGCTCAAAATCGCTACGTACAAAAAGCTTTGTGACAATTCTTCGAAAATCAATACATTCAAACCTTAAAACTCCACCCCTAATGAACGTAACGTACTTTCGAAAATTAAAATGTCGTTCGAAATTTCGCACTTTATACATTTTAAACTTAGGTCAACCGGGCGTAGGTAAAATGTCGGTCGTTTTTTTGTGCACTAGTGGTTATGTACTTTAGACATTTTAAAACAGGCTAATTAAACGTAGGACATGCATCTTTAGGAATTTCGTACATTATACATTTTGATATTCGAAGTTTTGTTTTTAGGAATTTCGTACTTATGAAATTTGACTTTCGATATTATGCTACGGACCCCCTAGTACTTATATAAACCTAATTTGCAGCAGTTATGTTTATTTATGTTTTGGGATTTCATGTTTTAGTATTGATTGCCTGATTATAATTTAGATGTAAAGATTGAAATGTTTGATTTATTAGTTTATTTCTAGAATATCTAACAATTTAAAAACATCGTACCTACTTATAACTAAAATAAATTGCCTAAATATATAACTTTTATTTTTATTTTCTAACATCACGCTTTAAACCGCACAAATTGAAAGAAAAACTGGGTAAACCTACTTTACACTCAATTAAATAGCAAAGATACTAAATAAATAACATTTTGCAATGAAAGTCGGAAACTGCTTAACTGGTTGAATAGTGCCCAAAGAAATTGCAATTTAAGAAATAACCATTTTTTTTGTTCTTGGTTAGTAAAGGTATACAATTTATAATACTTTATCAACAAACCGTTCATTTCAAACGAATTCACTAAAATCAATACAATTTTACCATGTAATCTCTTATGAAATAAATCGGGCGTTACAGCTATAGAAAAACGACCATAAAAATATATAATTATTTATCGATTTGTTTCAGATCACCCTAACCTAAAACTATTCATAACCCATGGAGGGCAGTTGTCTACGACAGAAGCGGTACATTTCGGAGTACCGGTGATCGGTGTACCTGTTTTCGGAGATCAATACTTGAATATGGATCTAGTAGAAAGAAAAGGATTTGGCATCAAACTAAGTTTCACTGACAATATTGCAGATAAACTATTTGCTGCTATAAAGAAGATGATTTCAAGCCCAAAGTTAGTAAACATACTAGTATCAGCTGCCGAAAGCTTATTGCTCCAACCTTGTGTTGACATACGTGTCACCACGCACAGATATAGGTTGATTCACAAATGGGTTGAATGGGTGAATAGAAATAAACACGATGTTGCATTAATACAAGTTTTGGGTCGGAAATTGGAACTGCGTTGAAAAGGGTAACCTACTCACACAATTACCGGTGACATAAGTTTTGTTGGTATCTACTTTACATAGTTCAAAATTGCAACGTTGAATTTTATACGAGCATTGTGACGTGTGAGCGTCGATTTTTTTTCTTTCATATACATAGAGACCGAAGCCTATAAACCCCTCATGTTCATGTAGTACATTTGGTCAATTCATGCGTATATTTGTTGAAGCATTGGCTTGTAACAATCACGACAGGTTATACAAATAGCAATGGCACTAAGGGCATGGACAAACTTGCTAAAAATCCGCAATGGTTGAAGTCAATTTACATCTGCCAGTATGCTTGTCTATAGTAAATATTTTACGTAATTACTAGCTTCTGCTAGCGACTACACCTGCGTAGAATTCGTAATGTCATCCCTAGGGAACTGTTCATTTTACTGGGTAAAAAGTAACCCATGTGCTATTCGAGACTATATTCTATCTCAGTGCTAAATTTCATCCAAGTCCATTCAGCGGCTCTGGCGTGATTGAGTAACACACATCCAAACTTCCGCATTTATAATATGTGTAAAATATGTATAATACCTTTTGCGTGCGACTCTGCATAAAAGTCGTTTATCGCTATATCATCTCTTACGAATGTATACTTCATGGCCAACTTTCCAGTATAAATAGAGATTAAATTTTGACTCATTCTGTATTAACAATTAATGGCTTCCAGGTACATGCACAGGGCAAAAGAGCTATCTCAGATGTACCACGACCGCTTGGTTCCCCCGGGCAAGGAGATGGTGCACTGGGTGGAGCACGTGGTGCGCACGCGCGGCGCGCTGCATCTACGCTCCCCGGCGCTCATGTTGCCTTGGTACCAGAAGATGTACCTGGACTTACTTGCACTTATAGTTATCTCCGTTTCTGTTTTTGTTTCTATTGTGAAAAAATTGGTATTGATGTTAATAAAACCTAAAAAAAGTGTGAAAAAACTGAAGAAAAATTAGCAGTGTGTAGTTATTGTTTTTGTAATAAAGTATAACATAATTGAAACTCAATTTATTTTGAGATATTTAATTTTGGTAGGTAACTTTGTAAGGTTTAAAGGTGTTTATCTAATAATAAATAAACAAATAATATGCTCAGCTAGCTTACATGAGAATTTAGGTCGTGAATCCTTGTTGCCGAACCTGGAGGAAAATCACTTGCCTATATTTATACTTTAGAGCGCCAAGGCTAGTGACTCACGCAAATGAAATCTAGAAAGGTATTGCTTCGGGATGAAAAAGAAGTTAAATTAAAACAATATAAATAGGTATATTCACATATATTTCTCTACTTCAGTTAGATATCCCTGCTTAACTCACATCACACCTCATACATGGGTTTCATACGTAATGAAATATCACATGTTAAAGACACACAGCATGGTTGCTTTAAGGTTATGAATAAACGGAACACCCTACTGTCTCTGAAAGTTATAGATTTTACTATGATTTAATTGATCACGGTCTAGAATAAAGAAAGCTTGTACCTGAGTGCTTGACCTACATGCACAGCTAGAGAGGTCACCACATGGTGGCTAATCGCTACTCGAAACTGGCAAGCAACCCTGGACGCTCCGGTCTCGGCTCCTGAGGTTGTAGATGATGCTGACGTGCAGCCGGGTAGCACACGCTTCCTTCACAATGGATGGGCACCGACTACTGCCAGGCGGACCCACGCTGTCACGTCCCACCGATGTTGAGAACCAGACGAAGATACGAGAAATGGAAAGAAGAGGAAGATCTATAAGAAGAATAGAAGAACCCTAAAACAAAACACAGTACCTTTAATAAAATGACCAGAACATGGCGAATAAAGAGGCAGCAGATGAAAGGGAACTTACCATATACATGGGTTCTTATCTGCTAGCCATATACCGGGAACATCCGACCGCGTGTTTTTTAGGTTATGTCACGCCATTCCGACGGACTTGAAGAAGGTTGGAGACACTGAGGTTACCACCTCGTGTAGTAAATATAATGGGGATAAGTGCTATATCATCATATCCAAGTATGCAGCAAGAGCTTTGCGTTTGTGGCCCTTTACGGCAAGCCACGCATCCGACCCGAAACTGAAAAATAAACGAATACAACATAACACTTGTCATTCACTGGTGTTGGCACAACCACTAAGAATACCGCAATACGACACAGGTACTCACGGGATTTGTGAAGAAGAAGACCTGAAACTAGGACTTTGAATCTCACATCTTGGTTAAATGATCCACGCCGATCGAGTTTGACAGCTAGAATGAACAGCGAATGACGTCGACGCGCTAGTGATGTAGCCGAGGAATAGGGATGCGACCAATCGAAAATTACTGGTAAAAGTTAAGGCCCGTAACACCTAAAGTGTTACAACTTATCTCGACGATAAGCTTGTTTTTTTATTCCTAACACGGATCGCTTGACATCGTTCTATTATTATTTCCCCGCCCGAACGACCTTGGCGAGTGCGTCATCATTTGTGCAGAGTACAAATTCAGTTCGCAGTCACGGTCTATTAACTATGAGAATATAACGACAGTGTTAGGTGCGGTCGGGGACTTCAATTGTTCCAATCCGGAATATATGATATAACACGTAGGCACTATATCAATCACTGGTCACCAAAGTAACTTCATAACCAGACGAAAGTAATCTATTGCAATCGTAAAGGTCTTTATCACAGTGGCCTTTATTTAAACGTTCCCATAGCAACCATATTTTATCGTTACGTGACCAAAGTATATTACTAACCTGAATTGCATGCATGATAATAACCTCGTCAATGTATAATACTGGAAAATTAAAAAAAGTTATATCCAATTTAGTTATATTCCTATACCTCTTGTGTTTAGCTACAACTGTAGGAGTCAACATTCTACTGATCGGATGAGCAATGTGACTTTACAACAAAATAAGGTCGTGATTGCACATTGTTTATTTTTGGGTGATATTATCGTACAATGTGCCTATACATAATATGTATACGTTGATTTATTGGCCTTGGGGCCCAGACAACGATTATTAAGTAATTGGTAGCGCTACCTCCAAACAAGTCAGTGCATTCCTAATCGCGTCTCAGATAGGTATTGTTGTCCGCCGGCCCAACTATCAATGTTTAAATACAAATTCAGACGTTAAATAGTTACGTTATTTAAGCAGTTATGGAGTTAAAAGTGTTGTTGTTATGGTTTTTTATATGCTACTCGGAGGCGTACAAAGTTTTAGTGTTGTCTCCATTCCCTGTGAGAAGTCTGAACATATTGGGGGAAGCAACCGTGAGGCATTTGGTGGAAGCAGGACATGAGGTAACTTTAATATGGAATTTACGTATTATAAGGGTGACCTGCGCTTTAAACATTAAGTTCCAATTTAAATGTAGAGCCTATCATTGTTTTGTGCTGAAGCTTCTTGTGTAGGTACTTATTGAAGGACAACCCCATTAATTTTTTCACTCTGCTAATTGTGAGATATATAATCAAACACTACCGGGTGCAGAGTGGTGAAGACTGGTAATGAGTTTTCTCGAAAAAAATTATCATGTGGTTGTTTGATCGTATGTTTTTTTCTACAAAAGTAGTAAGACAAAAGTAGTAGTAGTAGGAAAGTAAGTATACAATAAAAGTTATCGATTGTTTATTTTTGTCATTATCATTTGAAGCTTGTAGAAAAAGTTATATATGCAACGGTAGGTACATAATTAGCTCTTAAGGTACGAGTGCCCGGGATAGAACGCGAGCTTGCGAGCTTCATTATGTACCTACCAGTTACATAAATAACTATTTTACCATTAAATGTGAACATTTTCCATTCATACCATAAGTTGTAAACAAACATTATTTCAGGCAACCTTTATTACGGCGTATCCGCAAAAAGATAAACCTCCAAAAAATTACCGTGAAATTGATGTCAGTGACAACATACAAGCTTTAATGGGTAAGTAAAGTTGAAACTCAAGATCGGCGATTGTTCAGCATCTTATTAGAAACGTTACGTTCGTTATCCAAAGTAGTTCATTCATATCCATAGGAGTATAATTTTTTGATGTTTCGACCCCTATTTCAACCATGATACTCTACCTACTAGTGGTGTGAAACAGAAAAATAGGGTTCATATTTCATATTGAAAAAACATACTCCTAAGATGCTTTCTTATTATTTATCTTGATATCTAAAGGTAAGTAATTAAATCTGTGACCGCTTTGTACTATTTTGCTAATTCCAGGGGACTTCGAAATTAACATGGCATGGATGATGGAGAACCCCGACCAATTGGACAGTGATATACAGCTGTTGCAGGATTGTGCATATACAGTAGCGGTATCTACTTTAGAAAATAAAGCGGTCCAGAAGTTTCTTCAAGATCCGAAGGAACAATTCGATGTTGTTGTCAGTGATCTGTATGAAACGGAATTATATGCGGCGTACGTGTTTTATTAATTATTATACTTTATACTTATTCAACTGGTGAAAATCAAATGTCACATGCTGGAACCTGTCTCTGTTTTTGCAAAGCGAGAGAATTTTGATATGCTTGCAATCTCTGTTCACTATGCGATGTAGTCAAAACATTTTGTTAAGTAAATTATTGAATAAATTGTAAAATAACTTGTTAATTTGATTGTTTTTAAAGAACAGTTTGACGATCAACCCATATTTTGAACTAGGAAATAAGTACCTATTCACAATTCAACCCATTAAAATTTGCCAAAGTTGCCAATTCGGGCACGGCAGATAATAATTTTACGAGAACTGGAGTAACGATAAATTAGTGGTTAAAAAAGATAAAAAGTGTTATTTTCTTGCAGATTTGCCGCACTATATAACTGCCCCATGATATGGAGTTACTCCATAGGAGCCCACTGGTTGCCGCTGAGACTGGTTGACGAAACAACAAATCCCACCTTCGCCACGGACTATTTGTCGCCAGATGTACCACCATTTGACTTCAAGCAAAGACTAAAAAAACTTTGGCTTCAAATAAAATGGAATTATCTGAAGTGGTATACATTAGAACCCCTATGATTAACTGTTAATTTTTTTAACAACAATTGTTCCAATTGTGAAGGGATAACAGCCTAAAAGTTATACAAATAGACAAGATTAACAAATTTTGCGAACACCAACAACATTTTTCAATAACTGAAATATCTCATGGTAAAACCATGTCGTTGTCAAAAGTAAACTACATAAGATAATTATTACGTTATTTTTTTTATATTTTCAGGTCTGTGACTTCACCCAAAGAAAAAACAATTTATCACAAAGTATTTGAGCCACTTTTCGCCATACGAGGCCGACTTCTGCCCAGCTACAATGATGTCGTGTACAACGCTTCACTGATTTTATCCAATGACTTCAGAGGAAATGGTCTCGTGCCGAGCACGCCGCAGAATTTCCAGTTCATAGGCGGATTTCATATAGAAGTACCTCCAAAACCTCTGCCAAATGTAAGGTTTGTTAAATAAAATAGTAAATTAACGTTGCTAAAGTAAGCAAAAGTGTAAAAGGAGAAACTGACTGACTGATTGATCAACGTACAGCCTAGCCCGCGGGACCTAGAGACTTGAAATTTGGAGGGTCTGTTCCTTAGGTAACCTAGCCGGTGCACTAAGAAAGGTTTTTCCAAAAATCAATCCTCAACAGGAATAAAATTAAATAGAGGGAGTAGCGGGAAACTATTTATACGCGTACGAGGTCGCGGGCGTCCTCCAGTTAAGTTATAAATTGATAAATATGACCGATGTATCGGCGATACATTTATTGATCAATAATATTCAAAGGAATCATTTAATACCATTGAGTGATCAATGTATTTACTATGTTACGGAACAGGGCTACTTAGATTTAGAAAGAATCTTCAAGCGGTACCGAATTTCTGTTAAAATATCGGAAACACAAGTAAAGCGAGTAGAAATTCTCGAGCAAACACCAGATAGATGATATTCTTAAGCAACTCTCTTTACAATTTGTCGAGGAATTATTACCCCAAGAACCTCGACAAATCATCTCAGCCAAAGAAATAGGCACATAATTTTGCTTGACGTGCTTATGAGCATGCGGTAAAAATTTCGTTGACAAATTGAAAAGCGAAGCGCGAAAGAAACCGATTGTCACTTGTTTTCCTTCCATTTTCGTCATATTTTTAATCTGTAGTTATCACGACATTATAAGATACCTAATCGACACAAATGTATGATATCGTAGACTGATAACTTCTGTCGAGAGTGGGTTAACACTGTTAAAAATTCCTGATTTTACTATTAACAAGAGTCTTAATGTTCCAGGACATTCGATCGATCTTAGACAACGCCACGCATGGTTTCATTTACTTCAGCATGGGATCCAGTTGGCAGAGTAAAGACATGCCTCAAAGTGTAATAGACGGACTGTTGAAAGTCTTTGGTGAACTCAAGCAGACTGTTATTTGGAAATTTGAGGCTGATTTGTCAAACTTGCCGAAGAATGTTCACATTTTGAAATGGGCTCCGCAACCTAGCATTTTAGGTGTGTTTCTTGTTATTTATAAAAAAATCTATTATTATTGCAAATAACCTGTTATCTTGCTGTTTTTATGTGTGCTAGCTACAGTCAAATAAATAAGTTTCTAGACCACTATTGTCAACGTGACGCAATAAGTCAAATCCTAAAAAAATCTTAGGATTCGATTGATTGTAACCTGTGGTGACCTAGCGACCTCTAACGACAACTTGTAACAACCAACTCGACAATGACACCAACGTCAGACAGCGCAACTAAATCTGACAGTGCGATACATCGCGCTGACGGAGTTTCCCCAATCAGTGAACCCATATACAACTTCTATCTCCATCCCAATGGACTTCGGTCCCCAGGCATAACACTCACCTGGAGAGAGATCTCTATATTAACAACTCTTGCTACAAACCCAGAAATTCAATTGTTTGACTGTAAATGCTGTTCGTTTTTTGCGTCGATCTTGTTAACGCTAATTTATAATTATATATTTTACAGCTCATCCTAAATGTTTGTTCTTCATCACTCACGGCGGCCACCTATCTTCCATTGAAACTATTCATTTCGGTGTCCCTACTATTGGTATTCCGATATTTTTCGACCAGTTCATCAACATTAATAAGGCTGTTTCTAGAGGATACGCAATCAAAGTAGGCTTGACATTCAATGTACCCAATGAATTAAAGATAGCTATGGATGAAATGCTAGCAAATCCTAAGTGAGTTAAAACTAATTTTTTTTTATTATTAATATTTAATTTATCTAGCGTCAGTAAATTAATAAATTAAATGTTTGTACCAGGTTTAAAGAAAATGTGAAGGAGTTATCGCTGATATATCACGACCGTGTGGTGCCTCCGAACAGAGAGCAAGTTTTCTGGATAGAGCACGTGGTCAAAACTCGTGGCGCACCGCATCTCCGGTCCCCGGCATTCATGACGCCCTGGTACCAGAAGCTCTACCTCGACCTCATTGCAGTTATAATAACAATAATAGTCTTCACTCTGACTGTATTAAAACGATTTTGTTCTTTTCGAAAGGTGAACGTCGTGAAAAAGAAAAATTAAGGAATTAAAAGGGCATTCCTCTGCTAAGAGGGTTTTCAGGACCCGTGATGTATATATTGCACTGTTCAATTTAATTTTTTAGGTGCACTTTCACTCGAATTTCTATGCACCAACTGATTTATCATTGACCAGAATATACCTAGAGAACTTTTTGCTTGCTGTATTTAACTTATAGTTAATAACTTTATGCCGATGCTGTACTGCAAAAGATGTTATTAATTTTGATTACAATGTATTAAATCTGAGACACAGACATGTGAGCGTCAAGACGGAAGTCTGACAAGACCATAAAAGATTCGTTCCTTTCAAAGTTTTAATAAGAGGAAACCGTCACCAGATACAAAAATAAAATGAATAGGTATGTAAGTATAACAGGGGCTGTATTCAACTCGTTAAAACGGGTCAAAATATTTTACAGGAAGGATATTATGTACCAGGCTTTTGCATGGCGGTAGACACGACGTAAGTCATTGTTAATATTAAAGCAAAATAAACTGTATATATTGTGAAGACCTCATTTATGGTCTTAGCTTCTAAAACTTCTTAATAGTGTAAAACAGTTACAGCCATATTGTGTTAAGAAAAAGGTAAACTTGTCTTAGATATTATAGTGTTTTAAATTGAATAATGTGGTTTATATTTTTCAATGTGACACTTTTGTTAGTGTATCCTTAAAAACAAAATAAAAATTTCAATTACGTTACACTATTTATGCAAGGCAAAGTCATAGCACTGCCTATGGCTGGAGTCCTTACCACAATTCGCAGACGACTGTCCTTTCATCTTGACCACCTCAATGGGTGGCAATCTATCACAGTGCGTTTTTTTTAAACTGAACACGTTTACCTTGCACCACCGGTTTATGGAATCACCATAATTCGGCGGTATTTCTGGACCGGTACGACTTTGGGCCCTTCAAGATTCAAGCATATTACCTATTTTTTCTTAAAAGCCAGCATCGCATCTGCAATTTCTCCTCTGGTGATGCAGGTGTAGCGGTGACTTCTTTATGTTATTTTTTAATTCGTATCTTATATACGGCACTGCTGTGCCCGACATATCACCCACCAAAATATTGTAGTTTATAAGAATAAGAATAAGAATAACTTTATTAATGAAAATAGACGGTTTACAAAAATGTACGATATCTTGCGGACCCCAAACTAGGCTGAGCCTGTATCTTGGGATCCAATGAAAATGTTTGATTTAATAGTATTCCACACGACTTGTTTTAATTTTTTTTTTAACCATTTTAATCTGATGTATTTTAACCAAATTGTAATAATTTTCAATTCTATTTATATTTTTTCTTTTATTTTAACATTTTGTTGTATTCTCTCTATTTTATCTGGTTCTAATCTACTTTATTTTGACATTGTATGATTGTTTTTGATATTGTGTACCTAATTAAGAGTCTCAGTTACTTGAAATAAATGAACTTTAATTTTAAAAAATAACGGTATTTTTGGATCCTACCTCAAATTGTAAAATAAAATTTCAATCTTTTCATATCCGTTTACTTTATTGAGTGTTCCAAGGGATAGATATTACAAATTACTCCGGTAGATACCGCGTTGATAAATAATGATGACATTACAATAATAACATGCTATCACGACTGAGATCCCAAGGTTGCCCAAACATAATTACGTTTAGTTTGCTACTTGAACCAGCGGATACAACAGTAGCTGCTAATATATCATGCAATATGGACGTCAGATTATTATTAGTGATGTTGTTCTTAGTGACCTCAGAGGCTTATAAAATATTGATGATAGCCCACATGCCAATAAGGAGTTTAAATATTTTAGGCGAAGGATATGTAAGGCTATTGCATGACGCTGGACACGACGTAAGTCATTTCAAATTTCTAGCACATATGCAATATGAATTACAAAAAATCACTAATTTTTTTACTTTTCTAGGTGACTTATATGTCAGTGTATCCTTTAAAAAATAAACCACAAAATCGCTTTCGTCAAATAGATCTCAGCAGCACTCACATGGATCTGATCCAGCGTAAGTATTTAACATAATTATAAACAAGTATTACATGCGTAAAAAAAATCATAAATTATGTCAAATGAATTGTATCACTTGTTACCATAAAACTTATTTAATACAATACAACAATACAAATACTCTTTAATAAGCACCAAATAAAAACACAGAACAGTACTTACATTTAAATTAAAATAATTAATAATATTTGACATTACTACAAGAAACCATAAAAAAGAAGGTTATTCTTTTTTATGGTTTCTTGGTTGTAAGGCTATTCCATTGTGTGTCTTTGTTAAAGTTTATTAGAAGTATTCAAATATAGATATTCTCGTATTGTGATCCTTTGCGTCAAACAGTTTGTCTTTTTGTAACAAGAATGACGAATATTTATGTATGTTATTTATTTCTTTAATGTTTATTGCAAAAAAGACAAATTTGAGTTCAAAAGGTGAACTTAATGCCTGTTTTAATTTTCAGACGATGACCTATTAAATATAAGTGTCTTGATCCGTCAACCACCATTAGAAGACGCTGACATAGGTTACATACAAGATATGGGAATGAATGGTGCTATCGTCACATTAAATAACGAAGACGTGAAAAAGTTTTTAGCAGACCCTAAGGAACAATTTGATGTCGTTATAAGTGAACTTTTCGAATCAGAATTGTTTGCTGCGCAAGTATCCAACCATGCTGATTACAAAAAAATATTATATTTGTTTGACGACGCGCTGGCCTAGTGGGTAGTGACACTGCCTACGAAGCTAGTGGTCCTGGGTTCGAATCCCGGCAAGGGCAGATATCTGTGTGATGAGCGCGAATATTTGTTCCTGAGTCATGGATGTATTCTATGTATTTAAGTGTATATTTCTCTATATAAGTATATATATCGTTGTCAATTGGTGTGAGATTGCCCCTGATATATATTTATTTAATTAGATGGCAATTTATGATTCAAAGTTTGAGCTACCACTTAGTTTTTTACAAGCTTCTGCCCATTACTTCATCCCCGTAGATTTCGATTATCGTTATTCCCTCGATGCCTTTAATATTTTCCGGGATAAATTGTATTCTATTTGTTAATCTAGGGTATAAGCTATCTCCATTCCAAATTTTATTGAAATCTGTCCAGCCGTTGCAAACATGAAGGAGTAACCAAATACACACACACACACACGCAAACTTTTGCATGTATAATATTAGTAGGATACTTTGGTCTAAGCAATAGACTCATTTAAAATTTAACAAACTACTTGTGAAAACTAACTGTGACTTAAATGTGTCTAGATTAGGAGCACTGTACGATTGTCCAATGATCTGGAGCTATTCGATGGGCGCCTATTGGCTGGCTCTGCGGCTGATCGACGAGACCACCAGTCCTGCGTATGCGACGGATTACCTTACACCGGACACCCCGCCCTTCCTTTCGATCTATCAAAGAATCAATAAAATGTGGACGCAGATCAAATGGATGTATAGAAAATGGTAAGTTAAAGCTTAAAATTACTTGAGTATTTTAGGAATTGGATTTATAGTAATTTATTAGAAAAAGGTATGGAATTAAGTCATACAATGGATATAATAAAAAAAAAACTACTCTCATATCGTAAAGTTCGAAGTATAAACTTCAAAACGAATTTATATTGGCAAACTTTATAAACAGATTTAACATTATTTCTCTAACAAAATAATGTTATAACGTGTTTTTTTTACCATTACTATACAAGTTAATCGATAAAGTTAATGTCACCAACGAGGTTCCATATCAATTATTTTTTTATAATGGAACGCACATGCGGTTCGCGTCATTTTTACAGTATTACAAAAAGTTTTCATTCCAATATTTAATTTTCTGTGACAGCGCCCGCTTTAACGCATGCGCGGTGATGTGCTAGGTTTTGGCGCCATTCATTGAATACGTTTTGTTGTAATGTATGAGAATAGATAAAGTAGTGTATGAAACTGCACATAACTAGGTATTAAAACACTCGTGTGATACTATTAAAAAACTCGCCTAGCGGCTCGGTCCTTAAACGCACACTCGTGTTTTAATACCCCTCATTATGCAACAATTTCATAAACTACTATTATTGGATATCTGTGTGATGAGCGCAAATATCTGTTCCCGAGTCTTGGCTGTATTCTATGTATTTAAGTATGTTAGTATGTTTATCGTTGTCTAGTACCCACTGTACATGCCAAGGAGCTTATTTTGGGACTAATTTGTGTGAGATTATCCTGATATTTATTTATGTTACTATTTAAAGGAAACTTTTAAACTATGATAAGTTTTCGAATATCAAATACAGCTAAGTGGCATGGATCACTTATTTGCAGCATAAACTTTATTATGACCTACTTACTGTATATCTTCTCATCGGTTCAATGGTTTACTAAGGCTGTGCGTATTCTTTCAATCAGTCACGGTCGATTTTATACCTACAGATATGAGACATTCTGTTTCATTTCAGGAAATCCACCACACCGCAAGAAGAAGCGTTTTACCTGCAATACTTCCATAAACTATTTGCACTTAGAAACAAGCGCTTACCTGACTATAACAAAATTATTTATAATTCGTCTTTGGTTTTGTCGAACGATTTTCCAGGAAATGGTCTTATGCCTAGTGTTCCTCAGAACTTTAAATTTATAGGAGGATACCACATCAAAACGCCAGTAAATCCACTAGTCAGCGTGAGTACATACTGTTCTTGTAAAGTAACATCGCAAAGTCAACCAAAATAATTATCCAAAACCACTAAATATAACCTTCAAATATAACCTTCAATTTAGATTTTGAGTAACGACTTAAGACTTGCGTCTTACGAATCATGTTAAAAAAAACGATGATTTTTCCAAAGTAAAATTTTACCCGTTGTTTGGTTGAAAATGTCCTAGCTATTGATTTTAGGAAATCAAAACCATTTTGGATAACGCAGCGCATGGTTTTATATACTTCAGTATGGGATCTACTTGGAAAAGCAAAGATATTCCTAAAGAGGTTACTAGAGGTCTTTTAGAAATGTTTGGAAATTTGAAAGTAACAGTTATCTGGAAATATGAAGAGGATTTGGCAAATGTACCAAAAAATGTGCATATTCTTAAGTGGGCACCGCAAACAAGTATATTAGGTAAGTACCTTACAAAATCTTATTGATAAGATACATAAACAACGACAATCATAATATTTAATAGCGACCCGCCCTCGCTTCGCTTCGGTTTATGTGAGTTTTCTGGAACATCAGAATTGATTATACGTTAAACCTATCTGCAAAAATCATCTAACTGATTTCGTCAACCGGATCAAAATTTGTTGCTTAGTTTAGGAGGAATTAGTGAATATACAGACGGACAGACAGATAGACGCGTAACTTTGTTTTAAACGATTTGAAGATACAGAAGATGAAGATAATAGTGAAGCTTTATTGAAACCGTACATTTTATTTGTTACATCAAAATCAAAGCAGCCTATTGCGAGTACAATCTATTAAATTGAATGAAAATTACGACTGGATTTCCAAGAAATCTAAAGATAAATGTTTCCAATGGCCGACCCGCCCATCAAATTGACATGACACCGGTGCGTCAATGGAAGTAAAATATAATAATATATGAAGGACGGAAATTTGTGAAATAAAAAAAAAACAGTTTATGGGTGAATTGCAAAAATATTGTACATAGTTAAGGGCTTAATTGAGGCAACGTTAACTTTCTTCAATTGTTTTTCCTTTGTGTAACGAAAGTTATGCATATGATTATATGAGTAATCTTCGTTACACAAAGGAAAAAGTTAAGGATTGTTAAGGGTTTTTTAATTGAGCCCTTAACTATGTACAATATTTTTGCAATTCACCCTTATTACATTTCAGACAATGTTTAAGTATGAATTACCTAACCATATTTTAAGATTTAAATTCTTGTTTCAGCGCACTCTAACATTCTGTTTTTTATAACTCATGGGGGCCTATTATCTTCCACTGAAGCTGTTCACTTTGGGGTACCTGTGATAGGGGTGCCAATATACTTTGATCAGTTTGCTAACATCAACAGAGGAGTCTCCAGGGGTACTGCGATTAGAGTGGATTTGACACTCGAACTGCCGAAGAATTTAGGAATAGCAGTTAAGAAAATGCTTGAGGACCCAACGTAAGTTTATGTATGATACCTTTTAATAGTTAGCACACAAGTCTATTTTCGTGGGTAAATTCTGTACCTACCAGTATTTTATTGTAATGAGCAGAAATATAAAACATGTTAGCTTGATGGCCCTGTTATATCATGGTGTAAGTTGGAAGGTGGTCAAAGAGTCTGTGATTAAGTAATAGAAGGCCCACGAAGGTTGAACTTGTTATATTGGGGCATACAGGAGCAGATGCTTCTGCAAGAATAAATACAGTTAGTTAATAAATACTTAGCTTATACCGATTTTATTTCGTGAACCTAAAACATCAAATAATATGTATTTAAGATCGATATACCAACGCAACTGACTGTAGTGTACGCGATGTAGCATAGGTACACGCGCTGTGTCAAGTATTTTTGTAATGGCTGAGAACAGTACACACACTGTCTCATGTATTTTTGTAGTGGTCAAATACTGTTTTTAAGAATAAAGGCGGCAAAATCCGGAAAGTGAAGTGAGAACAGTTTTGGATTATTGCTAGCAATACGTGGGCATTGCAGAACCAGAGAAGTAAAGGAAACATCCAACAATCCGGCTGGAACAGTCCTGATACATGGATATATGGTCGGTTTTATTGTTATATTTGCATTGTTTTTACAGATACAAACAAAAAGCGAAGGAGATTTCGATGATATACCACGACCGCGTGGTTCCTCCGGGCAAGGAGCTGGTGCACTGGGTGGAGCACGTGGTGCGCACGCGCGGCGCGCCGCATCTGCGCTCCCCGGCCTCGCTGATGCCCTGGTACCAGAAGATGTTCTTAGACGTCATTGCGATTCTTTTAGTCACTATTTATCTTCTAATAATGATCACAAGTCATATAACACGACTCGTGTCCAACACAAATAAGACGGGAAAAAGAAGTAATAAAAAGATAAATTAAATGAAGAAAAAAATGTACATTGATACCATCGTTTTATTTATTCAATTGTGTTTTATTCAAATTATCTTCTTTTGCTGATAAAGGGTGTTTTTTAAATTAGCAAATGTAAGTATATCTGTGATGTACATTTTCGTTACGTAATATTAATCCAATTTTCCGTTATTTTGACAAGTTTAGGTAAATATGCACCTTCCTTAACCTTATCCTTATCCTTGATTATAATATTACTTTCATATTTCAAGTACCTAACAAACTGATTTTAATGAATGTTGGAAAAGTTACCTATTCCACTATGCGTCGCGATTAAATAAAATAAGTTCAACGAGAGGTTTAGACTACCATAAAAAAATCAGATGTGGACTACTGCCTTATTCTAACTTTAAAGTTAGAAAAGGACACTTGTACTTCTTGCTCTAGAACTGAAGTTAAAGTAAGACAGCAATCAACGTTTGCAATTTTTATTGAGAGACTATTTGGCGCTTAAGATGAAACATTAAACTCAAAAATGAAAAGTAAAATGATTTAGGTGGTGAACTACATTAATCATTAAAATGTATGTATGTATGTAAACTCTTTATTGCACATAAACAATTACAAGACGTATTTGCATCAATATAAATAATGTACATAGGCGAACTTACTCCATATGGGATCTCTTCCAGTTAACCTTGGGGTAGAATAAGCAAGAACAATGCCGAAGGATAGACAAATTAACAAAATTTCAGGAAATAACAAATACGAGGGCTGCTACTTATGTAACCGGAATAGAAAAAATAAACAAACGTACATGGCTAAATATGGTTTTATTGTTTTTCGAAGTATTCTCCGTGATAATCGATGCACTTTTGCATACGTTGAAACCAATTTATAAAGCACTTTTTCCACTCTGACTGAGGTATCTCCAAAACGTGCTGTCTGAACGCGTCGACGGCATCTTCACGGGTCGAAAATCGTTGACCACGTAATTTATTCTTTACATTTGGAAATAAATAGAAATCATTGGGTGCCAAATCAGGGCTGTAAGGTGGATGACCCGTTAATTCTATATTTTGACCTTCCAAAAATCGAGTCGTTTCACGTGATGTATGACAGCTGGCGTTATCATGGTGCAGAATGATTCTCCGTCGCTGGTTGTTTTTCCGTATTTTTTCAAATACTTCCGGCAAACAAATGGTCGTGTACCACTCCGAATTAACCGTTTTACGATTCTCTAGGGGCACTGTAGCCACATGGCCATTAATACCAAAAAAGCAGGCCACCATTTGCTTCAAGGTGCTTTTTGCACAAGTTACTTTCGTAGGGTTCGGCTCATTTTGAAACACCCACACCGTTGATTGTTGTTTAGTTTCGGGATCATACGCATAGATCCAGGATTCGTCACCTGTGTAGATATTATAAACAGCTTTTGAGTCACCACGGTTATATTTTTTCAACATTTCCTTGCACCATTCGACGCGAGCCTCTTTTTGATCCTTAGTTAAGTTGTGCGGGATCCAACGCGAACAAATTTTTTTCACAGCTAAGTGTTCATGTAATATCTTATTAATGCTCGTCATACATATGCCTATAGTCGCCTCTATCTCGCGATACGTAACATGACGGTCATGCATTATAAGTTTTCGCACAGCTTCAATATTTTGTGGTACAACGACCGATTTCGGGCGACCATCCTTAACTTCGTCCCTGAGCATACTACGTCCACGATTGAACTCACTAAACCAGTGATACACAGTAGTTTTGGATGGAGCTTCATCACCAAAAGTCGAAGTTAGTTGATCTATGCACTGTTGTTGCGTTAAACCACGCCGAAAATCGTAATAAATCATAGCACGAATATTTTCACGAGTGAGTTCCATTCTTGCAGCGAGATTAAAATTTAAACCCGCCAAAAACAAAAGACTAGCGTACATAAGAAAAAAAATATATAGCGGCCAGTATTAAAAAAAGTTCAAATTTTACCATGGAGGTCAGATATAGCGTTTAAAAATGTTGGAATCCTGGATTCCGGTTACATAAGTAGCAGCCCTCGTAGTACATACAACAGAGAAACAGGAAGAAAATAAAATATCTTCTTTAATAAGATATATACAAAGAAAATAAAAATAAAATTAAGATAAAGAAAGAAAGAAACGAAAAAATAACCATTCTTGACTTAAGTACAATAGTTTTATATAGGTTAGAAGTACAGCAAATAATGATTTGAAATAGCTCAAAACACTAATATTTTTAACCTTAGTCTGGTTTCTCAAACTTACATTTTA
The DNA here is from genome assembly GCA_963966035.1 of Acleris laterana. NCBI lineage: Eukaryota > Metazoa > Arthropoda > Insecta > Lepidoptera > Tortricidae > Acleris > Acleris laterana. Next base: position 10,103,258 of record OZ014459.1, on the reverse strand, counting down.
TATTAACCACTAGTTTTAGAATGCTTGCTATAAATTCAACAAAACTCACTCAACAATTTATCATCAGTGGTCTTGATAACTCAATAAGTGATACAAGTACTTAAGTAGGTACAACACATAATAATAATTATGTACCTACTCATAGTCAATCCGAATCCACTAATAACAAACAAGGTTCACTTGTGTACAAAAACAAGCAATTTCAAGTTTTCCTGGATGATATTATGTGTTTTGATGACACACCTAATAAAATATTTTACAGAAATAAGGTAATTCAAAATCAATAATTCAGAATAGACGGATGTTGAGAACAGTTCATATTTTAAACGGTTGTTAGTCAGATTTATATCGCATAATAAACAGGTACAATTACCGTAACATCATTGTTTCTATAAACATAATTGAAGTGTAAAATATGTTTTGCAGTTACTTACTACAGTTGATTATTTTATTATATCACTACTAAATTAAACTTGGGAAAGTAAGGCTTACAAAACTTTCAGTACCAGGGCACTAAAAATGATCAGGAGCTCGCCCCCGCGACTTTCGACTTATTAGTTAAATTTCTGAGTTAGTTTGACTTATAAGTCATCAGAACACTACCTTACGTATTGTATATACTTAATTTATAAGTATTTTTAACTTTATGTTCTCAATCTATTGAAAGTAATATTGACTCAAAAATTGGTTGCAAAATTGACATTGATCGACGACTTTAAGGCCCAGTACAATAAATAATTACGTTATAAAAGTACATATGAACTATTGGTCGGATTTCTACTCCAACTAATATTTCAGCTTATTCTCAACCATTAAGTCTCCTACGTTATGGTGTATTGATAAAGTAAAATGTTTGTCATAATAAGTAATATTTCACATACATACTAGTAAGTTAGGTATATGAGGGTTGGAAATAGGGCCTTGGTTCTAGTAAACACGAATGTGACTGTGTCGCTCTGCTGTTTCCTCGAAATAGTCTGGACAAGTGTCTGGACACACTGCCGTGTCTAGCTAGATAAGCAGTTAGTTACACGTGCGTTGTTATTCTCGTAATTTAACATTTTCGCAAAGCACTTCATGAACCACTTCTAAAAGATAGATACGATAGATAAAACAATCGATATATAATGAAACACGATGGTAGAACAAGTTCTTAGTTACTTTAAAACCGTGAAAATGATCGTGCCTTCCGTTTTGACTGTTGTTTTTGCGACGTTGTGTTCTTGTAAGTACCTTTTTGTAGTAACTAAGTCAAAGAAAAAAAAAGAATTGAAGAGAAAAGACCACCTCCACCAACTTAATTAGCATGCACTTAACGGGTTTACAAACGGCAAATATCCCATGATTAGAAGACCAGGAAAATCATCTAAACATCTACCTGATCTAAACTCCTACATTATTAACAACAAGGGTATTTGACAGACGTCTTTTTCGGACAACTTTTTCTTTTTTTTGGTTTTGCAGAGACAACTTTCACGTACCTTCCTACATTAAAAAAATAGCAAAATGTGTCCAGTCATACCGTTCTCAAGTGATGTGCAAACAAACACCGTTTAAATTTTATGATTATACCTAGATAAACTAATAATATTAGCAGAATAGGACGTAACATAAATATCAGCCCTTGGTCACATCTCTTAGTTTGATGTTGAACAAGCTCTTTTTACCAATAACGATTTCAGGTGCCAGCGGTCACGTGCGAGTTGCGTCTAACTCCTCAGCCGCGATCCAGAGGTTCCCGTTCACAGCGGCCATCTTGTACGGTGCAACTGAGCTGACGTTCCAGCAGATATGCGGAGGATCCATCCTCACCACTACGGCGGTGCTGACGGCCGCTAGCTGCATCGACAGCCGGGGCAGGTATATTCATCATCATCATCATAATATCTTCACGCCTTCATTCCCAGAGTGGGGTAGGTAGAAATACCAACAACTCTAAAAACTTGTTGTTAAATTCTATAACCACATTTTGCACAAACAGGCTAAGATGTTTACCAGCGTATTAGTGACAGGTTGCAAGCCCATCGCCTAACAATACTTACTACTACTAACATACTATACTATTACTAAATAACTTCTGTGCATTAATTAATGTGGTTGAGTAACCACAGTTAAAGTTAAAATTTTTTTGTTCTTTAAATCTATATTTTTAAGGCCTAATTTTAGTGTCTCATTTCTAGGCAAAGCTTTTCTTGATCGCTCGACTCTAACCAGTGCCGTAAAACGGGGTTAGTAGGGATTAAGTGGTGAGTAAGTCATAACTTATTACAAATAAGACTGTATCTATTGAATGGATAATTTCAGTCTTATAATTAGTAAAATATGCTTCATTTTAGGTTGTGTCCCTACTCACCCCGTTTTACGGTATAGCATTTAAAGGCTTTGGTTTTGTGTAATGACTACTTGCTACGGTTGCAGGCGATACCCAGCATCCCAGTACAGAGTCCGCGTGGGTTCCGTCCGGCCCGACGCTGGGGGGTCCGTCCACGCCGTGCGCCTGTACCATCTGCATCATGGGTACAACTACAGGACGAAACAGGCCGATATTGCAATTCTGCGAGTAGCGACTATAAAGTACTCGCCTGCCGTCCAACCTGTCACAATCGCTGGCATCAACTATAACGTTTCTGACAACGATGCTGTCTTCGTAATTGGATGGGGGCAGAATCAAACTGTAAGTTACTTTATGATAAGTGGTGTATATTTGATTTATAGAGCACGCCGTACACAAGCAGACGCCGTGTTAGAACTCACGATTTTTGAAGTTGTTTCCTACCAAGGACATCCGGGGACTGTTGAATTTTGCAAAATATAGCTTAAGCTAGGACTTTTACAGGGCCAGTTCATAATTATGAAAGTAAGAGAAGTAAACAAATACATCAAGAATAGGAAAAAGACCTTTAAGAAACATTAACGTTTAGTGTAGGGGAGGAAAACAAACAGGCGGACATGGCGAAACTATAAGGGTTCCTAGTTTGAATACGGAACCCTAAAAAGTCAACATCTAGCCTCAGACTGACTTTTTTGGTATGTCAATGCTTTGATAGAACCAAGAAGAAAATTTATGCTTGTTTTGTCTAAAAAAGATGGTTAAGTCATAAATCTTAAAGGCGTAGGTAGCCAGTGTTTATGTATGTATTTATGTTGCTCAGGCATTTCTTGATTTGCACAAGTTATTGCTTTATCTATCCCGAGGCCATTCTACCCCCCTTCACGTATACATATATTTTCTCAATTATTGGGTTGGATTCGTTCTCTAAAAGTCATAAATGATAGACAAGGACAAGGGATAGACATCCCTTAACGCCGCTCAATCAATTTTCAGTAAACTACAAGAGGCTGATTATTACGTGGAACTAACCGTCATAAAGCATTGAAGACCGATGTTACGGAAAAGTGATCATAGTGGAGATTTTTTTAAATCACTTTATTCTTTAAAACATTAGAACTGATCTTTATATTTCTGACAATCGTGACCTGTCGCCCTAGCCAAGATGCATTACGCTGACTAGCGTTTCTATTAGTTTCGTTTCTAAACCAATCGCGTCACTGGACGAAGACGTGGGTGAATATTCCGGCGTTCCAACCGCCGTTATTATTCTCTTCAACGCATTGACGAAAATAATGATAGCTACCAGCAACTTTTGATGTCTAAATCAGCGGACCCGGGGGTAGTATCCATTCCATTTAAAATAACAAGGAAGTTATTAAGTTTATATTGAATAATATGCGAAAATAATAATGACGGCGGTTGAAACGCCAAATATTCACCCACGTGATACGGAAAGTCACGTGGTCTACCAGTGTGGTTTAATTACAAAGCGAATAGAAACGCTAGTCAGCGTAATGCATCTTTGTAAGATAATCTGCTGTGTAATTCGTCGTTTTTCAGGTGGCTAGCGAGTTTCGTGATACACTTCGCTATACGATGGCCAACGTTATCAGCCAGTCTTATTGCAAAGCTACGCTGGGATACGAAGGGTTGACGGTGTTCGATGGCATGCTGTGCACAAGGCGAAGCGGAGGAGAGTTCTGTGCGGGGGACTATGGAGGCCCTGTAGTACACACGTCGAACGATGTACTGGTGGGCGTGGCCTCCTTCAGCTACCGCTGTGGGGAGAAGAGGTTCCCAAGTCTCAGCACCAGAGTATCGCATTATGCCGTTTGGATTGTAAATACTGCTAGATGAAAATAATTATTTTTAAAATAATTCTAATAAATAATATTTTTTTTACAGTTTTTTTTACTTTAGTTTGCAATTTCATCATCATCATCATGTCAGCCGAAAGACGTCCACTGCTGGACATAGGCCTGCCCCAAAGCTCTCGACTCAGACCGGTCTTGTGCTTTTCGCATTCGATCTTGTGCAGTTTGCAATTTGGTTTGGTGTTATTATGGCTAAAGATAAATGCAACTCTTTATCTTCTTTAACATAGTATAAAAAAAACATAAACCGAAGCGAAGCGAGGTTTGTTGGTATTCTTTACATATTGATTACAGAGTTGTCATTGTTCTAAATAATACTAAGATCGCTTAAACTGGGATGTTAAACCAAACAGTAGGTTGGTACCTAATTCTATAATATTACTCAACTACCTGTGCCCGTGAACATTGTGTCTAAAAGACGTGTCCCAGGGTTTTTTGATTACCGGAGTAAACGGAGCTTACAATTACAATCTATTAGCTATTAGTTGAAGCGTATTTCACAATGACTCGAATTCGCCTAAAGGCGAGACGAGAGTTATTAGTTTTTAATTATTTTTTTTATTTTTTTTATTGAACAATAACGGTTTACACCAATTACACTTGCCAACATATTTATATTGGACTTTTATAGTTATATCATGCATTTATTATACCTAAAACAGTTAATCCACATTTATACACACTCTTTCTCACACATTAAAACACCCATTTCTTCACTAACATTCACCCACAATCATTTTCAACGCAATGTACTAATTAATGTACAGACTACCTATTTCTCAGTTTATCTAACGTTAAATGGGCGATCTAGGACTAACATTCCGCCGACCGATCCTTAATTATATAGACTGGTTAGTCGAAAGACCTTGATTTGCTGCAAAAGAGAATAATAACCCCTTGTACTTACTATTCAGTCATTTATTTCAATAACAATAAAATTTTGTTAATGTATTTTTAAATATCACTAACCCACATACTCGTAAAACACCACTGTGTTTATTAATAATAGGACTTATATAGTTTGAGAAATATAAATTGGAAACTTCTTATTTAGTTTGCGATCTTTTGTTCGGCGTAAACACTTACCGGACAATGAGAAGTCGAGCACCCGTATCTATTGTTCATAACAGCACTAATCCTCACTTGGGAGCCGGAGCGACTAAAGTGCATTTTTTTACACGCGATTTTACTACTTATTGTCAACGACGTATAGCCTTGAATAGTGAAAACAAACGCTTGATTATGAGTCGCTTCGACACTCAGGGTGCAAAAATGGCTACTACTCATGGATTGAAAATGAAAAGTATTGATACTATTTGTTTTTTCTTCTTCACTTGGGTGCAGATAGTAATCTAAATAAAATAATTTTGCTTTTGGGGGTGTATTATAAAACATTTAATTTTTTTTTCTGTGATATTATGTGGGTAGTTGGTTCCACAAGTTCAAGTACTAGTGACTCGGATGAATGAAATACTTAATGTAAAAGTATCCTATACATTTTTACTAATAAAAAAATATCATAACCTATTGGACATTTTATTTTTTACTTTTCTTTTTCAAATAAAATTGTGATACAAAATCGTGCCGCAAATATCAAGACTTTTCGGTCCACTGTGTTGTTTGAAGAACGGGGGCACTTTTACAACTAGCTTTTGTTTGATATTTACAAAAAGATTTAAGTGGAAAAAGTAAATGTTCAATTCATATTTCCTAGACTATAACTAAAAGTGTAAAACACACAGGGCGCGGGTGCGAGTCGGGTGCATGGTATGCCGTTTTCATCGCGTGAGCCGCGGCGGTAGGTGTATTCACACACAGCGCCGAACCGCGGCGGGCCACGCGCGGTTTACTGCGGGAGACGCTATTGATTGCTGGCGGAGCATCGACACCGGATGGTAATGGCAAGGACCAATAGAAGACCAATTGGAGTGTTTAGTTAAAACTGCAATGAATGTAGTAAATCTTGCTTGCATAACTACACTATTTGTAAATAGGGTAATAACGATGGAGATATTTTGTAGACACTGCGGCCGTTACTTCCAGGGGACTGCGGCATCGATAAATCCGACAAGTCGATGATCAGCAATTTAAGCTTTTTAGTTTAAGGAAGATCGTGATGTACCTAGGTATTTTAATAATAATAATAAATAAAGTTTTTTTTTATTAAATTCCTGTGTTGTATGGTTTCCCACAATCTAGCTTTTGAAACCGCGTCATGGTAACGAACACTTTCAATTACTTTTTGGGAGGATCACTAAAAAAATCGATAAGAACGTTAATGTTTACTGTTCATAACGGCGGATGGCAGGCGCAGTTCCCACGCGTTAACAAGCGCCCGACCCGCGCCTGCAACTTGAGGAAAACGTACATATGGGTCAATGTTAAAACTGCCCTCCTTGGAAAAAAGGACGTATCTCTCATAGACCCGCGTGTGTATTAGTGACCTTATTTCTTAAGAGAGTGGGTTAAACTTGCTTTGGCTATCAAATTGCGCACGCGCCCTTTTTATTTGGGAGGGCAGTAACCACCCGCTCGGCGCTCTCTGTGTTGCACGCTTAAGGCAGCGAGCAAATATCGTCGAAACCTTTGATCATGACGCCTTCTTTCGTGACGATTTCTGCGACACTGAAGCTAGTGGGGTCCTGATCGTTCTTCGGGAATACTCTCTTCACAAATCCTACCAGCCACAGAGGCGGTGGGTGGTCTTGATTCTTAATTACCACAAGACTATTTTGTTTCACATAGTCTGTTGAAAAACGTTAAAGATTAATATAATATATGATTGTAATGATACGGGTAACACCTAAGACGCAATACAAAATGTTATTTTCTGGATGAAATCATGATTACGATCAACTGTTACTATGGAAATCGGTAGAAAAAAATGTAACCTCCCGTACTAAAACCAATCAGCCGGTTTGGCGTCGGAGAGGATGGAGACGTCGATTTTGTGTTTACATTTTCGAAGTTGGTCCCATATTCATAAAATAACATTTTGTATTACGTCTTAGGTGTCACCTTGTATAATGCCTAATTAGGTATTATTAATACATATTTAAAACCCTCGACGTAACAGCGAACTCACGATTTCCATTTATTCTTGTTAACGATCTACGATATCTCTCATCTTTCCTCCTACCATCTTTTTTGGTCGGGCGTTAAATAGCTGTTCCACTGCAGAATGCGTCACGATGCACCGCGTCAAGTGAAACTATTTGTCATACCATTTCGAATATTTATTTGTCTCTGACAGGTATGTTATGCTATTGTAGATAAAGGAAACATAATTCCCATAAAACACATACAAAATTACAAAAAAAACCCTTCACCCGCTCGCGCTCGTGGCATGGACCCTAAAACGCTGGCCGCGTTCCCCTTTTGCACAGCCAGACTGAGCCGCTGCGCAAAGAACGAGCCTGCTCTGGGACCCGCCGCCAAAATATGGCTTTCCGACACCTCTTTTATAAATTTATTGGTGTCAGAAGACCACGAACCCAATGGTCTAATTTTCATTTCTGAGAGCATTTCTCCCGACAGCCGAAACGGAATTATCAATACTTTTAATTCGCTATTGCCGAATATCTGTATTTTGTCTCGTACCTCTTTGTCTATACTTGGAGTTCAAATATTTGAAGATGCTATACTCTAAATTCAAAATTAAATAAATTTCATCAATCTTCGCATTTACTTTTTTAAAATAACTCCTCACATTGCTTTGTACATCTTACATCTATGCCTTTTTACTCCAAAATTTCTTTACCTTCTTCGCTGCTGCCCATTTGGAAATTTACTCATCTCTCTTCAGATATTGATAACGTTTTGAAAGTAACTATTAGCAAAATTTTAAATATTTATTTTTCATCTTCGAGTTGGGTGTAGGCTACACTTCCTGTGAAGTTTGGCGGTCTTGGTATTCGTACTTCAAGTGACCTGGCACTCCCAGCCTTTCTGTCTTCTGTCCACAGCACTTTCTTCCTCATCGGTGGGATTCTTAATGTTCTCAACCTCACCGTTGAACAGGTATTGTGCTTGTCGGATGCAGAGAAGTTTTGGAGTGCCAGTAACCCCGGGGAAATTTCCCCTGTCGAAAAGGTCAGCCAAGCCGCTTGGGAGAAAATTTCTTTAAATTCATTTCAACCTCTTAAGTTGCCAAATTCCTTCCGAGCAGGCCCGTTTGTTAGCGGTTTCCGAACCACAGTCGGGGCACTGGCTTCATGCCCTTCCTTCTATGAACCTCGGGTCACTTTTTTGAGAATTGCCATCTGTCTTCGTTTCGGCCTGAAAATTTGTGAACCTCACTTTTGTAGCCGCTGATCTCAGCCTGTGGATGAACTGGGTCGTCACGGCCTTTGCTGCCAGATGAGTGCTGGCCGCTTTTTTAGGCATGCGTCGCTCAATGACCTCGCCCGTAGGGCTCTTCCCACTATTCTGGAACCCCCAGGTTTGTCGTCTTCGGATGGAAAGAGGCCCGACGGATGTACTTTAGTGCTGTGGCACCTGGGGCGGCCTTTAGCATGGCACTGCACGTGTGTAGACACGTTAGCCTCGTCTCATGTTCAAGGCTCCGCCGGCACTCCTGGATCTGCAGCTGACAAATTCTTTTTTTCCTTTTAAAATTCAAATTACGTATTTGCGGCCCTCGCAATTGAAACATTTGGACTATGGTCTTCTGACACCAAAAAATTCGTCAAGGAGATGTCAGAAAAACTTGTGCATGTCTGTGGCGATCCTCGGGCCGGTTCCGGCTGAGTCTAGCGGTGCAGAGAGGAAACGCTGCGAGTGTCTTAGGCTCGGTGCCTCACGTGAGTTCGATGGAGGGGTTCCAATTGTTTTATTTTATTTTAATTAGTAGTTTATTGAATATTTCTATTTATAACATATATTTATTTAACATTATTTGAAATAAAAATATTAGTTGATTTAAAAAAAAGTATAATAAGCAATGTCTAAAATCAAGGCATCTATCAAAACATTTCATTCGGAATTATGAAAAATTGGGATTTAACAAGTCGGAATTACGACTCTTCGGAGTTACGCAGTGTACCCCGTGCCAAATCAAAGTAAAATAAAGGCTTTTTTGATGAACTCTGCACTAAACAATTGAAGTTAGAAATGTCATAATTACTCCACTACTGACCCGTAATTATAAATAATAATAATAATAATAATAATAATATCAGGGGACTATGTCACACCAAATAAAAATAAACATTTAGGAACTATCATGTAGATAAGTATTTCAGTGGTGAATATTTAATTATTATTTAGCTGTTACCTATTCAAAGTGGATATCAGTAGCAGAACAAGCTAAGTTTATTGGGAAATAATATACTCGTAATCGCAAAAGTACTTACGATTTGGGCTACAATCAGTTCCGGTTGGTGTTGCTTCATATACTAGATTAACCAAACCTAGGTAACTCTGTCCCTTCAATCCGACTGCGTTACAATATAGGGTTTTCGACTTAGCGTTTATCTTATATCTGTGCGAGACTGTCATTGTGTCAGTGTTGGGTTCAACGCTATTACCTAAAATCAGAAACACTATTATTTTAATCACAATTTTTGTCATGACAGGTGCAATTTGAAAATAGATATATTATATGATGTTATGATATGATGATCAAGCATTTATTTAAAAAGTCTTTAAATTCACCCTTTTGATCTATATTTTTCAAAAGATTTCGAGAAGGGATGGTATCATAATATAATGGTTTTATTTTTGATATCGTAAACTTTTCAGTTTTCTTAAAATTGCTGTTATAATAGAACCCAGTAACTTAGGTACCTACGCTTGTTTCATAACATTCCTGAAACCATTATATTTTATGACATTATGACCCATTATGTATTTTGAACTTTAAACATATTTTATTATAATGATAAAAAAACATTTCACACTTACCTAGCTTAGTAGGCCCGGAACCAATTTCATCTCGCATCTTTAATACATGGTCGTCCATAGGTTTTCCTGCAAAGGACTTGAAAGCGCACGTCAGATGCAAGTGTTTCTGTGTTTCGTTGAATTTGTAATTGTATATCTTGTAGTCAAAGGAGTTTAGCGCAAGTTGCAGCCCAGCTCCCGTTATACGAATGTATCCTAAAACAATGGACGGTAGTGATACAAATGGATAAAGGATTGCAGAGGTGTTCTTAAAAAAATAAATGCTAATGGAGTTTTGTTTCAAAAGTATTATTTTACCTAATTTGTAGGGTTCCGTACAAAAAATAAGAACCCTTATAGGATCACTCGTTTGTATGTCTGTCAGCCAATTTGTTCTGAAACTACTGGACTGATTGAATTGAAATTTGGTACACAATAAATGTAAATTGATGACCCAAACACAGATGTGCAAAGGAAGTTTTTTTTTAAATTTGGGTCATTTTGCAGGGACAAATTAGGAATTTAAAAATAAAGGTTTTGCAGCCCCTACTGGGTCATATACAGGGTGACACCTAAGACGTAATACAAAATGTTATTTTCTGGATCTACTCATGAGTACGATCAACTTTTACTATGGGAGTAATATCGATATCGGTAGAAAAAAATTGAATCTCCCATACAAATTGTGAAACCGGCTGATTGCCTTTAGTATGGGAGATTCAATTTTTTTCTACCGATATCGATATTACTCCCATAGTAAAAGTTGATCGTACTCATGAGTAGATCCAGAAAATAACATTTTGTATTACGTCTTAGGTGTCACCCTGTATATTAATGAAAGGGCTCGTTATGAGGATCTATCGATGCTTCAAGCTTTTTATTCATACAAAATAATTGGATAAAAAAGATTTTAGTGCCGGCAGGACCTTGTGCAGGGTCCGTCCAGGTCTCTACCACCATCTTATACTTGAACCCACCACCAAGTAGCAGTGCTCGCATTGATGTGTTCCGGTGTGAGGATAAGACAACCGGTGAAATTACTAGAATAGAGGAATAATATTATTCCAACTTAGTCCTAACAGTTAGCTATGCATCTGGGGTCTTAAGATATGCAGTCTTTAGAATGCAAATAATCTATAAGCCACACACACAGATCCCACAGCATCAGGTGACCTGTGTGCTAGTTTGCCTTCTACATGCTATTAAAAAAAAAATGTAGAAGAAGAAGAAATACATTTGTTCACTTCACAGAAGACACACAAATAATCAAATAAAACACAACAAACAATGTGACAGAAACAGCACGGAGTGTGTCCTCACGGTAGCGAATCGGACACTGGCTCAGCATTATGCATTACTGTTTTGGTGACTCACGGAACGCTGTACAAAACACAACACCACCACTGTACCATACCATATGCTACACCCTTACCGCAGTGGGTCTCATCCGAGCCGTCAGGACACTGGCGCTCACCATCACATCTCTTTGCTGGCGGCAAGCAGCGCCCCGACGCGCACGCCAACCAGTGCTCTGGGCAAATTCGATGTATTCCTGGATGAGGAAAAAAAAACTTTAACAACCGGTCAAGTCTGTCGGATTCCCGCACCAAGGGCTCCATCTGTACCATGGCACAGTAGGTATTATATTACAATTTGAATTCGATTTCCAATCGAATCAGCGCCAGTCCGTGTCACATTTGACCGCATTTTAGTATGTTGTTTTTTTTTTGAGTTTGTATCTACTATAATTATAACGAATTTGACGCTTGTATGATTTACCATTTTTACGATAAATACAACAACAATATAAAATCGTTAAAAAACCTTTCTTGTATAGGTAAAGTTACTAGTTGTCAACCAGAGACCAGAGTACTCGTCCTTATATGAGTGCGAAGAGTGGTAAATATATATTTCGTACTCTTCCTACTAGTACAAAGTGCAGAGGCCGACTACAGGTCTCTGGCTGACTATTGGTGACTTTACCCTACCCCCTTTATTATTTCACTTTCTTCTCTCTTCTCGCCCGCCTTGCCGGTAGAAAAGCAGCTTGATACCGTGGCATCTCAAATTCAATGCTATAGTACCCGCAAATAACTACTTATTTAACGCGGCAGGGCCTAATGCACCAGCAATGCCGTTCGGGTCACAGAATATTTCTCAGTTTCCATTCCATCGACTCGCTACAAAGAAGAACTCACCGCAATTGGATTCGTCGGAGCCATCGTCGCAGTCGCCGGCGCGCGCGTCGCACACCGCCACGAGCGGTATACAGCCGCCGCGCCAGCGCCGGGACGCGCACGAGAACTGCTCTTCCGAGCAACTTTGCTGTGTACCTGGTCCAAAATATCACGTTATATAACTATTAGATAGACAAAAACCCCCAAAATAATGGTGACCTCTACTTTAACTATATATTTCTCTATATAAGTACTTATATCGTACTTTCATACTTTCTCTATATATTTAAGTACTTAGTAGTTAGTCCTTTCTCTATATATTTAAGTATATATTTCTCTATATAAGTATTTATATCGTTGTCTAGTACCAATAGTACAAGCCTTGACCTTAGTTTGGGACTAGGTCAATTGGTGTGACATTGTCCCCGTATATTATTATTATAATTATTTAAGAGTATATCTTTGGAGCGTCCCCACTGAGAGCGAATCGGGGTCGAATATGGTGTGGACGTTGAGCAGAGCGTTACAAAGCTTATACACCACTCGATGTTCGACGAATGCTCATTGCACGCGAATGCTCTCAGTAGGGACGCTCCTTTAAAAGCCCCAAACCATTGTCATAAAACCTAGCTAAGAACGACCGCTAGCAAACTTATTTTGGTGACAGACGTACAGAGACACACACGTACACATTCGCACACATAGCAGTTTAACGTATACCCCTCTTTTTGCGTTGGGGGTTAAAAATTAATCTAGGAGTGCCATGCCTCATGTACGCTTTAAAATCAAACTAGGCAGTATTTTGGCTAAATATAACAGCGGTTTCCAAGAGACCATTAAAGTTTTAAGTTTGCTGGCTATGTCTTGTAGTTAGTCATTCATGGCGACACTAATAAAGTGTCCTTACATCGCGAAGGAACATGACAAATGGCTCACTTATCTAAGAAAAAAATGAGACTGATCTGAATACAGCTAAATAAAAAAATAGTTCAATTAAAACAGTGACAAATACAAACGGGTTCTCTGTCGTTTGCCCGAAAGTCATTTGCCATAATTCTATCACTTGCCATAATATTCATTCGCCATAAAGGCAATTTTTCTGAAATCGTGAACTATTCAGAATTGTTATAAAACAAACCTAACCTAACCTGTTGGGATCTATACGATGGCATGTAAAAATTACCTGAATGGTTTACAGTTTCAGAAAAAATGCCTTTATGGCAAATTAACATTATGGCAAGTGACACAATTATGGCAAATTAAATTCGGGTAAACGAAGTGATCCGGTTATGATTACTTCTGGTATACCTGATGTCCTGATGGTTATGGTATAGTCGAGTACAAAGACATGTATTTCAATGGAATGAGATGCAAAAGTGTACACATTCCTTTTTACTCGACTGTACAAATATGGGGCTCATTAGAAGTCGTAAATCAGGGGATAAACACGTTCGCATTTCTGCCCTCCTAAGCCAATAAACAGTATCTTAAATTCAATGACCAAAGCAGATTAAATTCTATGTTTTTAATAATAAGGTCGATATTTACTCAGGAGATTTACCTAAGTTTACTGCGTTTTTGCTTAGGACGGCAGATTTGCCGTTCTTTTACCAATGTTCGAGTCAGCCGTTTAAACAATATCGAAACACGAATAACACGTCAAAAACATGACCAATTGCAATTATTTTACTTTATGAAATCAAATGTAATAATAAACCCAGAGCGGGATATATTTTTTTCCTGTTGTCGAATCGAAAGCGTACGAGTGCATTAATAATTATTACCTCAGTTCATAAAATTGAAAAATTCAATATATACAATTAATTAAAATTTATTACTTCAGTTATTAAAAAAAGAAGAACTTACCTTCGATAAATGCAGAAATATAGAGCGTAAGAATCCACAATAGTAGCACATCCATCTCGAGCGGAGACTAAAGGACTAATGAATCGTCCCATACACGAGCCCCCTTACTAATAAACGTTGAGTAGCGGTGGTATAGCTATAGGTACAATGTTTTGTCCCTATCTGTCATTGTGACATTTGAATTTGACAGATAAATTTTGAATAGGGACAAAACATTGTATAGCTATACCACCGCTACTCAACGTTTATTAGTAAGATAAAAAAAAAAAGATAAAATATGTTTATTCAGTAAGTAGGCCACACGGGCACTTTTACACGTCAAAAATCTACTAAGGGGGGAGATGTTCCGGTATTCCCTTAAAATCGGCTTCTTGTCGACCGGTCGACTGAGCGAGCGAGCTCTACGTCGGTAATCCGTGTAAAACGGGTAGCACAAGTTCAACAGAATGCAAGCGGCGCTATGTACTGCGTTAAGCTGAGTGACCACATTAAACTTCCGCTACAAAAATTTCAAATTTCATCTCGCATTGACTTGCTTTGTTTGTCTGTGGCGACAAAGCGGTGTTAAGGGAGAAAAGAAGGCGACTCCGTTCAGTACGGTACAGTTACGGAATTTAATTCCTAGTCCACTTTGGACTATGTCAAATTGACACTGTAAATAAAATCATAAGATGTCACTGACGTTTTCATTGATTACGTCACTTTGACATAGTCTAAAGTGGTGGTGGTGGTTCATAGGAGAAAAGTAGCCTACCTGGGCCATATTCTGCGTAACAAGCGATACCAACTGCTTCAAACTATTGTCATGGGCAAGGTAGAGGGGAAGAGAAGCGTTGGCAGACCCAAGATGTCATGGCTCGGAGAACATAAAGACCTGGACAGGTGTCGCCACGGTTGAAGAGCTGTTCCGTTTGGCGAGAGATAGGAAGTTGAATGCAGAGCTGACTGCCAACCTCCAGTAGTGGAGAGGAATTTGAAGAAGAAGAAGAAAGTGGTCTAGGAATCAATTTCCCTGACTGTACTCGCGGCGCGAAGACGCAACTGTTCTGTGAGTTAAGTTAGTTTTGCTTTTGACGTGTTATGGTATTTTTTTTAACTCGGTTGTCATGACTATTAAGTAAATAAGAGCTATCAAAACATCGACAATACGATAACAGGTCAAAAGTAATATTGTTTGACATTGTTGAATAGAGACCCTGTAGTTAAGTAGTTCCATGACGTAACGTAGCTCAATTATCCGTGGGTCAATTAGGCATCCCTTTCTACCTATTAATGGCCACAGAACCTGAAGCACTTTGATGTTTAGAGCTCGCTTTCTGACATATACAAGCAAGATCGCGATTAGTGTCGTTTGTTCGCGCTTAATTTTAATTAGATCAACCACTAAAAACAACGTATTAAAGCAACGTAAACGTATTATCTTCATTTAATATCTAATGTTTTCACTAAAAAGAAGACTAACAAATCGTCCACCTTCATAACCTCTTTTCGGCAGCAATTGTCAAAATTGGTAACGTGTTGGCGAATACACAAGATGGTCCTTTTATTCACTGCTTAAAGTTGTCGGATGAACGCTCTTCTACATTGTCGTATTTATTTTTATACACTTTATTTTTTAAAAATCAAGTGGCGTGATTTCAGCGCTATGAGGAGGCCAATTTATGGTTCCGTGTGTCCCTATCCATTGGGTACCGAATAGTCGATTTCAATTGGACCGAGTATTGCGGCTGTTGCGGCGGTGCATCGTCTTGCTGGAAATGCACTTTTGTGAGCTCGGCCAGCGGTAAATCGTCTAAATTGGGACGGGTGGTAGGACCTTGTGCAGGGTCCGTCCGGATCGCTACCACCATCTTTTCCATTAACCTACCGCCAAACAGCAGTGTTCGCATTGTTGTGTTCCGGTTTGGGGATAAGACAGCCGGTGAAATGACTAGCATAGAGGCATTCCATCTTAGTCCTCAGGGTTGGCAACGCGTTTGCAGTCTTAGGATTGCATTGCAGTTTTGTGAATGCGAATGTCTATGGGTCACAGTTTCCACTTACCATCAGGTGGCCTGTGCGCTCGTTTGTCTCCTCTATGCCATAAAAAAAAAAAAAAAAAAAAGATGGTTTCATCTATTTAAAAATTGGTTTTGCCAGACTATAAAATGTAATTTAAGAAATAACGATCTCTGCTTACTTTTTCTCTAAGCCAATTATAAAAGATACATCTGCGTACATCTATATAGATCTGGGTTGATTATGTTTGAAAACATGAAAAAATACAGAGCACGCGACTGAAAAAAAAAACAAAGTGTATCTTCAACGACGGAAAATATTAATTTTGACGGGCGTTTGCTTAGAAAAATATTGGTTTGAACCGATTTCATAAAAACGTGATCATTATTTATTATGTTCTCAAACTAATATTAACCTGCAATTTGTTTAAACAAAACTATCTACAGAAGTTAGAGGGTTAAGTCACTTTTCGATACTTTGGAGGATGATTTCTCCCAAAAGGTTGAGATTGGGCAGTTTATAAAATACATCTGTTATTTTAGACTACTCTCTAACATATATAAAAAAAAAACAAAACGGGGCCTTACAGTTGGGTAGTATTAACATAAAATAACAGTTACGAGTATGATGATATAATTCGGATCCCTTTGACTGCCATACATATGGTTGGTCATAATGTATTGTTAGTCATACTTTTTTTTCTCATAACTTCTTTCAGGCTGAAGTTACAGCTTTTATTAAACGTTTATCGTACCTATAGATTAGTTAGGTTAGGTTAGGTTGGTTTTATAAAAAATCTGACAAAATAACCGTGTCCTGAGAAAAATTAATTATGACTTGCGAAAATTATGACTTAAAACACATTATGACTAAGAATAATTATGGCAGTCAATAGAGACCCGATATAATTACGTGGGTAATTGGAAATAAAACATTTGTGTCTATAATATCAATGCTTTATTGTGCGTTGATAGCGCTGCTAGTTGCGTGCGAGGTCCCGGAACAGACGCAACACGGCCATCTGCGCGTCGAGCTTGTCGCGCGTGCTGCGCGCGCGCAGCATGGGCGCCAGCGACAGCACGAAGTGCGCATCCTGGTCCAGCCCGCGCGGCAGCTCCAGACGTATTGCGTCACCGTGCTCCTCCCGCGGCACCACGTCGCGCTCTAAATTAGTGATATAGGTACATTTATTGGTTATGTTTATTTATTTTATCCGTAGGTAATTGCACTAATTGCACATCTGAAAACCCTATTCATAAATGCACAAAAGTTAAAATTTGCATAAGGGTACTTTGTCCTTATCTGTCATTGTGTCATTGAGACATTTGCATCTGACAAAAAGTGACACAAACGGTAATCTTGGATGTTTTCTATGTAAGATTTATTGTTTGTCGTTGTCTAGTACCCATAAGCCGAGAGCTTAGTTTGAGACTAGGTCAATTTGTGTGAGAATGCCCCCGATGTTTATTAGTTTAGTTTAAATTAGTTTATTTATTCATCAATGTAATATTACAATATTAATTGTATTGCATATCAAAAGCACGAAATTACATTGGGATCGTCAAACATAAATACAAATAATCAAAGAATACAAAAATAATTAATAATTATAACAACAACAATTACACATCTAATAAATGGTCACTCTTCCGATGTCAATATAATGTACAAGAATTAATACAGTCAACACAATACATTCACATTTCCAGCTCCATATAGAGGTATCCACGGAGTATTAATGGATTATCCAATAAAAGGTTTCTCAGCTGATGTTTAAATGCTTCGTCGGATTGTAGATTTTTAAGTTTCTCGGGTAGACGCTCATAGTACAGTCACCGGCATAAATAAGTTATCATTTAAGAATCTAGTCACTCTAACGTCGTGTTTGAAATGTCATACGAAATTGTCAAACGATTAAAAGCGACAAGGTATAGAAATCATCACTTATTTATGATGGTGACTGTACGTGGGACCGATGACACGAGGGTTCTTACCCGCAAGTGCCATGCGATGGGGAACTGTTCTCAAACGCCCGGTGAAGCAGAGGTCCTTGCCAAGAATATTCACGCGTCTGAAGGAGGAAATATTAGTTCTTACGAACATTAATATTTGGAAAATTTAAACCGAGTAGTGCGTCATTTTTTTGTTTTTTTTGTTTTTTGTGTTTGACGACGTGCTGGCCTAGTGGGTAGTGACCCTGCCTACGAAGCTAGCGGTCCTGGGTTCGAATCCCGGTAAGGGCAGATATTTGTGTGATGAGCGCGAAAATTTGTTCCTGAGTCACGGATGTTTTCTATGTATTTAAGTATATATTTCTCTATATAAGTATTTATATCGTTGTCTAGTACCCATAGTACAAGCCTAGAGCTTAGTTTGGGACTAGGTCAATTGGTGTGAGATTGTCCCCTGATATTTATTTTATTTTTTATTTTTTAATATGCGGTACGTTACGAAAAGGCCCCTGCAAGAGTGCCTAGGTTTCACCCCAGCTAGCGTGCGTAAGGCAAGGTATTATAGTCTCATAATTAATTGAAACTATAATTGAGTGTCCCAGTTATATACATACCCATTCGCACGTACACACTCACCCAAGCATACACACACGCACACGCACACACACACACACACACACATACACACACACAGACACATACACACACACACTCACACTCACACACACACACACACACACACACACACACACACACACACACACACACACACACACACACACACACACACACACACACACACACACACACACAAAATTTAGAGATCATATAGATCAAATGAAGAGTCCCTAATTAGGGATATTACCTAGTATTAATTAAGTCTTAGTAATATTACTCTTTGCCTTTCTTGTTTTAATTCTTTGTTATGCAAATGTTCTAATTATAGGAAGTTTGTTAAACCCATTGTATTTGGAAGAGCGGGTTCTCCTGATACAAGTATTTAAATACTTAATAGGAGATCCCAACCTTATTGTGATGTACACTCCTATTGTTTAACCAAATAAACTTTATTTTATTTTTTATTTATTTTATTTTAATTGAATGCTCACCACCGCACTGTCTCTCGTCGGCGCCGTCGGGGCACTGAAGGCGGCCGTCGCAGAACATCGCCGGCGGCAGGCACATATCGCGTCCGCACATGAACCACTGCTCGGGGCAGGTCCATACCGCTCCTGGACCAAACATTAGTACAAGTATTACTTAAATGCAACATTGAGCCCTCTCATAAATCAATTAAGTTAAATCTTAAAGTTAATGAATTAAAAAAACTGAAACAAGATGCGAACTATCAAAATTTCAGTAAGTTGCGATTTCCTCGAAAACCTTTTACGAGGCCCATGTTAATTGTTCAGATAAAACAGAGGCTCGTCTATAAAGAGGTTTATTTTGTATCTCTAAGGACAGGACACCGTGTATTTCTTAAATCCATCAGCTTCTTCTCATTAAAATTGAATGCCAGGGGAGGGGGTGTATCCATATTTGCACATAACAACCTAACACACAACCTGATTGAGGAGGTATCCTCAAATGGCAATCACTATCTATGGATACACCTTAATAAATTTGCAGTAATCATTGGCGCCGTATACAGAACCAACCACTCAAACATCAAAGATTTCCTAGGCGTTCTCTCTCTCCAACTTCAAAAAAATAAGAGGGCAGCAGTTATTGGAGATTTCAACATAAATTTACTAAGTGATGATAAACAAACTACCGACTACATGGAGGCTATAAATGAAAACGGATATGAAATATTAAATAAAATCCAAGAAAACTATTGTACCCGTGAAACCTCAACCACCAAGACGATTTTAGATCACATATATACCAACCTAAAAGAGAATATTTTTTGCATTACCATCGTAGAGTCAGCTATGTCCGACCACAATCAGATGTACTTTGAAATCAAGAATCAAGATCCTCTGCAAAGAAAAACAGCGAAATATGAATCAATAGATTATAATAAGCTATATAGAATGACAGAAGAGAACGGAAACAGAAACGAAAATGACGATTATGCGACTCTTGAAAACCAAATACTGCTAAACATCAACGAATCTAAAATTAAGAAGATCAAGATACTCAACTTACCAAGGGAAGACTGGATACAAAAGGACATCATCAGATGCATTAATGAAAGAAACGTACTAAGGAAACAAAACAAAAAAAATCCTAAAAATAAAAAAATTGAGGAGGAATATTTGATAAAAAGAAATATAGTAACGGTAAAAATACAAAAAACAAAAAAACAATACTACCTTAAAAAGTTTACTGAATGTAAAGCCAAACCTAAAAAAATGTGGTCTTTGATTAATAGCCTTTCAGTCAATAAAACACGTGAGATCTCTTTACCACCTGATCTCCAAGGTCCGGCAAGTACTATTACTGACAAAACCGCTATATGTGAATATTTTAATTTTTTTTTTGCAAACATTGGCACTAATCTAGCAAATGAAATTCCTAGTAATTACCACATTAACCAATCATCTTCTACACCTGTAAATAAAAAGATAAATACGGAACTTAGCGAACTAACACCGACAAACTCAGCTGAAGTTTTAAGCATTATAAATAAGTTAAAAATAAATACCAGTTCAGGTCTCGATGGCGTAACTGTAAAATCTATCCTATGTATTAAAAACCTCATTGTCAAAGGACTAACTAGCTGCATTAATAACTGCTTTGAGAAAGGAATATTTCCCGATAGCTTAAAGGTCGCAAAAGTTACTCCTATTTTCAAATCAGGACCTAAATCGGACCCAGGAAACTATAGACCGATTTCCGTATTACCAGTTATCTCTAAAATCTTTGAAAAGTTAATCTACATAAGACTCGAAAAATATTTGGATTCTATTAATTTCCTTTTTAATAAACAGTATGGTTTTAGACCTAAATCTAACACACTTTCGGCAACAATAGACCTCGTAACTAAAATTAAAGTGAATATTGATAAAAAACAACTCGCCCTGGGAGTTTTCATTGACTTAAAAAAAGCCTTCGACACCGTTAGCCATAAAATATTGTTGAATAAATTGCAGAACATAGGAATTAGTGGAACGGTCTTTGATATATTAAAGTCATATCTATCTAATCGGTTTCAAGTAGTAAAAATAACTGAACACCAGAGCAGTCCGAAATCAGTCACATGCGGCGTCCCTCAAGGATCGATCCTAGGACCCTTATTGTTCTTAACATACATTAACGACATCAGCGAATTAGGTTTGAAAGGTGATATAACTCTGTATGCAGATGACACATGTTTGTTTTATTTCGGCAGTACGATCAAAGACATCATAACTGAAGCGCAAAATGATCTCGATCTTTTGAGTGAGTGGTTCCAGTATAATTTGCTTACAATTAACACAAATAAAACTAACTACATTATATTCAAAGCCAAAAATAAAAAATATACGAATTTAGAACCCCTTAAAATAAATAACCAAATAATAAACCAAGTCACTGAAGAAAAATACCTAGGTCTTGTGTTGGATAATAACCTTAGTTGGAAGCCACACATTAGGAAAATCAAGTCTAAAATAATGTCACTAACTGGAGCCCTTCGGATAAATACAAGTTGTTTTCCAAAACAAGTAAAATTCACAATATATAACACACTCATTAAGCCACACTTGGACTACCTGATTGAAATTTGGGGATCAGCCGCTAAGTGTCACCTTGATTTAATACAAATAGCCCAAAATAAATTGATAAAAGTCCTATTCAACTATCACTACCTAACACCATCGCGAGAAATATACTCAGAAACAAGTTTAATGAACATTTCTCAAACACACATATATAACACGCGTATACTTATAAGAAAAATAATCAATAATAGCATACGTGTACAAATCAACTTTACGAAAAAAAACCACCACCAAAAAATTAAACTAAGGAACGCTAACGACCTTGTTTTACGAGCACCAAGAACGAATTATGGTAGGAAATGCATTCTCTACGATGGTGCAAAATTATATAACAACCTACCAACTAAAATAAAACAGGCAAAAACTATCAGCACCTTTAAAAATTTGCTTAAACAACACCTAAAAACTAAAAAAACACTTTGACAATTTTAAATACATTGCTTTACCCCCTACACTAAATAAATTAATAAACCTATATATTATTTTTATTTTTGAAAATAAAATAAAAACAATAAATATTATAGTACTCGCTACATAAATAACTTCCTCGATATAAATTATTATAAATAAATAAATACTCTAATAGTTTAGATGCATGCACAAAACACACATAAAAAAAATAATAATCGTAAAATTGAAAAAAAACTACATTATTTCTGAATTACTAATTATTATTTATTTCATTATACATAAACTATTCGCTAAGAAATATACTAGTAATAATGCATAATTCCGCCAAAATATGTATATTTGTAATAACTTAATAAGTTTAGTGATCGTAAGCAGGCCACTTCTAGATAATCTTACTCGGTGCGCGGCTTATCGTGCAATGTGTAACTTGTCGACCTACCCGTTAATTTCGCATCTATCGACTGAGCCGAATATTAGTACCTGCATAATGGCAAATTATACTGCATTGTTATTGATTAATTGCGACTACCTATAAGTAATTTATTTCTTGTGCATATCTCACATAACCTTAATTGTAAGTACTTACTAGTTTTTAAGTTCTCATGTAAGTGAATTGTATAAATTCTTATGGGAATAAGGAATCTTTAAACTAAACTGAAAAGGCACATTTAAAAAAACCGGCCAAGTGCGAGTTGAACTCGCGTGGAGAGGGTTCCGTACGGTACATACGTAGGTATTGTTTTTTTTTTTAATCAAATTTTTAAAGGTTTTCCTGTGCACAAGCAATGAACAATTTTTTTTTTTTTTTTTAATTTTAGTCTCAGTGGTTTTGGAGGTCAAGGGGAGAATCAATGGTCAATTTTCGACTTCTTTCATGAATAAAATCAAAAGTATTTATTTTACAATAATAGAAAAAATACATTTGAGATCCTCATAATGAACCCTTTCATTGATAACGAACCCTTTTGTTTAATTTTCTAATTTGTCCACAGAAAATGACCCTTATTTGAAACAAAAATGTACTTTAAACATCTGTGGTTGGGTCATCAATTTACATAATTGTGTACCAAATTTTAACCAGGGACCGGAAAACCCGTTCCTTTGTTTAAGCCGTTCGAACGGCTTACCCGTTCATACGGTAAGCCAATCGTTTCGGTAACCTCTTCACCGGCTTACCCAAACGATGAGATAGCCCTATCAAGCCAGGTTACCCTAACCGTATCCCTTTGGTAACCGCTTACCGAATGTTGTTGGATTTGGTACTAAGCGCTTACCGTTCGGGTTAGGGTAACCCCTTCGCCACCTTCCCGCGCGTGCCGCTATTTTTACGTGTATTGTATTGGCTACAGATAATCAGTAAAACTTGGAAAGGATATCGGACAGGTCGTGTTGTTGTTGTCTTCATAAGTTAATATTAATTGATATTAAAATTGATAATATGGTAAGTAATTGTTATGAATAATTTATGTTAGTTATTTTCTCGCTCGGTCTATTATTATTATTATGAATTATTATTATGAATGCGAAAGTTCGTGTGTGCGTATGTGTGTTAGTTTAGTATGTTTGTTTGTTATCTACTCGTACACACAAACGAGTAAACAAATTTGGATGTTTTAGACTTTGTTTTATACTATTTAAAGAGAAGAAAGAGTTATCTAATGTTTAAGCATATACTAAGTAAATACTTATGTTGTGTATTATGACGAGTAATATGCGTGCAATAAACAAATAAATAGGCAAACAAGTGACAAAAGGTAGTTTACGCCAAAAATTGATCACAAGGACCCAACATTTTTGCAAAAATATGCTTAAAGATCAAGGACCAAGGCTGCGACGGCGGCAATTCATAAAGCTTTGACAAATGCCGCCACGAGCGGCTCGTGCCACAGGCCACTGCACTCACCTTTGATTGAAGCGCGCGCGCCGCCCGAGTTTTGGTTTCTATAGGTTTCTATAAACGGTCCAAAAAAATATGTCGTACGTAGTTCGTCTAAGTACTAAAATTGCTTGAAGGTATTTTAAGCGGTAACCCATTCGGAGGTTTTGATACTGGTAAGCGGTAAGCGAAATTAACTCAATCGAATGGATTATCCGTTTAATGTGTAACCCGATGAAGCGCTTACTGAAATGTGCGGGTTTATAAAAATCAGCGCTATAAAAACCCTTTAAAAACCCCGGGTTAGGGTAAGCGGGTCCGGTCCCTGATTTTAACTCAATCGGTCCAGTAGTTTCGGAGCAAATTTGCTTTGACAGACAGACGGACGCAAGAGTGATGCTATAAGGGTTCCATTTTTTTTAATTTTTGTGTTGAACCGTAAAAATAACATTATGCCGTATGAAGTAAATCAATTTCGATTCTAAAGACTTGGAGACTTCGACAAATCACAATAATACTAAGTTTGACTTGCTTTACTACTCGTTCTTACCAGCGGTTGTGAGAGTTGGAGTGAGAGTGCTCGTTGCTGAAAAAGAGAAAATAACTCAATTCAATATTTTATTGAAACATTGCCTGGTTTTTACTAATTGGCCTTTAAAGTGGCCAGTTTTGGTTTTGTTTATATATTAAATAAAATGTAAAAAAACAACGTCTCAAATAGTCAAGTTTTGTTTTACTAGCACGTAGGTATATTACAAGCATAGACGTTTAGTCTGTTGTCTTTTGAGCAGTGTTGTATGTAGAGTGTGTTGTATGTTGAGCTTTTGAGTAGAGCTTCGCCAATCGGCACAGAGCCTCTATTCCCGGCGGTAAAAACCATATCGTATTTGACCTGTTACGGTATTGTTTTGACGTCAGCCGCCATTGCACTCAAGCAAATAAGAGTCTATTAAAAAGTTGACAATACCATAATGTAAAAGATCAAAGACGATATGGATTTTAACGTCTAGAATACCTGCGCAGGTTAACATGTCGTCAAATTATTTGGTGGCTAGATTTTTATTTTTTTGGTAATCGCCTGAAGCGCCAAAGACAAAAGTCCTTGCTTTTGTTTGTTTTTAACTTGAAATAGTTTAATAAAAAGGGCAGAAGTGAAAATCCCTTCCGGAGTCTGGGAAGGGAGGGCCCAGGTACTGCCGGGCTTGCACCGGCTATAAACACCAAGGCTAGAATATAATACTATATCGTGCGTTAAACTAAAACGCGTCGTACATAAATAAATCAAATCGGAATATTCAAAATTATACACGGCGACAGTTCAAAGTTTTGAGCACAATTTAGAGCAATAGTTTCGTTAAAAGGGTCAAAGTATTAATTCAACTTTCTTTCATAGCAAACAAAACTGTTTTTTTTTTAATAACTGTGGTCGTGTCACCGAAGATGGTGAACCAGGGTACCGAATTTCCAAAATGTTCAAACGTTGAGACGTCTCGTTTGACGCGTTGGACTTTTACTAAACGTGATTTATTTTATTTTCGACACTCCTGAGCTGAGATATCCAGCCCTGTAAGGTTGGCCACTATCTCCCGAACACCCTGTACCTATACTCCGTTCAAACAAAATTTTTTGAAGTCGGTTAAAAATGTCATATTTGTCAGGTGATGAAAAATATATCTGAAAAACTAAAGTACCGACTCTTCGCAGACAAAGTCGCGTGGGTGGACATTCAATTTGCTTTATATTATGGTTAAAAGTGTTCTTACTGCTAGACTCTTCCAATCGCGGGAGTTTTTCTTCTGTTGTGATGTCCATAGCATCTGTAAATTTTATTCCAAATTCCAAGATCAAGATACTCATTCTACTCAACTGCTGATTTTATTTGCCATATTCAGTCTCGACACTACGTGTAATCTAAAAACTGCTGCTTGGTCATGTTAACGTTAATTTCTGAGCTACCCACGAGAATTAGTGTTAGTATTAAGGCGAGTGTACCTATCAGCCCAATGGAACCCTGACCCACCATAGAACGGTGTCACAGTGACATTATAAAACAATTTGTTTGACACTTCTTTTGACTTGAATCATAACGTCTCTGTGACACAGTTCTATGGTGGGTCAAGGTTCCAATGGTCTGATAGTACCAATTGTTGCTACACTTTATTACATAAATTATGAATTGTTACTACAATATGAATAACTCAGGGGACCGATTTTTGCGCTTTTTTTATTTTTTGTGCGTTTTTTATGGGATATTGAAAGCCCAGCACAGAATTGACAAGACATAATAAATATAATAAACAAATAAATTACTGGAGAGGTTTCTTAATTTGCTAAATAATGGGTAAAATTATTCTTACCATTACTAGTCTCTCCCAATAGTTCAGTTGTTCCATTGCTGACCGTACCCGTGATTTCTGAAATGATTTTTTATTTCATTTGGGAGCTTAATGTCCTTATCAATAAATCGATTTCGATCGAATTTATTTGTATCAATAAATTTATTTTCTTTCTTTAAATAATGAAACGCTCAATATACGCTCAAAATTACAAGCTTCCACTCAAAAGCAACAGAAAACACAAAAAAGGTCTCCTCATGAACTCATTTTTACCAGTAGGTATTAAGTTATGCGAGCTGGGGGGCCGGATATGTAAATCTAGTTGCCATGGTAAGAACTTTTTAATTCAGCTCTTACTTCTTTTAATATGAGCTTAAAATAGCATCAAAGTAAGAAGCCATTATAAAAATACAATCCGTATAAAATGCTTTTTTTTATGTTAAGTCAATGTGGGTAAGACCGTCTACAAGGCAAGTCCGTCTACCCGCTATAACTTCTGTTGTTGAATAGGTACATCGCCGACGGCTCGCTCGGTAAAACAGCATTTTGTTCTAATTCCATCACTTCATAACAGATGTCGCTACGACCAAAACTATGGAAGTAGTTCAACTGTCAAGTTTTTTCGTGTTTTGAACTTGAAAGGTAAGTTAACGATCTGTTCGAAGAAAAATCATAAAAAATAGAAATTCAAGGTGTTTTGGATCAAACAGTAACTATGTAAGTAATTTGATAACCACCTCACATATTTACCGTTGTTAAATAATACAAAACTGCCCTAGTTTTGTAATTATAAATATGTGAATCTCTAACCTTAAAACTTTGCTAAGTTGGAAAGACCGTCTAGTGTATTCGAGGGAAGTCCGTCATATGCCGGTCTTACCTCAAATCAGATATTGCCAACCTTTTCCGCATTAGAATTTATTGAATTGAATAATTAGTCCTAAAATAAATAGGTAATAATAAACAGCCAGCGGTATTAAACCAAGGAGTATTTTTCATGTTCCTCTAAATTTGCCACTAATTTTTTTTAGACGACAATAATATTTTTTGTGATAACTTTATGAAGGTCGTTAATGATTACAATGGTGTTTTAAGAGTTTTTGTACAATTAAAACAAGTTTTGATTATAATGACACTTTTTTTCTTTACCAAAATATCTCATGACGTTACATTTTATGCATGTAAATAGTTGGTATTTAGTATGTGTACAGTTCATTTAAACATTCTCACATATTACCAATATAAAATTGCATTTCCAAAAAACTTTTACCGCTTGAGGCCCACCATACTATAAACAGTGAGATTTTTGTAAATAGTAATTTGAATCTACCAGTAAGGAAATAAAGTTCAATTACCTTTTAGACTTAAATAAATGCTTCTATCAATTTTGAAACAACTTGAACTTGCAACTTTAATGCCGTTGCAATATGGTTTAAATTAAATTGATTTTGTACCTCCTACGGCACACCAGGTCTCACAACATTAAAACAAAAAAAGGTTTACGACTTCTGATCTTAGATATATGCCGGTCTTACCCCATAAATGAGAAAAATGATTATATTTATCACTAGGAACCTTATTTCAATGATCTGAAAGTATACATTTCATCGGCTTAAGCTATTAAATCAGCCAGCTCGTTTCAATGCGTGTTTATACATCTAATTATGTGTCAAATCTCCACTAGACGGTCTTACCCGAAATGCAAGGGAAGACCGTCTACACGCCGAGTTTTAAAAAAAATGCTTCTATTTAGTACAGTTTTGACAGATCCACTGTTTCGTTATACCTTCATCGTAAACTATAAAATTGTCTATCATATGCGATCATAACGGTTTATCTAGGTTGTGTATTTGCTGCGTTAGATCCGAGCAAACATAATTTAAAATGAAGTATGCCGGTCTTACCCACATTGACCTTACTTGTATTGGGATCGTGAAAATCGTACCGTCGATCGTATTTCGTGAAAATGTCTACTGTATTTATTACGGTTACAAAGATAATTAGCCCTGTGAACTTACGCTGTCATAATATAAAGGCACGCACCGCTGTGGAATGATGACGTCATCACGTGAGCGCTAGCCGCTGCATACGAAGTTTTAAATTAAATATCTCAGTAACTATTTAACGTATCGAAATAATCTTTTTACAGCTATTTTCTGTTTCTAATAAAGATTACGGTAAGCCAAAAATCTAAACTGGCTGACATTCTTAATTACTGTTGGCTGTTTCGCTATTATATAATATACTCGTAATATAAATGCTTTATTCGTGTAAATGCGCTCTTTGCGTAGTATGTGTAGTGTGAAACTTATTGATAGAGTTATGAATGAAAAAGTCAGAGAGAAATGTGGAATAAAAGATGATGTAGTGACCAAGATTGAAAAGGGCAGCTTCGATGGTTCGGTCATTTGGAAAGGATGGATGAAAGAAGATTGACGAGGAGATGTACAGATCGAAAGTGTGTGGAAGGGTGGGCAGGGGCCGCCCTAGGCATACTTTTTCGAATCAAATCGGAGAAATACTGGAAAAGGGTCGAATCTTAAGTGCCCGCATGACTCGATGTATGAATGTGGAAGAAGCGACAGAAATTTGTCAAGATCGTAGCAAGTGGAAAGAAGTGGTCTCTGCCCACCCCTCTGGGAAACAGGCGTAATTTGTATGTATGTATGTATTTGTTTACTCACCAGTGGTAGTTGGAGCTATTGTTGTGGTAGTTGGAGCTATTGTTGTGGTAGTTGGAGCTATTGTTGTGGTAGTTGGAGCTGGTGTTGTGGTGGTTGTGGTAGTTGTGGTGGTTGTGGTGGTTGTAGTGGACGTAGCTGAAAAAGAGACAAAGTCAAATTGAAATTTAGTTAACGAGCACCCAGGGACGAGCAGTTAACTGAGTTAAAACAAATATTAAAAAAATATTATTGAGGTGTAAGTACAATTTTTCCTTTAAAAATAAAAAACATTGACCGAACATTCAAAATGTTAAACATTCACCACATCTTCCCAATAACATTTTAAAAACGCATAATTCTCTGGTTTCATTGATTATTTCTTTCATTTGACGATACGAAGCTAACGGTACCAGTTTCAAATCCCGGTATAGGCTGTTTTTTGTGACTTCTATTTTCTCCTTGAGGAATTCAAGTTATGTAGGAGGTCGCAAGTGTTTCAAGGTTAGATAATGTACGTCGGTTCAAGTTTTGTGCTCTTACCGCAGTTACGTTCATCCGAGTCATCGTAGCAGTCTGTGTGGTCACCATCGCACACGTAGCCCTTTGGTATGCACCCGTTTTCTCGGCGACGGGAGCGGCATTTGAACTCGTTCACTCCGCAGTATTCCTGCTGCGTTCCTGGATATTAAACGATTTTCGATAAAGGATGCCGAGAACAGAAATATGAGATAAGCGGCGATAGCCTCCTAAGTCCCCGATAATATCAATTACTTACGATTGTAACTCTGAAATATTCAAATTAATAATGACAGTAAACATAAATCTCTCTTGAACTACTAATTTTACTTTCATGTTTTTTCTTACATTGTTGTTTTTATTTATGAACTTGAACGTCATAAACATTAATTTAGCAAGCAAATTGCTGACTCTAAGGCGAGACTCTAAGGCAGGTCAGGGTAGGTACGACGACGAGTGAAGCGAGGCGGAGTGTTAGGAAGAACCGTGACCCTACAGAGCGCAAGCCGAGCGAACACTTTTTTACTACATACTAATTATTAGTAAAAGTAATAGTATAGTTTAATAAAGGTTTCTTTGATTTATTATTGTTCAGTGTAATGGTATTCGGAGTTTTGGAAAATTGCTCCTTTTGTAATCGGAACTTTTGATATTTCGGGTTATTATTCAGTCGGACTTCTTATTGTTCGGTGTATTGAAATTAGGAATTTTGATCACCATAATTATGAGCGATAGACATTCTAAATTTCAGATTTGTGAAAAACTGCAATAGTTATAAATTTGGAATTTTAAGAGGAACGAAAGCAGTATTAAGGTCGACAACTATAATTTAGATTTAACCTGGCTTCTAAGTGGACAAAATCGGGGGCAAAAGTTACTGAATTCAACTTCTAATCAATTGGTGAAAAATCCAAACATTTAAATCCTTCTACCCCGATGTTGTTAGCAATATATTTAGAAATCCCCGAGAGTTTTGGCAGATCTATTTGCTCTTACCGCAGTGCGTTTCGTCTGAATCGTCGTAGCAGTCTTTGTGGTCGCCGTCACACACCCATCTGTTCGGTATGCAGTTGGTGGACGGATAACGTGGGGAGCGACAAGCGAACTGGCCGTCACCGCAGACGTTTTCTGTTTCAAAAGTGATCTGTAATTGCCTAGTTTTCACACACATAAAAAAAAAGAATCGGGAGCGAAAGTATTTAAATTAAACATCTATTCAATTGCTAAAAAATTAATACATTAAATTCCTTTTACCCCGAGGTCATCTAATCTCTTTTTTATGATACTTTGGTACTTTCGTAGGTAGCCCTGTATTATTTGCTCTTACTAGTACAGTGTTGTTCGTCCGAGTCATCGTGGCAGTCATGGTGGTCACCGTCGCACACCCAGCTCCACGGTATGCAGCCGCTCGACCGACGAGGGGAGCTGCACGCGAACTCTCGGTCCCCGCATTGGCCTTCTGTTCCTAAAAGAGCAACAAAATTTGACGAAAAAGAAAACGTGGAAACATTTGAAACATAACGTTGATATTTCAAATATTTTCCTGATTTTTAGTGCTGGTAGTTTTGGAAGCAGTGGGGCAACTCTAGCGAAAATATCACTTTTACTACCTTACTTATAAACGTGGAATAACAGTGGGGTAACTAAACCATGCTTTGTCCTTCCTTACCTGTCATTGAGACATTTGAATTTGACAGATAAGGACAAAGGATGGTTTAGCTACCCCGCGGTTATTCGACGTTTATAAATAAAGGCGGATAGAGTTTAATAAATAGAGTCTGAACGTAGTTACTTCAAAAAGATTAAATTAAACAACGTGCCGGTTGGGAAGTTATAAATGGATGAGGAATGTCTTTTAAGTTTAGGCAAAACGTGATAGTGTCGGTTTGAAAACTAACTGTTTGAAACGGACTGTATACTATATAGACAACCAGGGAAATAGTCAGACAAGCCACATAGTCTTATCGCACTGAAGATAAAAAAATTGGCAAAACGCGATATGACAATTAGACCGTTTACATTGAAGTTTAGGCAGGACGCGAAAATATCATTTGGAGAATTAGGCACGTTCTCGAAACAGACAGTCTAGGTAAACAGCGAAACAGTCGACAACCCATACCTAGTCTTAATGCGCGTGAAGATTGAAGTTTAGGCAAAACGAGACATAGGCACAATCCGTTTTAGGCTGGCGGTGAACAAAAAGTAAAAACCCTTTTCTTGTAAGGGAACCCATTGGATTTATGCTAAGCAAGGCTGTTTTTATTTAAATTTAAATGAAACAAAATAGCTCTTAACATACTGTGTTCATTATTTTAAAGGAGGGTGGGCTAATTGGCCTATTGACCAATAAGGACAAGCGATATGTCCCCGGATAGGTAATTCTAATTTGTAAAACTATTACTATGGCATTGTGTGAAAAAAGTTATTGCCATGCAAAGACAGCGGTTTTTCAAAGTAATTATGCTAAAGTCGTCTATATGTAGGCGTCTCGATGTTCCAGATTTTTTAATATTTCACACAGTGATTTAAGATTTCCTGCCATACAAAAAGTTGTGGAATATGAAAAAACCTTTAAAATGGCATATGGCTTGTCATTATTGGTTTTTAGGCCAGCCAGTGTCCATACAAAACTGCCCATATCATCCTTTCAGGTCATTTAAGAAATATTTAACTCAAAAAGTCTCATTGTTGCTTGAGTTACTTGTTCCCATCTCCACCACCTACCAGCCAAAACAATAAATCCAAAAAAAAAACTGTTTAAAATAAATGAACTGCAAATAATGTAAGATTTTTCAAGAAATAAAACCGTTTTCCAAAACTCTCTGAACTTTAAACACAAATCATTTATTCTTTTACTCTTCTAATAACTGGTGGAAGTTTGTAATTTGCTTTAGATATAAGTATGTTCACTCAATTTGTATTAGGCAGTAAGATTTCCAAAAAAAAAAAGCTTTACCTGCGATGAGCGCGGCACAGCACAGCACGAGAGTGCCCAGCAGAGCGTCCATGACGATGGCGGGGAGGACTGAGCGCGCCGGACCGCGCCGCTGGGTTTTATAAAAATAGTTATCGCCAATCCTTATGAATCAGATTGTTTCGCAACACCCTATAAGAACTCCCAAAATATGTTAACAATTAATATCTCTTTTACCCGAGGGGCTATTGCTTAACGCACTCGCAATCGCAATCGTTTTCATTTTGAAAATCGAAGGCTTGTCTGCATACAAAATGAAAACAATTATCCTGCTTTAAAGCCAATTAAGATTGCGAGTGCGTTAAGAAATAGCGACGCAGGTTATTATTATTTCGCTCGTTTTTTTGTCGGTCTGTTTGTTTATTTGTTATGATCGGAACAGTCGAACTCTGAAGGAGCTGTAAGTTTGAGGATGAGGAGCTGTAGTTACTTTGCCGCATTAAGTATACCTACTATGCTAGGAGCACAAGCAAGAGTCAAGCTAAAAAAAAACTTGCAAAATGTAGTTTCACTCTCCCTTGAAATCCAAATAACATACCAAAAATTTAGCTTTAACTCGCATCCGTACTGACCGGTGACCCTTACAGGGCCATCTGGATATTTCCGGATTACAGGCGTCTCAGGATTTATTGCCGATTTGTCGTATTTCTGTTTCGTCGTATTCCCGTTTCGTCGGATTCATGCCCATGGCGGCAGCGGCGCTCACTAACTCCGGGGCGAGTTGTGCGACATGAGGCCCGAAGCCCCAGTTGCCGTCAAGTGTCTGAGCCTCCTCTGCTATCACCGTCTGAGGGACCCCCTAGAAAGCGTGAACCGAGTTTTCCACCCTCTTCACCACAAAAGTCGTGTCGTTCGAGGCCAGCCGTGCAAGCTTCAAGTGTGTCTGTCCCTGGGAAGTCACGAGCGTGCAGCCAGTCAAAGCCGATGTTCCTCAGGACTGGACCGGAAACCGATCGCAATGGAACACCGCAGCTGATAAGTCGCTGGTGGACTGAGGTAGAGTAGCAATCCATTATACCGAAGCGTTTCCTCCAACATCTCAAACGAGAAGGTGTTGAAAGCGTTCTTGACGTTCAGAGAGACGGCGTGAAAGTGAGTGTCTTAGTGAATACAAATAAATAGCGGTAATGTAACTGTAACTTTGCTGTGGGATCACCTTTTAGTCCAGCACAGTAGGCAGAGGGTATTCGTTGTGGGACAAGCTCAGCTACCTTGTCTTGGGTTACGAGGTCACCACCGTGTGGAATGTGGTCACTGTTCCGATAGTTGACCAACGCATGCCAAAAAACCCTTGCTAGATGGCTCGATGAAGGATACAGTACTGTTTGACATAATCGTAGGATATATTGTCAGCCTCAAGTAGGTTCAGCCTCCGTAGGTAAATTTATTCAAAATGTTAATTTTGATTATACACTCGCGGTCAAATAATTCGGGTCAGGGTGCGTTTTTCATACAAACGAGGCTATTTCGAAGCCTTGGTCCCTAGCCAGGAGTTGTTTTGAGTGAGGTTTAATGGTGGATACTCCAAGGTTCAATAGAGGAGGTCAAAAGTTCTTAAGATACCTAACTGATAGCACAATCAGTTCACACCACAGCGAGAGAGTTTGGGTCAGCATTTGGATTTCCTTACATTTTATTGTCATTTTAGTTGTTTTTCTGAAGATGCACAATTCCGGCGTTACCCGCAGATTCAATCAGTTGGGTGTCCTAGGCACTCTGGAAGTCCTGTATCGATGCTCGGGGTATCCATCATCAGATTTCACTACAAGCCTCCCCTGGCGAGGAACCAAGGCTTCGAATAGCCTCGTTTGTATGAAAAACGCACTCTGACCCGAATTATTTGACCGCGAGTGTATAATTCGATATTTAATACTCCGGTATTGTAAAAAAAAACTACAATACTGCCATACGTAAATTTAATGATGCTAATGAATCAACATTAATTTTATTTTTTCTCCTTCTTCCCTTTTTCACGATATTGTCTCAATAACAAGTGACAGGAATAGAGCTAACGCAACCTCGAACTTCGATTTTTCAATTATGGCCTCTGTTGCTTACTTTCACTTACCAGATGGAGGAAGTTGATGAGAAACCTCCTTACCTCTGCCTTGTTTTATTGGCCAGACAAAAAGAGAGATTTATGCTCGACAAGCCGAATATGTGTTGCATTAGTCGTTTTATTAAAGTCCCGAAACACCTTTCCACCCTTAGTCCCAGACATCCTCGGAAATAAGAGAGAGAGCCGAGAGAGAGTAAGAGTAAGAGTTTGCCGATAACCGTCTGCATATTAGTTATTAATTGAAATTGCCCAGAAAAGCGATTTATGGTGCGTACTTGTATTCAAAACCGTGGATAGAGTTGTGACGTCTAGTTAAAATTTTACATTTGCTACGTACGAAATGTGTCAAAATAAACGAGACGTCACCACTCTATCCACGGTTTTGCATCCCCTTCCTTTAGCTCGCGTCCTGGAACGGCCAAATCAGGGGCACTGCTTGCGCTGCAGCGTAACGTTCGATGCAGCGCCCCTAGTGGTACAGTCGAGTTTATAAATATGTATACACTTGCACTGCACCTTGTCTATTTAATGTCATGTTCAAACTGCTATATAATACCGATATCACACCGATTATAAAGTGGCAAGGTACTAAACACAGTGTACATATTTATAATTTCGACTGTACACGGTGCTAGACGGGCCCGAGGTGAGACCCGTAAGTAAGAATAACGGTCTCCAAAGAAAGCCGGAATCACGTAGTGGGTGAATTGCAAAAATATTCTATTTACATAGGAGTTAAGGCTCAATTGGAACACCCTTAACAATCCTTAACTTTTTCCTTTGTGTAACAAAGATTAGTCATATATTCATATGCATAACTTTCGTTACACAAAGGAAATACAATAGAAGTAAGTTGACGTTGTCACAATTAAGTCCTTAACTATTACTATCAGACCATTGGAACCTTGACCCACCATAGAACTGTGTCACAGAGACGTTATGATACTTATGATTCAAGTCATAAGAAGTGTCAAACAAATTGTTTTGTAATGTCACTGTGACACCGTTCTATGGTGGGTCAGGGTTCCATTGGGCTGAGAGTACAATATTTTTGCAATTCACCCTAGTCAAAGGAGAATTCCCGAGGGATCAGCGATAAACTGCTTCAACGCGGATGGAGTCGCGGGCAAAACAGGTTTAAAAATTATATATATATTAAAAAAGGGCCAGAAACTTACTCGTCTGCATTTGCAGAAAAATTTACCAGTTGGACACGAAAATATCTTGCGCTGATAACTTGCAGGAAGTGTCGTCAGTGACATAAACATTGGTATTTCCAGAGTTACGCCTCTACGGTCTTATCACCGTTCCCGTTGGGGTCTGATTTTACACGTAGGTATTGTTGTAAATAGTACTATTTCTAACTCGGTTGTCATTACCGTCAAGTCAGTAAGAACTGTCATAACGTTGTAAATACCATAACAATAGGTGTAAAGACAATGTAGAACAAGTTAAGGACCTTCCTTTTCACTATGAAGTATCTAGAATTAATTAACTATCCTAATGTCAGGCCATCCTACTTGGAGATCAAAATTATACTTACTTTTTTTTTATTTAAGTGCTTTAGCACCTTTAAGATGTGTCTTTTAATTTGAGGAATCAACTTCAGCGACAGTTTTATTTCATAGGACGTTTTCAAAATATGAAGGCCAATTCCTCTAGACTAGAACAAAGAAACAGGAAGAAGAAAGAAAACAAATCACCTTGTCATTTTCTAAGCTCGCGCTGTGGCTCGCGTACCGCCTACCTCTTTTATTACAGGAGGTCCCGACAAAGGGTCCATAATGGCTCATATAAAATCGGTCTATCGATTTTTTATACAAATTGCATTCTTGTGAATGCGAATGTCTATGGGTCACAGTTTCCACTTACCATCAAGTGGCCTGTGTGCTCGTTTGTCTACTCTATGCCATAAAAAATAAAAATAAAAAATAAAATAACGATTTGAGACTATACTCATCATTACACCGAAAAATTTTGCTCATACTTTTTTGTCCATACTTTTTTAATTCATAATTATCGCAACTCATAATGCATTTTTTCAAAAAACTGATTCTTTTTTTACATTTTTATAAATGTAACCTAACCTAACCTAATTTTATGTACTTATACGTAAGATATTTAAGAAATTGTGAAAAGTGTACGGTTCCATGAATATTCGCGTTATAAGTTCAGATGATTATAAGTTCCGATCATTAGTATTAAAAATAATTATGAAGAGTATGAAGAGTGGTAATTAGGTTGTCAAATTATATGAGTTCCAGTAATCTAATTTGCAATTTTATATGAACTTTTGCACACCCGTCGGACCATGCTCAGTGTAGTAGAGTTCCGAAGCCGTAACGGCAAACACAAAAAAATATCTGAAAAAATAATACGTATGAACTAATTTTCTATTTAAAGTTATTTGGTTCTGTCTTAGATGTTTTTAGTAGGTATAAAACACTTTAGTCTCCTGTATCTTAGGAACTAATTAAATCTACATATTCGTGATAAATAGTTTCCCTTTTTAAATTCGTTATATGCGCTTTCATTGAAGATATTTTTCAGATTTTTAGTATTTGTAGTTTTGGCTGTAGTGGGGGGTGAGAGGCCTTTGACTCTAACAAAAATTAGCGCTTTAAAGCTTAATAATTCATTAATGGATCCCTTAATCTAAAAACCCACAATTTTTTTGAAAGACTTATATCCAACGACACCTCACATTGTGGGGTAGACGAGATATTTAAAAAAAAATATATATCATTTTATTTTACCACTTTGTTGACGTGCCGATCATGGCGAATTTCAGCTTTATAGTACAAAGAGTCTCTGGGCTAGGCTGCGGACGAACGGATGGAAATGGCGAAACTATAAGGGTTCCTAGTTTGACTGCGGAACCCTAAAAATGATTTATTGTTAACAAACAAAACCACAAGGATAAAAGTTGTGGGTGGTGAGGTTAGGACATACGTGGCAGTCAGTTTAAAAACTGTAAATAAGTTTAAATTCGTAGAAAAATATTGTCATGCCTTAAATCACTATAAGACATTGTTTCGTGTCAAATTTCATTATGCTAGGTCAACGAGAAGTACCCTATATAGGTTTTGATTGCCATGCGAATGCCAAAAGATGCGGCATGTGGGATCAACGGCCGTATCTTTTAAAGGTGTTGACTTAGGAGTTGTTTTTAGTTTTTCACAGCTGAAAGGGGTTGCAGACCTGAATATTTGGTACCAATTTCAAGTTAACTTAACGTGTTTTTAAGCAAACGGGTGAAAGATAGACAGGTAGGCATACGAACAAGAAAGTGATCCTTTAAGTGTTCCTTATTTCCTTTTAAGATACGATTTTTTGTAAATAAAGTAGTACGTGAGCCAACGTGGATTGAAATCATTATACCACATCGGGTAAGTACATAACATTTTATTGTACTAGCAAATGAGATAACAACTATAAAATAGACAGAAATATAGAGCAGGGATGTACAAAAGCAAACTTATCCCTTTATGGGATCTCTTTCAGAAATGCGTTGTATTTCATAAGATTCAAATTATTCAAACCAGTCGATTGTAGCTACCATGATAAGAGTTACGGGAATACCACAAACATATATCCGTCTTCGATAACGACCAACTAACTAATATTTACGAAGTATGGAATTAGGCATGTCCCTATCACGATGATTGTGGAAATCGTGTCTGCCTCAGCGTGGTCCTGATAACACAAATCTGGTGTTCTATATCCCGTGAGTTAAAATAGTTATGTTCATCTATGGCGTCTATTATTGTATATATGGGTTAAATCATGGTACAATAACGACTTGGTTTAAAGTATTGAGCATTATAATTTTGTTTTTATTCCTTTAATCACTTGTTAGGGTTATACTAGGTGACACCTAAGACGTAATACAAAATATTATTTTCCGAATCTACTCATGATTACGATCAACTATTAATATGGGACCAACTTCGAAAACGTAAACACAAAATCGACTTTTCCATACAAATTGGGAAACTAGCTGATTGCTTTTAGTATGGGAGATTATTTTTTTTCTACCGATTTCGATATTTGTCCCATAGCAAAAGTTGATCGTACTCATGAGTAGATCCAGAAAATAACATTTTGTATTACGTCTTAGGTGTCACCCTGTATAGCTTTTTATTATCTAAAACTAAACTGAAACCAGTATGATAATTAGTAATTATAATATATTATTTTCTTAATTTTTTTGTAGCTTTCATCGTACCGTCTTCATCGTACGTTGAACAACACCCTATCTTTACTTTTCTTAGTTAAGAAGTTAGTCGTTTACACATGCGAAAGTGAAATTACAGATTCAGTTGAAGCGCAGTACACCCTGCGCCCTGCCTACACTTCCCACCCATCACAGTAAACGAGTCTACTGAGAATTGTCCAAAAATCCTCAATTGGAAGTGCTATAGGGATGTTCGGACGGCTTAAATCATTCGGTACGAAATGAACATCATGCTTCTTAGCCTATTCTGGGTGCTCCTTGCATAGTGATACTTTCTTCGCAACTTCTTGCACTTTCATGGAGTTTCTTCGAGCTGTTTGTAGAAATATTTAGGTGCTTTATGACATTTGACATTGGGAAACATCATAATATGATGTTTCCCAATTTTACATCTAACTTATTCTGGGAGCTTTGTGCAAACTTTGCCACTTTGCTTTGCCACCTTATTTATTTATTTTCTCTTGTATAATTCTGAGTTTTGACATGTTTTCCTGCTCAAGTACGCATAATAATTTAATACCCAACTGCGTCAGAAGGAGGGTTATGTTTTGCAAGTGGATGAATGTGTGTATATTTATTTGCCTTGACGGCTTGATGGATTTTTAACAGTGATACGAGGTGTATAAGTTCATCATTAACAACTATACCAAACTACACTTTCCTTTCCTATCATGTCTGTCCCTCTGTATGTGCGCTTTGATCTTTCAAACGACCCAACTGATTTTAATACGGTTTTCACCAATAGAGTTCAGGACATTTTGTATAATAAATTCTAGTTTATGTACAGGTGTTAAAGAAAACTCGCATAAACCGAAGCGAAGCGAAGGCGGGCCGCTAGTATAGAATAAAGCCCCTGATAGTTCAAGTTCTGAGAGGCAGTACTTCACAGACAAGCCAGCCCAAATCAAAATTACACTGCGGTAATACGAAGTGAATCCACGAGATCAATTTGCAGACAATTATTGGTCACATTAATCCAATTGTTGTCGCATTTAAATTATTCACATTCTCTAAATGCCTTTTCGGAATTCGGAGTAGTTAAATCGATCTTTGTGTCTGAAGAAATTAAACAACATTTTCTTTGGTGCAATGCTTTATTGGGCATCGGTAGCGCTAGTTGCGCGCGAGGTCCCGGAACAGGCGCAGCACGGCCATCTGCGCGTCGAGCTTGTCGCGCGTGCTGCGCGCGCGCAGCATGGGCGCCAGCGACAGCGCGAAGTGCGCGTCCTGGTCCGTGGCCAGCCAGCTCGGCAGCTCCAGCCGCACCGGACTGCTCCGCGCCGCCTCCACGGCCTCGCCGCTCTCTACAATAACACACATTCAATACAATTTATTTCTACGTCATCCAGATCATGGGATTTAATTCAATACGTATACTTATGCCTTGCCATTCCGGGCTAACAATAAAACCTTATTAAATATTTTTCTATTAAGTAATTAACTTTTTCAGTATTACGAGTATTCATTCAATTAAGTCGCATCACTATATAAATATCTTTCACCATTAACTGACAACAACGAATCTGTCACTTACCTGAACGAAACTAAAAGTCCAATTGAAGTGGTGCAGAGAATAAGAGGTTATAATATAAACAGACGAATCCCTGAGGTACCCAATTTAATTGAATTAAAATGCCAACAACGTTATGCTTCTTACAGGACTGTCAGAATGTTTCCACTTAAGGTTAATTATTTTAGGTTAAATATTTTAAATTTTAGCCTCATGATATTAATATCAATACTATGCACGTGTGCCGCGCCGGTTCAGGCCGATTTTACGCAGCCTTTTTAGGGTTCCGTAGTCAAACTAGGAACCCTAACCCCTACCCTTTCGCCATGTCCGTCAGTCCGTCCGTCCGTCTATAGCGTAACTCAGAGACCATAAGTACTAGAAAGCTGTATTTTGGCATGAATATTCATATAAGTCACGCCAACAAAGTGGAATAATAAAATCTTGAAAAAAAGTAGTATCGTGTGTCGTTGGATAGGTCTTTCATAAATATTGCCAGTTTGTCGAGACAGTTTTTTGATTAAGGGATCCGTTTAAGAAATATTAAGCTTTAAAGGCCTAATTTTACTAGAGTCATGTGTCTCCCCCCCTAGGGAGGGGGTCAGCCAAAACCACAAATACTAAAAATCAGAAAAAGATCTTAAAGGAAAGCACATATAATAAATTTAATAGGAAAACTATCACGACTAAGTAGACTTCATTGGTTCTTAAGTTACAAACGGTTTAATTGTTTATACCTACCGAAAACTTATTCGCGGTGTTGGTAAACTGACCGCGACCTATGTCGGTGTATGGGCATAACAGTTTTCCAACGGCCAAGTTAAGTTTGTCGCGAGGTCTAATTTGTTTGTAGTAACGGCTTCCGAACCCTACACTGAGCATGGTCCGACATGCTCTTACCCGGTTTTTCTATGTCGCGTCGACCTAAATCGGCATGAAACCGGCGGCGCGGCGCACAAGTCTTACAAATAGTCAGTACTGGAGTGTGAGTGAATGGAACAGCCGGTTGGACGAACGAGCGAAATCGCAGCGGCGAGTTTAAGTAGTCCCGTCAGAGCGAACAAAACACATTTTAGCGCGTGTATTTTCCATTAAGCAACCTTATACGTTCGATCCATCGGCAGAAACCATGCTGCTAAATTGAAAATGCACGCGCTAAAACATGTTTTGTCCGCACTGACGGGACTACTTAAACTCGCTGCTTGGACATTCACTCGTTCGTCCGCCCGACCGTCGTTGTTGAGAGAATTAGTACCCTATGAAGGTTAAAGAGCACCACGTCGCCTCCAAGGGCCGATATTTTAAAATAGGAACGACTGAACATAACATATAGACCTCATGGACAGAATTATGTCAAAACCTCTGGAGATTTTGAATAGAAATGTTTATAAATAAACAACCACGTGAATATTTTAATAAATATATTAATCTGTCTTTAAAGTTAAATAGCACCTCACCGCTCCCTCTTTACATTTGGTGACGGTGCATATACCTGTCGATTTATGTATAAAATGAAGTTGGTAACAAAAAAAACATGTTTGCTGCATGGTCAGATTGGTCAGATTGGTCAGCACAGGAGCTCCAGTCCAAGGATAAAAACGTGAAAAAGGATCAAGAAATGTAACAAATGCATCATGTTGACGTGGACCACGGCGAGAGGAGGATGAAATAGTGGAGCTGATCCTGAGGAGAAGAAAAGGATACAGCCGATATGGATTACCAGGTCAGTATTGGTTTCTATTGTATTTAATGTTTGTTAAGAGTTCCTGAGGTTCTTATTTCGATTCACGTAGTTATGTAGAGTCAACTTTATGGGGGGGGTATGTCGACTAATTTTACAGTACGATTAATTGGACTTTGACACTCGGCAATTCTCGACATTCATCGAGAGTGATCGGAAGTGCAAATGACACGAGACACATTGCTGCATATTCATACGAGTAATATCATAGTGTGCGCTTAAAAGAGTAATG
Organism: Acleris laterana; assembly: GCA_963966035.1. NCBI lineage: Eukaryota > Metazoa > Arthropoda > Insecta > Lepidoptera > Tortricidae > Acleris > Acleris laterana. The sequence goes on along the minus strand of OZ014459.1, from coordinate 10,060,914 downwards.
TAGAGCACCTGCCACAATGACAAATTTTTACAGTAGACCTATGACTAACGCAGATGTGGCTTGATTAAATTACATCGCATTACTAAAAATACAAATATTAAATTAGTAAAAACGTGAAAAAGTTTGAAACGTGGAAAAGATGATTCCCCAGGGTAGTTATTATGACATAGTTGGGCAATTCTGTTTACGCTGTGAGAAAAAGACAGAGCTATATAACTGCCATAGCTCTGTCCCTTACACTCACCGTAAAATGAACTGCATAGTTATGTCATAATAACCCCTCAGGTGTTTGAGGCACAGCATCAAACCTTTACTTACCTTTATCTTATACTTGATTAAGCAACCCCTTAAATCGGAATTTAAGAATGAGTCCTTATAAAGAATTATTAGATTCGCCAACTAATTCCGTACTTGTATGTGTTGAATGCGTTAAATGTTGAAATTTTACTTTTTAATTCGAGGCAAACATCTTCACTGTGGCCCATTTTTATTCCAGGTAATTATTTAACTGGATGTAGGTTAGGTTTTTTACAATTAGTACGTATTGAAATATGAACTTAAAATAACGAAACGAAATCAAATGTAGTGTATACAATTATTAATCTCACCTGGTGTTGGACGCACAGCTGCGTCGGTCACAGCAGGTGCATCTGAGAAAATAAGAATAAATAATTAAAGTTTGAAGTAATTTTCTCAGTATCGAAATAGCATCAGCTAAAATAACAGAAGTAAACGGCGAATATAAGAAGAATTTTTCATTGATTCCAGACAAATAAGTTGTATTAAAAAGTTACAATACTTATTTCCTAAAAAAATAAGTTTACCTTATGTTCAAAATCTGTAACATTGTCGATGTTTAATATAATAACTTTATTATCGCGGTTAACACTGATATAAAACTACCGTCATATTATTTATTAGTTTCTTTCTCTACTATCTCTCAAACTCAGCCAGGTGTTCTAAAGAAAAATCGACTTGACCGATTCTGTCTACTGTAAAACGGGGTCAGAGGGGTTATTATGACATAACTATGCAGTTCATTTTACGGTGAGTGTAAGGGACAGAGCTATTGCAGTTATATAGCTCTGTCCTTTTCTCTCAGCGTAAACAGAATTGCATAACTATGTCATAATAACCCCCCAGTAGGGATTAAGGGGTGAGTAGAGACACAACCTAAAATAAGTCATAACTTGTTACAAATAAGAACAATTATTAAATCGATAATAACGTTACGTCTATTGGAAATAATTTTAGTCTTATAATTAGTAACATATGCTTCATTTTATGCCGCTATGCAAATGCATGAGGGAGATTATATTATGTTGACGAAGTTATTCTTACCAGTTCCTGGAGTCGTCGGTTCAAGAGTGGATGCGGTTGTGTTGGATCCTGATCCTGAAAAAAAAAAAACTAGTTCTAATCAAATCATTCATGTCGACTTCCTATATTCAAACCGCGGATAGAGAAGGCTTACTTCGGGTTACAATTTGACATTTCCCCGTATAAAATGTGTCAAATTTTAATCCGAATAAGCCTTTCTGTCCGCGGTTTGAATGTAGGAACCAGCCATAAGTATTGTAACGTTGCACGTTCATGTTTATGTAGATGATATAATTATATTTAGCTAATTTCCTTAAAATATTTAATTAAAAAAAAAAAAATTAAATAACAATAAAGGAAATGAATTCTACTAAATAATCCTAAGTCATCAAACATATAAAAACTAATAATCAAATAATAAAATGAATAACTAAATTAAAATAATAAATATTAATATAATATTTAATCATCTACGTAGTCAGCGTTCTACATTTCACTCGTCGCGTTATTTTAATTCCGAAATTTCGGGTAGCGCTCGCGCCGCCAGGCAATTCCCTTGCAAACGCCAGCGACCGGCACACCTATGTCGGAGCGTTCACGGCTTAGTTTCGTGTCCTCACACGCGCCGCCATAAAACTTTTAAGAAAGTAATTAAATTATATTTTCTTCGCGGCGTTAGAACTTTGTTAACTTCCAACGTTTTTGGTTTCACATAAGTAAATTGTAAGTGATATCTCGGACCCCGATAAGGGTGAGTTGAACAAGGTTTTTTTATTTATAATCAGTGCTTTTAGCTTTAAGTTAGTGCTTTTCTAAAACCTACAATGTCACCTAGCCTATGTTCGCTATGAACGCCTTTGCGTAGATGATGTGCTGATATGAATTATTAAATATTTAGATTACAGGATGATTATTTTAAAATAATCGTTTCCCTGCATTTCATAGTTGTAGTTTGATATAACTTCCATTTGTAATTATCTTTATTAACCCACATTAGTGCTTAATAGTATTACTTCACTGCCTGTGCTCTCTTAGTTTGTTTACCACCGTTCTGATAGTGAACACTTACACCAACTGCCTTCGGTTTCTCCCAATGCACCTTAATCAGAGAATCACTATCAGCGGAGGGAGTTTGAACCGACTCTTACTGTGCCCTTCTATTCACAGGGTGTCACTTTTACCCTTCGAGTCTGGGATTTTTTATTATAACGCAAGACACCAGCCAACTCCTGCCGGCACTTCCCGGCCCGGGTGCATCTCCCACTCCTGCTGCCTTCCCCGAAGACCTAGCAGCCTCAAGCACCTTGCAGGGGAGTACCGTCCTACGACAGCGGAACCAGACCTGGGCTTTTTACCTTCACGACCCGAATTTTAAATAAATAATAGTATTGTTGATACTCGGTTGTTTCTTTTGAAAAACAAATTCCACTTCAGATGCTCGCATCGATGATGCACTTCAATATCTCGAACATTATTTACAATCAACGATTCCCAAATTCCATTTTAAACCATTTAACCTAAATGAAATTCTAGCAACTTTTCGAGATATAAAACAAAAAGGGTCCAAGGATATAAATGATATGTCTACATATATTCTAAATTACCTACCTCCAATAGTAGTTTCCCTATTGTTGAAACTGTTTAACGACTGCGTAATAAGGGGTGTATATCCGGACCCTCTTAAGATAATTAAGGTGCAACCTATTTACAAGGGAAAAGGAGAAATGCACCTACCTAAGTTTTACCGACCTATTTCCTTGATACCGATCATTTCTAAAGTGTTTGAGCGTTTAATTAGCAAAAGAATAATAGACTATCTAACTTCTCACAATATATTAAATGCACAACAATATGCCTACCAGTCGGGGCGCTCCACGGTGCACGCTGCGCGTGACGTGGTGGCGCGGGTGCTTGCGCACCTGGATCGCGGGAGGCAGGTGGCTGCCATCTTCTGTGACCTCTCTCGGGCCTTCGAGATGGTTGATCACTCGCTACTCCTCCGGAAAATGGCGCGTTACGGTATGGGGGGCAGTTTTCTCGAAACGATTAAATCATTTTTGGGAAATCGAAGGCAATGTACATACGTGCGAAATTCCAAGTCTAACCTTGAGAAGCTAACTGACTGTGCGGTCCCTCAGGGATCAACAGTCGGAAACTACCTATTTCTATTACTTGTAAATGACATCACCGCAGCATGTGCTGGCCCGGAGTATGTAATGTTAGCTGACGACACTTGTATTATAGTCAACGCAGATAATATATTGAACCTTAAACACAGCTTAACTCAAGCTATTGAGAATCTGTCGTCCTGGTTTTCAGCTAACGGTTTGCTGCTAAATGTTTCGAAAACTAACCTAATCCACTTTCGGCTGCGTAGTGATCATGACGATGAATTAAATATATTGTCAAACAACATAGGAATACCTCAAGTTGACCAAGTGAGCTATTTAGGGTTTAAAATTGATGCGGGCCTCACGTGGGCGCATCATATTGATATGACCCGTGACAAGTTGAGCTCGGCGTCCTATGCACTGTCAAGGCTAGCCCCGTCTTTATCAATTGAAAATTTAAAAAAAGCCTACTACGGCTACTTTCACTCCATATTGATATATGGTATCGATCTTTGGGCTACTGCGGCAGATCGTGAAAATGTATTCAAAATCCAAAAACGGGCTATTCGAATAATCGCTAATAAACCTTTTGACTACCCTGCACAGAACCTTTTTAGAGAACATAGAATACTAACACTACCAAGTGTCTACATTCTGGAGGCTTGTCTATTCGTGAGGTCGAATCTTGACTCGTACAGGACTCGAGCCCAGCAGCACGGCAGGAACACGCGCGGTCGGCACTTGCTGGTGATCCCATCGCGGCGACTGGCAAAGGCTCGTAAATCACTCGACGTAGTAGGCCCTAAGCTATATAACGCTCTCCCGTCAAACATTAAAAACGCATCAAGTGACGCATTATTTAAAAATAAATTGAAAAACATCTTGCTACAGATGGCGTGTTATTCAATTGATGAATTTGTCAATGACATCAAATCATTGACCCAAACATAGACAATAATCTACTACTAAGTTTGTACACCACTTAATTATAAGAACAATGTTTTAAATGTATACTTAGCTGGATTTAACCTAATTATAAATAATAATAATGTATACTTACCTAAATTTAAAGAAAAATGTTTATCTATTAAGCAATAATTTAATATCTCAATAATTAATTGTATTATAAAAAATTGACGTGTAAAATGTACCATTTTATCAATAAATGCTTGAATCTTGAATCTTGATGGTACCGAACGTCACAGTATACAAGATCGATCATATAATTTTATCCAAATGGGTAAATGTGGGGAAGCCCAAAAGTCGAAATTTGTTTTGAGAAACCATAACGTCATAATATAAGCTTTTTAATAACGAGATCAGAAACTACCGGGATTTCAATCTTAATTATCCATGACTATCACTAAGTAGACTTACAGCAGCACAACTGTATACTGGCTACGACTTATAATTTTATTGCAGCTTAACGGCGGCGGTATACGGGCTAGTTTTCCGGAAATTTCTCTCGTTTCAATGCTTAAAAAATGCGTGGAAAGAAGGACATATTACCCCACTAAAATGTGATGAAATGATGTAATGTTTTTTTTTTTTTTTTTTTTTTTTATGGCATCGAGTAGACAAACGAGCACACAGACCACCTGATGGTAAGTGGAAACTGTGACCCATAGACATTCGCAATCACAAGACTGCAATGCAATCCTAAGACTGCAAATGCGTTGCCAACCCTGAGGCTAAGATGGAATGCCTCTATGCTAGTCATTTCACCGGCTGTCTTATCCCCAAACCGGAACACAACAATGTGAACACTGCTGTTTGGCGGTAGGTTAATGGATAAGATGGTGGTAGCGATCCGGACGGACCCTGCACAAGGTCCTACCACCCGCAAATGTAGTAATTTATTAATGTTCGATAGTGGATATACAGTCGCGGAACGAAAAGGTTGAGCGGCACGCGAACTCGTCCGACGCGCAGGTTGGCTGTGCTACAGGAGAAGACATGATGTTTGACAAGAGATTTTAAGTAAAAAGGGGACAATCAGGGCACAATCTCACACAACTTGACCGACTCCCATTCTAAGGTCTAGCCTTGTTCTATGGTTAGGTACAGTCGCGGAATGAAAAGGTTGACCACCTTAAGATCTGTTTTTGCTTGCTCAGTATAAGTTATCAGTATCTGCTTATCGACCGAGTATGACACATTCCGTCATAATGAAAGTCATTTCACTACATGGTCCACAGATACATAGTTACCATGGTCATGTATAAACAACACCCACTATCGGTTCCAACCGAACTCAAGTCTTTATCGGTCGTTACAAAAGGGTTCCTATGGTGACGTATAAACAACAGCCACTATCGGTTCAATATTATTTCTCTCGTCTGTTACACAGTTTAATAAGATAACATGTGCTTGCAACGCGTAAATGAATTTATTTGAAAATAGGTCAACCTTTTCATTCCGCGACTGTACTACTTGCACGACAAAAAACATAATAACATAAAAGAATAAGTACTCTTATGGATATAAACTAGGGGATTGCTTACGGCAGTTGCGTTCATCCGATTGTTCCGCATCGTGGCAGTTGTTCGAACCGTCGCACACCCAACTCGAGGGTATGCAGCGCCCGTTCTGGCACGCGAAGTAGTCTGCCGGGCAAGTTCGTGGTGATCCTGGACGCAAAAAAAAAGTGTGTATTCAGAGATAAGAATAACATTTGAAAGTGCTCATTCAAGCATTTTAATCAAGAAATATTCGCATTTGCCCTATCAGTTCACGTTCAATGTTATTACTGTTTTAATCAAACTATTGACGCTTATTTTCAGTATGAATGTGGATGGCTATAAGACTAGGGGAAGACCATAAAACGATGGATGGACTGTGGGAAAGATGATACGGGTAGAGAGGAGTGACTACCGAGAACGACTAATAAAGAAGTATGGAAGAAAAATACATGTTGCACCGACCCCAAATAAGTTGTGATAAGGGCAGGAGAACGATATTGATGCTTAATACAAAGAGGGAATATTTTGAGTGTAAGTTTGCAACGCATTGACATTGAAATGGCTAGACAAATTTAGATAGAAATTGGAAGGGAGATAGCTTATACCCTTCATTAACACATAGGGTATCTAAACATACTGTTCCTGTGAGATTGTCAATGCGGACGAAGTCGCTGGCAGAAGTTAGTATTGTAGACATCGAGAGCTAAGTAAAAGCAAAAAGTTAAAATTTGTTACGGGAAAAAAGCCTCATCATACAGCAACGACTTCATACTAGACTATTGCATCTTAACACGCCGTTACTGTTTTTATGTTATGTTACAGTTCCAAATAACGACTAAGATTTTGGTTGCAAAATTATAATACTTCGAGCCTACCTCTATTAGATTAAAATTTTCAAAAAGTGCCTTTTTTCCGTTGAAATTGTTATTGTTCATCACTGGAGCACTTTGCATGATGGGCGGATTTACCTTACACTATAGTAAGCGTAGCGGTCTTACCACAGTTTTGTTCGTCCGTGTCGTCGACGCAGTCTGAATGGTCGCCGTCGCACACCCACGATAAAGGCACGCAGCCGCGGTGGTTCCGACGAGATTGACACGCGAACTCGATCTTAGAGCAATGATGTGTCCCTTAAATAGCATAATGTTAATTGTCAAATCATTAATACCCATAAGTAAATAACTTAAAATTAAAAAATTACGAACAACCAGAAATTACATTTAAATCTACATTACACAAGTTCACCTAACCATGCATGCGTGCATGCATGCATGCGTGTGTGTGTGTGTGTGTGTTTCTGTTTGTTTGTTTTAAAATGAAAGCTGGTTAAGGCTTTTAAGAGATATCAGCTGTGAACGAAGGGGACACCATAATATCGGGGGTTTTTATCTAATAGTTATATGTACATACTTTGGAATCGTTCTTACCACAGTTTTGTTCGTCCGATTCGTCGTAGCAGTCCCCGCGGTCCCCGTCGCACACCCAGCTCCTCGGGATGCAGCCGCTCGACCGGCGAGGGGAGCGGCACGCGAACTCGTTCGACGAGCAGTGTGCTAAACAAGACACAATAGGCATCTCACGAAATATGTCCGATAGTGAAGGACGAGATAAGCTACATAACTACAAAGTACAGGCGGTATAATATACTTCTGTTGATACAAAAGTAAAAGAGTCATAAAAATAAAGAACAGTTTGAATATTTGGCAATATACTACTTTACTTATGAGTACTTATTTCCAGTTTTAAAAATGAATAACAATAAAACTTTTTATTATTCTTCAATTAAACTATATGTACTGCTTTACAGTTTTTTGGTTAAGATTTTGATAAAGGAATATAAATATGTATGACATTGGTATGAGTGTAAAATATACCAACGAGTTATGAGATTTCAAAATTCAGATTGCTTAGGCCCTGTTGTTTGATCAGTAGTTAAACTAACTAATTTTTTAAACTCGAAAAAGGAAAAGCAATTTTCCTTGAGATTCCGTCAAATGTTCGATTCCTTTTTCAAATTTTAACAATTAGTTGGTTACAATTAGATAACTACTGATCAAACAACAGGGCCTTAGTCATGTTCCTATACTGACTTTAGCGTAGGTAACCAATTTAAAAACAGAGCTTTGTTTTTAACGCAAAAAACTTCAACAATGCAGTTTTTAGGGTTCCGAAATCAAACAATACAACATAACCGTAAATTGGCACAGTTATTCATTTTAATGACGCCAACAAAGTTGTAAAATTAAATATTGGAAAAAAAAAACGGGTGCCAAAGCAAAGGTTTTAAGAAAACATCATCGAGTGAGGTGTAATGTGTAATTGTATAGCTCTTAAAAATTATGAACATAGCTGTTAACTCCGGCGGGTGATCACAACTATTGAAAGCGCGCACTTTTTTGCCACCGTCTGTCCATTATTCTCAACACGTGCACCGTGACATACCTACTAAGGTACCATTGATAAATGAGCCAGAATTGTTACCCTGTGTTTTTTTTATTGCACCCAACATATCTCTGTAATGTTTTTCATGGAGTACCTACAATAAAGTGTTTTGCAAATGTATTAAGACACAAACAAAATACACAAAAAAAATGTAAACGTAACTACAACCAAATAAATACTAAATAATGTTAATATTAATTCATTAATAAACTAATTTGTATTGTATTGTTTTTATTTACGACGGCACATACTAGATAAAGGTTCACGTGTAGAGGATGCCTTACGGCAGTCAGTTTGTAGCTTCGGGTTTATACTTGTCTCTCATACGCTCTTATTAAGAACGATTGAGAGATAATTTCAAACCTGAAGCACTTTCTTAGTGCTCACAGACTGTACTTTGTGTATCTATTGTGCAATTAAAATGAAATAACTGAAAAAATAATAATAATTAGGTCTTATGTTTATCGTGAATATTTTTAAGACCTGAATTCTCTGAATGCATAATGTTTCGAAGATTTTGTTAGCTATAAATAAAGTTTTTCTCACCGGTTGTAGTTGAAGTTGGGGTTCCTGGAGTAACAGCATGTGAGCCTGAAAAACAAAACCATATAAAAAACGTTTTATGGAACTACAGCATGCCCACCCGAGTTCTATTATTTTTACAAAGGGCGTAGTCAAAACATTTCTGTTTTGTATCCACTCGAAGTGAATGGAGTTGACTTAAGCGGTCATGCAATCTGTCCTTTACATTCTGTCGATTTTCAAAAATCTCTATCTTAATGTTATGCACCTCGACTAGGCCCATTGGAGCTTACACCGGTTAATATTCGAGCAATTCATAGTCGACAATCTAAAAAAAGTCTTATTTTAAAACACGAAATAAGAGTTAGACTATAAATTGAAAAGTTTCTCGGGTCAGTGAGACCACTTAGAGGAATAAGGCATTATAATTTCGTTTTAATCCTTTCCTTACTACTTATTACATCCTGAAATGTAAACTGGCTAAGGATTTGTTTCCTCGAAACACTGGAAATCCAAACAGACTAGTGCTAGACACAGTTTCAGTGCTTTCTTTTAAAAATTTGCTAGAGGTTTTTTGTGTAAACTTAATGTATCACTTACGTATTTGATATAAAAACTTCGAGTTAATTTTGGAACTACGATAATTTGTGAAAGATTGAGTGATTGTCGTTTAAGAGTCTTTTAATAGATAGTTACTCGAACTAAACATTTACATTTCTACGTCGGACACTACGTTGATTTGATGTACAGGACTCCAAATCCTCCTGTAGCAAGTCTTTAAAATAGGTAACTTATGCTACAAGCCGAGGTTGTTTTGTTTTTCTTAGGGTATGGTGGCCTGCACTCGGCATTATTCGCTTGGATGCAGATGGCATAGTTGTCAAAGCATTGGCATCATTTACGGAATTAATCCAATAGCAAATACGTGTTTTTTTTTATATCGCATCACTTTTGGGTTAACCACAAATACGTAGTGCAGCCGTCTTCACATGCCACATTCAAATACATTCTGAATGACGAACTCGTTTGACATTTCCTTTATGGATCCTTGTAAAGTTGATTGATAGTTATTTACAGTAACGTAAAATAATTGACGACCAATATTGATTTACACATACACAAATACGCAACGCGAAGAGAAGTACCACCGTTATAGAAGCTAACTACGGTATATTTCTACAGTATGTTATTGTATGGTGCCTATACAGTGTATCCAGGCATAAAGTGCACAAACGAATAAAGGCGAAACTAGGCACAAAGAAAAAAAACTTGGTTTTATGTCACTTAAAAAATTATAACTGTAAACCCATTTGCTTTCTTACAACAATATTTATAATCGCAAAGGTTAGTGGATAATTCAAAATTAAAATCTAACGCTCGAATTTTTTGTGCTATTTTTCTAAGTTTTCATCGAATATCTCAAATAAATCCCGATTTAATAAATAAATAAGCGTACGGTTGTGCTCTTACCGCAGTTTTGTTCGTCCGAGTCGTCGTAGCAGTCACTGTGGTCGCCGTCGCATACCCACCTCCTCGGGATGCAGCCGCTTGACCGGCGACGGGAGCGGCACGCGAACTCGTCCGACGCACAGTGTACTAAACAAGATGAGAAAGGCACAACGTGATCAAAAGTTTATACACAAAAGAAACAGAACATTATAAAACGGCTAAGTTTTAATTTTGTTGTTTTTTTTTTTATTATTATTTGTTGCTAATTCGGCAAAAGTAGGTAGGTAGGTAAGTAGGTAGGTAGGATTTCGAAATTTTTCTACTTTACACAGTTTAAAAGATACCTACAACAGTGATGTTAAGATCGAACTAAAACCGCCAAAATTAATTACGTTTCTTGGTAGGTTCTTGGCTCTATTTATTTTTAAGTCTATTATTAATTTTATTAATTATTATTGTTGCAGCAATAGAAATACCCACTCTGTGAATATTTTAAATGTTTTCGTATAACGAACGGGTCACGAGATATAGCCCGCTGATAGACATACAGCAGAGGTTTAGTAATAAGGTCCCGTACTGAATAATGACTGGAGCAATTTGAGGTAGGTAGTGCAACATTTTGAACATTCAATTGATACAAGTTTTATACTTATTAGTATTTATTCAACATACATATATACATACAAACACTGACTCCTTTATTCCCAGATTGGGGTAGGAAGAACCACAGAATTAGGTAACAACAACTCTAAAAATTTGTGACACACACATTATTTATTTAAGTAGGTATGATTTTATAGTAGTTACGTGAGCAGCGGCATCACCAAATCATACCAATGTACCTATTGGTTATCAAGTTTTAACTTCGAATAGAGATCTGCGAACCATTGTTTCAAAAAGTGGCATATACTAAACATGCATGCACACTTATCTACACTAATTTACATCTATATGGCACTGCTACTGAACCATAGATTATTTACTAGTTATTTCGTAACAGATACGTTGCTTGCTACCGCCTGCCGTTATAATTATCTCCTGATCGGTGTATTCCCGGGGATACAAATATCAGTTGATTGTCAAAATTGGAACGTAATGTACGTAATTGTTAATATCTGTATCTAATGTCAAATTGCCTTACTTATCAATGTATTATTTAGCTACCAACCATCGCTTAGGGACGAACTTAATGACGTCATTAGATGGATAAACAAATATCCAGTGTTGTCACATCTAATTTCGGCAAATTGGTAGAACAGGCTCCAAAAATTAGTAGAAATTGGTAGATTTTGAAATGAAAATTAGGTAGATCTACCACCCTGTTTTTAATGATTAAAAACGCGTAGAAAATGTTCAAAATTAACACCAAACTTACCTAAAATGCCGCGAAATGCTTTGCTATCCTGCCTGTGTCAGCTGTCACAGACAGCTTCTCATAATTTTTATGTCACCTCAAACACAGATTATACACTTAACATAACGCGTTCCGTTTTAATTGCTGAAATTACAAGACAGGCAAAATTTGATAGCAAGTAACATTTCGTTACACTAAACGCATGGAAAATGTTTACAATCATAACATTTTGAAAAATATCAAAATTAGGTAGCTTTAGGGCCGTGGGTGGTAGATAGGTAGACAGGAGGCAAATTAGGTAGATCTACCAAAAAGTTGGTAGATGTGACAACACTGCAAATATCTCATCTCATCAAATCTAGGCACTGCGATGGTAACAATTTGCGGTCATCCATGTATAACAAGTGGGTAGTGACCGCAGCCTTTCTAAAATTTTTGTATGATTTCATAACATTTTAGATTTTTAGTTAATATAGTTTTGTTTGTAAAAGGTAACTACAAGTATAGCGATAATTTGATTGGGACAGAAAAGATCTAGCTTGAAAGTGATAAAAGTGGATAGAGAAAAAAAAAAAAAAAAAAAAATCTCATCTGGATAAAACTGCTGAAAAGAGTGTTTGTTTGTTGTTCCTTAGGTTTTTCTCACCGGTTGGAGTCGCAGGTGAAGAGCCTGAAAAAAAAAACAACATTTTAAGTTCTTTACGGAACCACAGTAGCATGCCCACCTATGTAGGCTTCATCATAATTAAGCTATTTATGTTTTACGTCCTAATTCCTTTTAGATTCCTAAAGACCATTTCGAAAAACAAAGCACTTTTGTGTTATTGCACTTTAATTATTATAATTTTTATTTATTTATTGTTATTTTATTTATTTTTATTACCTATTATGTTTACTAATAGTTGTAAATGCGAAAGCGTACAAAGATATATTATTCCGATTGACGGACAAAGGCTTGTTTTATCTCGGAAAATTAAAAAGTTCCCGTAGAACCTACTTAAATAAGATATGATCAACTATTAATCTACACTCGGCGTCAAAAATATCGCCCCTTCGGGAAAAATATGTTCAACCGACATTATACCCTATTTAATCAAGGGTAAAGGTATGACTGTTAGGTATTATTTGAAAGGTAATAAAATGTACTTTTTAAAAATGCTAAAAAAACTATAATTATTGTAACCAGGTTTAAAAAAAAAAGAATTTTAATGCGAAGACAAGAAAAGTGTTTATTAAATCTTAAATTAACATCAATGAAAATGGTTAACAAAAAAACAAAAAAGACACTTAAAAGTAACCTAAAACCTAGTGTTACCCCCCTTTGCCCTAATTACTGTTTCCATGCGGTCTTTCATTGACCGAACCAACTTCACTACGTCCGACTGAGGAATGAGGTCCCATTTTTCAATCACGGCGTCCTGGAGTTCTTGGAGAGTGGTAGGGATGGCATCACGTGACCGAACACGTCGCTTCAGCTCGTCCCAAAGGTGTTCGATTGGGTTCAAGTCAGGACTTCTCGCTGGCCACTGCATAACAGGGATCCCAACCTCTCCCAGGTAATCACGAACGAGCAATGCAGTGTGGCTGCGGGCGGTGTCGTGCATTAAAGTGAATCCAGTGCCGACAAAACCCGCATATGGGACCACATGCTCTTCCAGGATCTCCGTGACGTCCCGGTGAGCAGTCAGAGACCCTTGCCCGCGAGTGCCTCCCGTCCGGGAGACGCACAGAAGGTCGGTCTTGCCATCTGTGGACATACCGCCCCAGAACATGCACGAACCACCTCCGTAGGCCACCGTTTCTTCAATGCAGGCTAGAGCAAATCGTTCTCCCGACCTTCTGTAGACTCTTCTACGCCTGTCGTTGCAATAGAGGCAGACCCTCGTCTCATCGGAGAAGAGAACCTGCCTCCACTGGTCGAATGTCCAATCGACGTGGGCACGAGCAAACTGCAGGCGGTCTCTGCGATGCTGTGCGGTCAGTTGGGGACCTGTAGCAGCCCTGCGGGCCACAATCTTCTTCTCCCGCAACCTTCTCCTAATGGTGGAGGTGCTAACAGAGGTCGTCCGAGCTTCTCGGAGACGCTGCTGCACCTCAACAGCATTGGAGAAGCGATTGCGTAGAGACGACGACACAATAAAGCGGTCGTCTCTTTCAGATGTGCTGCGTCAGCGGCCAGTTCCATGCCTCCTAATGAAGCCTCCAGTCTCCTGGAACCGCAGGTATACTCGGCGGACAGCAAACCGGCTTAAATTCAGTTGCCGAGCGACATCACATTGCCGAACTCGTGCTTGGAGCAGTGCGACCACCTGGGCTGATTCAGCAGCAGTGGTTTCCATTTTTGAGGGTCGTTTTTTTGCTTAAGCTCCTTAGATGTGTTCTCCTTAACGTCTGGATAGCGAATGATTGACATTTGACCTTTACCAGACTTTTTATACACCTGGAACACGGCAAAACTCGCGACCCTTCAAACGCTTAATTTGGCATTTTTTTTTCAAAACTCTCAGATTGCGAAAACACCTTTTTTTATTGAAATTAAATATTGTTAATTTAAAACACATTAAACGTGCTTTCGATTGATACTATAATTGACGAGGTGGGATAATTTTACTAAGGGCTAGATTTGTTTTAATCTGATTTTCGACGAGGTGCGATATTTTTGACGCCGAGTGTATTACACATAAGATTTGAATGCTTTGAGTTATTTTATATCAACAAAATTACTTATTTTGGCCTTACCTGGCTGCAATCAAAACTTATAAACTAACTATTGACTGTCCTACTTCACTAAATATTTATGATCAATACGATCATTGCTATTTGAGTCATTTGGTAAAACTTTTCACGTCAATTTTATAAAATAACCTCAAAGATTATTTTCTCTTGTGGACTTGACAGAAGCACACAGGGTTAGTTCCACGCGCTGCTGTTAACTCGAGTATCTACTTACCGCACTGGCTTTCGTCCGAGCCGTCGGGACAGTCGTTGCCGCCGTCGCATACAAAGTTTTCAGGGATGCAGCGGCCCGACGCGCACGCATGCCAGCGGTCCGGGCAAGTTCGCGAGGATCCTGAATACAAACAAATGTAAACAAAAATACGGTATCCTGTCGGAAAATCATTTGTCAAAATGTATAGTTTTCCAACTGTTTCACTTGCCAACCTGTTTTTTTTCTGTAACTGTAAATATTTCAGGATTTATTTCATTACCATTGGAACTGCCTTTGCCTCGAACGACACATAAGAATAGAATAGAATAGAATAGAAAATATTAAATTTATTCAACGCACACATAAGAAAAAAACAATATAAATGAAAATAAAGTAAAAAGGAAGACATTACGTTGAATAGGACCCCTCTCAGCATTATGCCGCAGTGGAACTGCGGCGCTGATTTTCAGAGGGACCCTGACTTAAAAAACTAACTAAAAAAAAACATTAAACATTAAACGGGTAACGGGTAAGAATAGTTGGTATGGACAAATATTTATGTGGTGACCGCGAGAACTTCTTCCTGAATCTTGGATGTTTTCTTTGTATTTAAGTGGATAGCGAAGCGACGCTTTATTCGCGTAGTTGCCAACTTCTTTTCCTTACATAATTATTTAGCTTTTGGCAATAATGTTTCTCACCCACTAATATCCGGTTCCTATATTCCGCGGATAGATAAGGCTTATTTCAGAATAATATTAAACATTTTTTGTATTGTTAAAATTTAACAATTTATTTCGCTATATAATAACATCGTAGAAATCGCACTTGATTTGGATATGTATTTGATATTATGAAAAACTAAGGTTGTATGTGGTTACTATGTTGCCAAATAATAGTTAATTATAAAGAAAAGGTTTTGTGTAGAATAAATTCTGGTTTACGTACCGGGTGTTAAAGAAAACTCACATAAACCGAAGCCAGGAAGCAGGTCGCTAGTTTCTTTATATATGTCTTTATTAAGTATGTATTTTTCGAGTCAAATCGGTAAAATACTGGAAAAGGGCCGAATCTTAAGTACCCGAAACCGACGTGCGTCCATGACTCGATGTATGAATGTGGAAGAAGCGAAAGAAATTTGTCAAGATCGTAGCAAGTGGAAAGAAGTGGTCTCTGCCTACCCCTCTGGGAAACAGGCGTGATTTAATGTATGTAAGTATGTTTATCATCGTCCGGCACCCATAGTTATTACAGGCATAGAGCTTAGTTTGGGACTAGGTAAATTTGTATGAGGTGGTCTCCTAGTGACTATTTCATCCTTTCATACGTCCTACCTATATTCCATACTTAGATAATTTAAATAGGTACAAGATAAAAAATGCCTCCTCACCGCAGCTACTTTCGTCCGAGCGGTCGATGCAGTCTGAGTTGTCTCCGTCGCACACGAACTGGAGCGGTATGCAGCCGTCCGGATTTCGATGGGACCGGCACGCGTATTGAACTTCTGAACAGTTTCCACGTGCTTCTGGATAACAAACACAATTTCTCAGCATGTTGAAAGTCGAACTATAAAATAATTATTGAAAAAGCATACTGCTGCTAAAACTAGGTAGAGACTTCGGCCTCTCTTCTGCACGGTAAACAATATTGCTTTTACCAAGTTATCGTATTGTTTTAACCCGTCATAATTGTCAAGTAAATGAGAGTTATCATAACGATGACGGTACGATAACATGGCAAAAGCTAGAATGTATTACCACGTAGAATTATTGAGGCCCTAGAGCATTGTACCGACAGTAAAATTCTCAAATTTTTTAAGTTTCTTGGAAGAAATTTCCGGTAACTTCTATGAATATTCGTAAATAATAAAAATATTTATGAAAATGTTCTCAGCAATTTCTTTGGAAATTTTCAAACTTTTGGTAATGTTTGCAACTTGTATCTTGCAACCTTGTAGTCATAGCTATGTGACTCTTACCTGGTAGTCATATGGTAGCTCAAATCTTTGTGACTCTTACCGTTATTTGTAGTTGCCTCGGCGGTGTTCGCAACTGTAAAATAAAGCATAGCATAAGTATAATAAACCTTCTATTTAAATAAAACTAAGCTACTGAAAAATTAAAGATTAAAATAAAAATCACCACTACAAAAAGAATACCCCCTCTAGCAGGTCCGCGCGCGGCATAGTCCCTATAACACTGGCTGCATAAATATAAATTAAAATCGCAGTAAATACAAAAAAATATGCTCTTGCCTAAGAGCGTTTGATTGTAGGCAAAAGTCAAATACTGAATAATTTTGAAATTAGTCCTGAGAACTATATCTAATGGTGGTTAGAAGAAAAACAACAGTGTAGACGGTTTCGTAATCCGTATTCGCAACGGTCAATGTCGAGACTACACTATTTACTTATCGTCGTACGTTGCGTTTATTATACCAACTGAATATAATTTCAAACAAAATTATTTAAAATTAGTTTAACTTAAGTAAATGTTATGAGTTTGATATTTTTTGTTCCTAAGCATTTCACCCAATAAATGTATAAAATCAAAAATCACGACTGCGTAAAAAAGCTGTGTATGTACAGTCGAAGTCAAAAATATGTTTACACTATAGTACCTTGTCTATTTAACGTCATGTTTAAAATGTCACATGAAATTGTCACAGCGATTAAAGTGACAAGGTACTAAAGTGTACCTTTGCACAATATAGACCTTGAAATCATTATAAATCCTAAATGATCATTAACAAATGAAAAATATTGAAAGAAACCTTAAGATTAATTCCTTTACGCCAGTTATCCCAGAGTGGGATAGCAATAATAAGTAACCTAAAGATAATCTTTAAGTACCTATTCAATGATAATCCCATTTGTCATCATCTATTTTTTCATTCCATTGTTCATCTTTTTATTCACAATATTACGTCTGGGTGCCGCCATATTGGATGTTGATCACTGACATATCTTTAGTGACACTAACAAAATTAAGACAAATCGATTGACATCAGTCAAAAAGTAAAATAGAAAAGGGTAAATCATGGAATTTCTGATCTGATAACAAGGGCAGTTATAAAATTCTATTCTATATAAGTACCTACAGCTTAGATAAAGTGGTACACTTGCCTACTCGATGCACAACCTCTCACTTTTTTCAACCTCTCAAGGATTACCTGGAAGAGATCCCTTCAAGGGATAAGTTCTCGTATGTACATTTTTTTTAAATCTTCGTTGTATTGTTTTTGTTTTTCTTATGTACAACAAACCCAGATTTTTGAGAAGGTTTGACGAACGGCTTTCGCACCGTTTATTAAGGCTAATAATATACTTACTAAGAAAGTGTAGTATAAATATAATAATATCCTTACCACAAACTTCGTCTGATCCGTCATCATTGCAGTCGTTGTCGCCGTCGCACACAAAGCTAGACGGTACGCAGCGCCCAGACGCGCAGGCAAACCAGTTCTCCGGGCAGGTCCGCGTGGATCCTGAACACAAAACTACTTTTACCGGGGAGATAACCACTTTTTCAGTCAGTTACAATCTAATTTAGTTACACTAAGACTTAAAAATGTATACAAAATTAACGTAGGTAACTAATACGCAGCTATACTTCCAGATAATTCTTAATCTAAACGAGATTCATCAAAACTTGCATCAGTATGATTGTGAAACGTGACTATCGGCACACTACTGTGCTTAACACTTAGTGTTCACCGGGTCTCAGTATTAAAATTTAGTTTTATTCCCTCCTTATGCATTGATTAAGGACTCTTAAAAAGAACAGAGTAGCAATAAACATAAGTTTGCATGTTAGTATAAGGCTTTTGAATGAATTGCATACGCAAAGTTACCAATTGGTTAGGATTACTGATGATGACGTACTCTTAAAAATCAAGTACACTTGATCATTAGCAAAATTCAAATTAAGCTTAAAATTAAATAATATGCTTGACAAAATATTCGAGGTTATGACATGTGTCAAATACAGTACAAAATGTTTGTCAATTTCAATTGACACAGAGTAAGTTGTTCACGTTTGTACCTTGTCACTAACGTCCGTTTGAAAAAAATGTAAGAAAGTTTAAACCTGATGTTAGAAGAACAAACTACAATTATGGTCATTTATGACGTCGAATGTTAAGACATTTATACGAGTAGTTTTGTTACTTGCACTGTAAGCGCATAACCACATCAGCACATCGTTTTACGGAAAAATATTTAATCCTACTGTAAAATTAAATTTCACCATCGCGTGTACTTAAATTTCGTTACAACAATGTTCTACATAGAATAATTGGGATTGTTCATATTTTTACAATTACTCCAATTCGAAAACCATTTCGAGGAATAGGGTTTTAAAGCAGTTCTGCAATATTAAGTTTTTGAAATATTTATCTATTTTGGATATTTCGACAAAAGTATATTTAACCTTTGTTTAACTTTCGTTTTCGGCTTGAAGCCCTCCTAGGTGTATCTTACGGGTTAGGCGAAAACAGCTTGAAATAGTATGTTTTAAAACACTATTACTATCACTTTTTTTCATTGGATATCATTTAATTGTTGTAATTTATTAGAAAATGCCATCCCAAATTTAAAATAATCATGTCATCCATAAAATGTCTGCTAAATAAATTAAGATATTAAAACAAAACTATTGTGTCAAATACAAAATTAATGAAATAGGTGTCTTAAAATTTCCTATTCTATCGAATGAGAAAGTAAAAACCGTCAGTATTTTTTTTTGATCAATCCCAATTGAGTCTTTTCGAAACCCTCAGGGTACTAATTATATTACATTTTCTCCGTGGCTACGAAACCATATTGTACACTGATTTCTAACAATGTGCTCGGTCAAGTGCTTGTGCTTGGTAAAAAAAACATGAAACGTGCATTGCGTTGTTCTTACCACAGTGGTTCTCGTCCCTATTATCGATGCAATCGTTGTTGCCGTCGCACACCTGCAGGAGGTTAATGCAGGCGTTGTCCCCAGACCTGAGTTGACACGAAAATTGCTCTTCTGTACAAACTTGCGGACCTGTTGGACAGTAAAATTATGATTGTTATACGATTAAAAAAACAAACATACAGCCGATTTTTTTAAGTCGGTTAATAAAATATTTTATTACATTATGTCATGTAGAATAAACCATAGTTAGGTGTATCTAATTGTAAGCTTGGTTAGGTGGCATGGTTTCAATGCATGACGACGGCAAAATTGACGTGGTACGGTTAAATAATAACGAAACTAAATAAAATAAATAAATATCGGGGGTTAATCTCCAAAACTTGACCTAGTCCCAAATTAAACTCTAGGCTTGAGTCTGGCAATCGGTGTTAGACAACGACAAACGTAAGAAATACATAGAAAACATTCTAGACTCATCATACAAATATCTGCCCATACCGGGCATTGAACTTCGCTAGCTTCGTAATCTGGGTCACTACCAACTAGACGAAAGCGTTTTCACCAATTTTGCCTCAATGATTTGGAAATTTCAATGGTTTTCTTGTCCATTCTTTGGCTAAAATGGCTTTCTGTCGATAGTGTTTTAAATAAGGCCTTGAAGTCTATCCTATTGTTTCCTGAGGTAATAGTCGTAACCTGCAGAGCATGTTTAACAACTTTTAAGCAGCTTCTGAAGCGAACGTTTGCATAATTCACCGGATTACCTCGTCAACCCCTTCATTTTATGTTTTAGTTATATGAGTTATTACGCAACAATCCACACAAAATTACTGACATTTGTAAAGTCTTACCTGAAGGCGGCGTTGATTCCGGATCATCACCTGTAAAGAGAGCAATTTAAAATTAAAGGTTTAGCATATTTACATTTAACGTAAAAGTGTATTTTAAGATCATTCACGAATCGCGATCCAAATCGGAGGCTATAAGGCGTAGAACCTGCGTTTAGCAGGCGATAAATTTCCAAACATACTTTGAAAAATGTAAACTACCGTACTAAAACATCCAAGTATACACAGCCTGCAGGCGTGTGACATGAATTTACGTCCAACTTGTATACATTATGAATAGCATAATAGCCTTACCACAATTTTGTTCATCTGTGCCGCTGTCGCGGCAGTCGTTGGCACCGTCGCACACCCAGCTCTCTGGAATGCAGCGTCCGGAGGAGCAGGAGAAGAAACCGTCCGGGCAGGTTCGAGGTGATCCTAAAATCACAATTAATTATGATAAAGTTTTACCGAGTGGTTGCCGGCTTAGAATGTCTTCCCGTGGAAGTCGTAAGAGGCGACGACTAAGGGAATAAAGGCTTGTAGTATTGCTAGGTGATGGGCTTGCAACCTGTCACTAATGTACACTGGTTATGGATGACCTCGAAATATTTGCATCGAACCGCCAAGATCTTATTGCACTGTTGAAAGTCACACAAGATGTCAGTAGTGCGATCAAGATGGAATTCGGTGTAGGTAAGTGTGCGGTCATGCATGTTCAACGAGGGAAAGTTGTAAATTCATCGAATTTGCAGCTTTCTGAGACAGTGACTCTCAGATCTCTCTCCGAAGTAGAAACCTACAAATATCTTGGTATGTCACAGTCTTTGGGTATTGTGGACGGCGACGTCAAGCAGTCAGTGAAGGAGCGCTTCTTTTACCGTTTGACAAAAGTTCTTAACAGTCTTTTGTCTGGTGGCAATAAGGTGCGCGCCTTCAATGGTTGGGTGATGCCACTGCTAACATACTCCTTAGGCATACTAGATGGACTCAGACTGAACTGGACGCCCTGGATAGGAGGGTCCGTCCACTGTTCAAGTCACGTCGCATGTTGCACCCACGCTCATCTGTCATGTCATGAGATTGTACATACATCCAAAAGTGGAGGTCGAGGCATGTTAAATGCTATGAACCTCCACAATCGCGAGGTGTGCAATCTCAGGCATTATTTCCTTGGCGATGAGTGTGGGATGCATCGTGATGTGGTTGCAGTAGACAGAAGCCTCACTCCTCCCTCCTTGGCAAACGAGAACTGGCGCAGACCAACGGTGCTGAGCACTGAAGACTGCAAGAACACGGACGCTTCTACCGGGCTCTAACAAGGGCCGACGTAGACTTTTTAGCATCCGTGAACTGGCTGCAATTTGGTGACCTTTTCGGGGAAACCGAAGGTTTTGTCTGTGCAATTGCTGACGAGGTCATAATGACGGACAATCACGACGAGACCAACACCTCAAGAGACTCTCGCTAGATGGTTGGATCTAGGGTCAGATAAAGAAGGCAGTACTCCTCGACACGGCACGCATTGGGAGGAGGTTCCTCTCTCTGCAGCCCTAACTTCCGCTAGCTTGAGCCCTGACCCGCTGCCGGCCGCACTCGTAGGTTAGGTTTTTTATAATTTTTATTTTTTGTATTAGTATTTTACCTTTATATTTGAATATATATTATAAAAAATCTAATTTACAGAAAATTAAATAAATGTCTGGAATAATAATAATAATAATCATTTATTTCAAACACAGGGTTGATATGTTATTAGTGACAGTTGCTTAAACTATGTTAGTAGGTACTACATTATTAAATACAATACAATATTAAAACAATAAAATTCTATGACCCGCATGGCAGGAATTCCAATGGTAAGAAAAATAAATAGTTTCCTACAAAAACCTTCTGTCTAACAAAATCGTTTCTCAACTTTGTAAAAAATCTCGTGCCAAAAAGTTACAATATTGAACGTTAACAACACATTGTAAATACTGGTACGTTAAATGCTGGTTACACCATAATTATTTATGATATTATTGTTGATTATCGAGGAGTTAATAAAAAAAAATCTGTCAGATCGAGTTTATACTTCCATTTTTTTACAACATTATTCTGACTTAAGATCTAAAATAACTTTAACTAGCTATGTTAGGTGCGCGTGCGCGTGAGTTGATCTGTTTGGCAATCAATAAACCGATGTGCGTGCATGAGTCGATGTATGAATGTGGAAAAAGCGAAAGAAATTTGTCAAGATCGTAGCAAGTGGAAAGAAGTGGCCTCTGCCTACCCCTCTGGGAAACAGGCGTGATTTAATTTATGTATGTAAAAAGATTAGTTCGTCCTTCACTTTTTATGATCGTACTTACAAACATAGTGCATGAGTTAAATTGATTTTTAAGTTCATATTGTACACCCAGAACTAGTGATGTCCCGCTCTCGAGAATCTCTACCCAGAGCCCACCGATGGAACCTACCTCGATGTATCTATCTCGATGTTACATGGTTGAACAATAAATTATTTTTGTTCTTATTCATATACACATATAACTGTTACTTATGACGTAGGAATGATCTGAATCTTACCACACTGGCTTTCGTCCGAACTGTCTACGCAATCGTTGTCCCCGTCACACACCCATCGCTGGGCTAAGCAGTCGCCACCGCCCCGCAGTTGGCAGGGAAATTGGCTGACCGAACAGGCGTTTGCTGTTGAATTAATAAGTGTTTTATTAATAATTTGAGCTAAAGTCTGGATAATAAAAATCGAGTTAGCCTACAGTAAAAGTATTCGAGGCTGCTAAAAGAGCGTTTGTAAATCGACCACAGACTTTCAGCGAATTAACAGTTTAATTCTTAGAAGGTGCAGAATATGTACTTAGCGTTGTACATATTCTGCACACTACACGTCTACAACTTATTTTAGTTAAAAAACACGAAAAAAAAATCAATCAAAGGTGCAAAAATATGTAAATATGTATAACGCCATAGTATGTAGTGTACATATTTTGTGAGACTGTAGTGTATACATATTTGTGCCCTTGTCTGTATTTTATAATACTGGGTTCGATTCCCAAACAAAGTACTTTTTTTTTTATCTTCGTATGCTGTTTTTTTTGTCACTAAAATGGATGACATGGTTCCAAAGAACAGAACTTTGTAGGTCTTATAGTTACAGACTTGCCCATACTGATTGATCTAAACGTGCCACCCTGTATATTATGCGTCAGTACTTGCATATGCGTTCCGTCACATCACACGTCACACGTCACACGTTGCGTTGCGTTGGCCTAGTGGGCAGTGACCCTGCCTGCGAAGCTAGCGGTCCTGGGTTCAAATCCCGGTAAGGGCAGATATTAGTGTGATGAGCGCGAATATTTGTTCCTGAGTCATGGTTGTTTTCTATACATTTAATTATATATTTCTCTATATAAGTATTTATATCGTTGTCTAGTACCCATAATACAAGCCTTGAGCTTAGTTTGGGACTAGGTCGATTGGTGTGACATTGTCCCCTGATATTTTTTTTTTATTTTTTTTTACAATACCCTTACCATTATATGCTGCGACTCTACGTCTTTAGGCGGTTGAAAAATATGAATGTTGAGAGGCGTACAAAACTGTCATATCACTTTTTCGAAGGTCAACGCCTACAAGCGTTCTGTCCGTCAACGTGTTAATTAAAACTCAACACGTATAAAAAACTTTTTGGTCGTTTGAGTGACTATATCGTTTTTTCTCTTACATAAAAATTGCCCGTAGTACCTCTGCAATAGCTGCCCCTTCACCTTATCCCACGTGGTTGAGTTAGAAGGAGAGCTTACCTGCGGCGAGCGCGACGAAGCACAGCGCGAGCGTCCTCAGCAGGGTGTCCATGGCGGGCGCGGACTGAGTGCCCGTCCCGGGCCGCTGGCTATATATGGTCCCGCCGCCACGTGGGACGTCTCACACGCCATCTTGCTAATCCCAATAGTCAGTTTCTCTCGCAGCTCCCAACAGGATAAACAAACCGATTAAGTGCGCGTCGGACTCGCGCTTCGGTGGTTCCTTACCGATCCACGCACACTTGTCCTATATCATTTGCACTATAATCACACTAAATTCAACGCTTGTATATGTATTAACGTTCTGACGATAAATAAACTTTTTTTAGTTTGGTTCTAGTTTTTTCATTATTCTTTGGAAATTCGCCGTTACGGTTATCATGCAATGAAATGAAATTTAAATGCGTGGTCATTTTTTTCGCTAGCATAATGAAGGGTACGTATCATAATAAATAAAGTTCAAAATACATAATGGGTCATAATACATAATGGTCATAAGATAATATAATGGTTTTATTTCTGAAACCGTAAACTTTTCAGGATTGTTATGAAACAAACCTAACCTAACCAAATGGGTTCTACACGATGGGTTTTTAAAAAATCCTGAAATATTTACGGATTCAGAAATAAAACCATTGTCTATTATGACCAATATGTATTATGACCCATTATGTATTTTGAACTTTATTTATTATGATACGTACCCCATAAAGAAGTAGGGATTAAGGTGAGTAGGGACACAATCTAGAATGATGCATAAGTTACTAATTATAGGTCTGACATTATTTCCTATAGACGAACCGTCATAGTCCGTTTAATACTAGTTCTTATTTGTAGAAATTAATGACTTACTTTAGGTTGTGTCCCTACTCACCACTTAATCCCTACCTACCCTGTTTTAAGGTACCTAATTTAATTATACCCTACAGCTCAAGTGAGTTGTTAAAGAGCTTGAAATATACTTTGACGAGGTCGGTTTTGTCTCTCGTTCCACTATTTAAGACTTTCAAGAACCTACGAACCTTCATGTATATTTATTTTTCACTAGCGTGTAGTACCGTTGAAAATGGCTCAGTTACCGGTGTCAGTACTTACAAAAGAAATTCTTAAACGTACTTTGCTGGAGACTTCATCTTGGCCGCGAGTTTCGATCGTAGGCAAGTAGACTTCAAAAAAAATCTACCATCATTAGCCACACGTCTTAAATCCAGTGAAATCTCTTGACAATAGAGTCGAGTGCAGATCATTTTGACCTCTTCGGTTGCGTAGCTACCTCTGCTGCTGACTGAACTCCGAGTATAACCCTATATAAGGTGCTAACAAATTAGATACCGATATTTTTACAGCTGATAGTACTCCGCTTTCGGAGTACATTTAATTATGAAACATCATAGGTTTTCTTATGTTTTTTTGGAGAAAAGTAGGAAACAAATTTGCTACGTTAAAACACCCTGTTAATAAGATAATTAAATGAGACCTCTTTAGACATTCTAGAACCTCTTTAAACTATCATTCAGATGCTAGTATTTAATAACCTACAGTTTTCCCGCCGAATCATAATGACATTTATGAAAAACAACTTTTGACAAACAGTGTTAAACATCTTGACAGGTACATAATAGGGGTGATTATTTTAAAGATTAATTATAATTTATATTTTTTGTTCGGTAAATTAAAACAATAAAATGATATACAAAGGTTCCTTAATTACAGTTAAAAGTAAATTGTTTTAATGTAATGTATTATCTCTTAAAATATCCGTAACTAATTTGTTAGCACCTTATATAACCCGAACGTGCGGATTGTATAATGATACCGTGACTGAGTAGGTAACAACACTCACACACTCTCTTTGGACACTTAAAAACCAAATTCCCAATTTCTGTACCTACTTGATTCAATAAAATATATCATGGTAATTTATGTAATTTCTCTGTAAAATTAATAAATCTTACCTAAGTAATACCACTGACCATCAAACACTTACCTACCCATACATTTTAATCATTTTGTGCCCATAATTGGGTAAGTAAAGTTTTTGGAAGATATGTATATTATATTTATTTTCGATAGTCGTCATCCTAAAGATCAAGAAATTGCGGCTCTTTTATTTTTATTTCCTGTAATATTTTAGAAATATTTTTTTTAGTTATGAAGTTGACATTTGTACACTTTAATGACCGACTAGCTTGTTGCCTTCGTACTTAATGAAAAAGAAAAAAAAAACACTTCTATATCTGTCATTGTCAAATCAAATCAAAGTAAACAGTACTTAGCCTATTGTAGTACAGTAAATTCTAGATCCATATATTTTTATCGTAATACTTGCATTATTTCTGGTTGTATTTTGTTTTGTGAGCCATGAATAATTACATAAATAGGGTCTAGTTTAGCCTCTAGTGCAAACCTACAAATATCTCGACCCAATCTCCCACATCAAGTGCTATATATTTATGTAAGCATTCAGCAAATACAATTCTAGATTATCTACCAGCGTATCCAAAGAAGAGAACAGGGAGGGTTATTATGATATGGCTTTCATTTTACGGTGAGCGTAAAGGACAGCGCTATAGCAGTTATATAGCTCTGTCCTTGTCTTTCAGGGTAAACTGAACTGCATAGTTATGTCATAATAACCCCCCAGTATTTAAAATAACCGCCACAAGAATCCCAACCGTTATTTTCAAACATATTTCTTACTCCAATTGTAATACTGAACCTAGCATTACGAGTAAGTATAACATATAATGGAGGCAAATCTATTATAAAAATATCATGCGTACTCATGCAGGAAAAACTTGCCAAACTGATAACGAATGTAGCACAATAATTAAACACAAAATGCGACGGTGCGAAGTGATTATATCAGGAATGTTCTATTTGTTTTCCTGAATGAACTTGTATCCCTTAGGCAAGAAGCAACATTTAATTTTGTACAATTTAATGAATAGGGGCCGTATTAACTTGGCTGATATGAAAAAAAAAAGAAAATGAAATGAAACAATATTTATTCAGTAACAACAAAATTTCTTGACATTAATCGGGGCCGTATAAACCCAGGAAAACCAGTTACCGTCCCAGTTAATACCGCAGTCTCTGAGCCGTACGTGTGTTTAGCCTTCAGTCTTCTTATCAGTGATAAGAAGACTGAAGGCTTAGGGTCACCCAACGAACCAAATTCATCGTCAGCTCAGCAAATGGCATTCTAATAGTGGACGTCTTTCGGCAATTAAATACATACACTTATTTACCTTGACGAATTATAACAGTTTGTACACTATTTGTATACAATATACAAACTGTTCAAACAATTGACAAATATAATTAGGGGGAAAAAACCCAAAATGGGTTTTTTTTTGCTGACACAATTAATTCTGCAATTTCAACTATATTACTTTGATTTGATAATTATGAAGAAACTACAAGGGCACATTTTTTTGGTACGGAACCCTAAAGCATTATGAAAAATATAATTACATGTCCCAGAAATTCGTGAGTAGGATAAGATTAAAAACCTCTATAAATAACATTGAAGGACTGAGTCGGAAAACAGGAAATATCGATATAATTAGGTACTTTAAAATATTTTGCTTACGCTGTTAGCAAACGAAGAATTTCGAAGAATTAGTCCTTAGAAAGAGTGTTACAAATAGATACGTAGACGTACGAGAAATAACCGATCTGTAACATTCTGCATACAAAGGACAAACTCTGAGTTCGTTCATTTGATCCAAAGTACGTTTGACAAACATCATTTCAAAAAAACGTGTTTGTGCTTAATTAATTACATATTACGTAGGTTACGTGAGCTTATGAAATAGGTTACGTGACCTTATTAAACACGTAATATTAGGTTAGACTTTGACTACATAAATTCTAAAACAATGCGGCGGGAAGTATCTCTGCGAAATGAAAGTTTGTAAAATGAAAATAGTTTGCCAAATATGATGATTTGGTAAACATTATAAAACCCAAAATTTGGTAAATTCTTGAGGTAAATGTCACCTTGGTACATTAAGTTCTGGGACACGTAACATGTCATCTCTTATATCGTTGAACCGAAGAAACTCAAATGGAGATGTGCTCTGAACAGAAAAAGTGGAGTAAAGAGATCATTCATTGGTAACCTAGAATACGCACCGAAGTGGTTCACTAATGTTTATGATTGTTTTGTGACAGATGGCTCCTAGGTCTAGAACAATGTTTTTCAGTATTAAGTCCCAGAGTTGCAGAAATGCTTGATTGCTGCGTTATTAAAAAAGTGTACTTTTAGAATAAAAGTATTGTTTATTTTTTTTTGTAGACATGCCGGTATATTTACAAATATATAATATACTTTACATACACTTATTTCATTTATTTTTAATACAATCTACTTAATTGAATGTTTTTTTGGAAAAAAGAACTATGCATGCTTCAACCACTGTGAGCCATCCTGGACTCGTAACGAGTGACAAAATAAGCATATTTATTTAAAATTAATAATTCTTAAAGGAAATAGGGATAGAATACTCATTTTCATATTAGGCTCTGAGATCATTGATTTAAGTAATCTGTAAAAAATCAGGTTCCTGGCTGTACTGGGAAAAAAGAGTTAGGGAAAAAGGGCTGAATGAGTTCGTGTAAATATACCCACCGCAGTATCCCCAGTGCAATGGGCAGCATAGTTTTAATCGATTAAAATCCGACATCGAAAAGGCAGCATTGGTTGCTATTGACGACAAAGAAACCTTGATGGTGGAGAGTGACGCGTCGGAGTTCGTTGTAGCTGCGCCACGCCACTATCTCAAAAGGGTCGCTTGGTTACATTCTTCTCAAGAACTTTTTCAGATAGCAACCGCTAATACGCTTCCGTTGAAAAGGAAGCTTGCGCTATCATCGAAAGCCTTAGGAAATGGCGCTACTACCTCATTCACAGACACTTTGTCCTTAACACTAATCAAAAATCCGTAAGCTATATTACAAGCAAAATTAAAAATTTCAAAATTGAAAGATGGAGGCTAGAACTGTCTGGTTGATAGTACAACATTATTTACAGACCAGCGTCGCTATTGCCTAACGCACTCGCAATCTAAATTGGCTTCAAAGCGGGACAATTGTTTTCATTTTGTATGCGACAAGCCTTCGATATTCAAAACAATTGCGATTGCGAGTACGTTAAACATGCCCCTCAAGAATAGATAATACTCCTGCGGACGCTCTTTCAAGGGTTTGCGCGTTTATGAGCAACAGTAAATTGTACGAAATGCATGATGCTTTGCTCATCCTGGAATCGCAAGCAGTATCATTGGATCAAGCTGAAGAATCTCCCATCACTACATATTATAAAACAAAGTCGCTTCCCGCTGTCTGTCCCTATGTATGCTTAGATCTTTAAAACTACGCAACGGATTTTGATGCGGTTTTTTTTAATAGATAGAGTGATTCAAGAGGAAGGTTTTCATGTATAATAAACTTTGTTTTATGTACGGGTGTTACCGAAAACTCACATGAACCGAAGCGAAGCGAGGGCGGGTCGCTAGTACTCTATAAACGATGTAAAACAAATCACAGCTTCGTGCCGCGTATGCGCGGAAATCAAACCCCGCTATGCTAAAGCAAATGGGACCCTGATTAAAGCTTTATCACCCTTCGAGAGATTGAACATAGATTTTACTCAAATAGCAAATTCACACTTACAATAATCGATGAATTCTCGCCTACGCAAGTCCTCACACATCTTCTGCGACTGTTATTAAGTGTCTAAGAGAACTATTCTATGAATACAGTCAGCCTTTATATATACACAATGACAGAGGATCCTCCTTCATGTCGGAAGGACTACAAATTTTCCTCAAAAATTGTAATATCGCTACTTCCTTTACAACACCTTACAATCCCCAGGGCAATGGACTGGTGAAAAGCTAAATGGAAATCTCTGGCGGACTGTACAACTGTCTCTGAGATTTAAGAACCTGCCAATTGAAAACTGGGAACAAGCCCTGAAACTTTCTCTCCACTGCGTGCGATCACTCCTATGCACTTCAATAAATGCCACGCCTCATGAAAAACTATTTAATTTTCCTCGGAGACACAAGTCGGTGAATCACTCCCGTCCTGGCTCGTTCCGGGACCCGTCCTGCTTGGAAAAAATTGTTCGGTCTACAACCGACCCTTACGTCGAAGAAGTTGAGCAACTTCATAGGGATCCAAGCTACTCCTATGTATACCACGGCGTAATGGCCAAGAGTCTACAGTATCCAATAGACATTTAGCGCCGCTCCCCACATCGGATGATGATATGATTCACTCCACGACATCGACAGTAATAATGAACAATCTGAAAATCGGATAATCTACACGTAAGATATTTAAGAAAATCTCAAAAGTATACGGTTCCATGAATATTGGCGTTTAAGTTCAGATGATTATAAGTTCCGGTCATTAGTATTAAACATTTTTATGAAGAGTATGAAGAGTGATCATTAGGTTGTAAAATTATATATGAGATACACTTTCGGAGTTCCAATAATCTAATTTACAAGTTTATATGAACTTTGGCGCACCCGTTTTTATTAAATGTGTTATTAACAGCGTAATCATATGAGTTGATAAAAAAATACCCTTTCCTTGCATATTTAAATGTACCTAATTAAATAAAAAACTGGTAAATAGCTAAAAAATAACTAAAAGAAAAGGAAAGGAAGCAGGATTTAATGGTGAAAGAATTTTCCAAATCGGTCTACTAGTTTTGGAGCCTGTTCAATGCAAACAAACAAACAAGCAATCAAATCTTTCCTCTTTATAATTATATTAGTGTAGACCTATGACCTCGTACTTCACTAAAATTCCTTTAAATCTGGTATCACCCGGTATGAGACACCATCGGGGTATGCCGTTGTGTATTGAAAAGACGAAATTAAACAATGTTTTTATTTGGTACCACACTTTATTAGGCATTGAAAGCGCTAGTTGCGCACGAGTTCCCGGAACAGGCGCAGCAGGGCCATCTGCGCGTCGAGCTTGTCGCGCGGGGTGCGCGCGCGCAGCATGGGCGCCAGCGAAAGCGCGAAGTGCGCGTCCTGGTCCAGCCCGCGCGGCAGCTCCAGCCGCAACGCCCCACCCTCCGTCGTCGCCACGGCCTCGCCGCGCCCTGAAATCAACACGCATTATTTTGAGTAATACAAATTATTTCAAACTAAATTATTTTAATATAACTTTTACACTACAACCTTTTTTTTTATACTCGAGAATTAATCTAGCGTTACATAAAAACGACAAAATGATTACAAGAGAAAATAAATAGCAGGCTATCATAATACGAGTACGAGTATGATATATTACGGACGTTTAACTGTCAACATTGTGTGCGTTTCGTGCGCCTTTATTAAACCTCGCAACTGAATCCTACGACTAAGACTGTATAATATAAGGCACATGCATATAACTGTTAGACCTAAGCTAGTAAAGAAAATAAACAGGGAGGGAACACGGGTACTACACAATTGTTTTAGCATGAAAGTCCATACAAAAAACTCGTTCAAAGTCTTTTTCGGTTCTTAAACCCTGTACCTTTGATGTGTCGTCACGTCGAGCCAGAACCCTTCCATCTCTAGTCCACACGTATTTCCAGCCAAGGCTCCGTTTTGCCTCCTTAGATTTGGCCAACATACGACGGTTGAACGTAGTTAGGCGCTCGTTTACGTATAATGGCTTATGGTCATGAGGCGGAAACCCGAGATCCGAGGTCGTGGCACCACGTCGAGCTCGGGCGGCACTGAGTAGCTCATCGCGAAGGGATCGCCGCGCGAACCGGACCACCAGCTGTCGCGGCCTGGCAGGCGATGCTTGACCGGGGCAGGAGATTGAGGACCCTCCCCCCCTCCCCCTTCGTTGAGGTACTGGCAGAATAACAGCGTTGTGACCTTGCGTCACAACACATGCTGAGCCAGAACCTATTCATCCGCACACATTGCTGGGCTCCGGTGCACACAAGTGTGTGCTCTTCTTTGTGTAACTGCCAAGTTTTCGACAAACTATAATAATTATAATTGTGCTGTAAAACATTGTTACTTTCGCTCTGTGTGCGTTTTCTTTGAATAAATTTATTTTCTTTCTTTCTTTCTTCTTTTATATTATGATGTCGATTTGCTTTTGAGATTTTATTGTAATATTTGTATTCTGCATAATCTTTAATGCCAAGACTGGTGTGGCATTCTTTTTTCTCATTCCTTTGTTTCTTTATATGTTTTTCTACATTAACCGTCATAGAAACTCGTACTCTTGAAAAATTATCGTTCGGACGTATACTATTTATAATGATTGTGAGATTGGTGAGGAATATATTCGTATGCTGCTCTGCCGCGCCGCCACCGTAATGGAAATTAATAAATTATATGGAAATGATATACGTTGAAAGTACACAATGTACGTCTGCTGTTTATAGCTGTACTAGGGAACGAAATAATGGTGATTGACTGTGACTGCGTTTTGGAGCATACTAATATACTCTGTAGCGGAGCCACTTAGAACTTGTAGGTAGAAATCACAATACCTTTTTTTTTAAATGGAAATGACACACGAATGCTGTTTATTGTGTAAGTAGGAATTGAAAATGATTACATTACAAAAATCATTATGAAACTTTTTGATGAATTAATGAGACTAAACATTATTCCTATCACTATCATCCTCCATCTAAAGACAAACAGCTAGTATACTTGTTACTATCGTTGGCAGTCTCAATAGACAACACACACAATAAATACATAACTAGAATAAGTAGAAAACATACACAACTTAACAACAAATCCTTGCGATCATCACACGAATATTGGTCCTTACCGGGAATCGAACCCGGGACCACTAGCTTCACAGGCAGTCACTACCGACTAGGCTAAACGTGGTATTCATATAAAACTATAATTATTTACTTACCAGAAGTTTGAGGTACAGTGGCAACCACAGCAGGGTTGTCTAGAAATAAAAAAGATTGTTAGTGACATTGCCAGTTTTGAAGTCAGCCATAAATGGTTGCAAGGCGAATTGAAAAAAAAACCTACTTTTACGTCGCTTACAATATTTCAAATTGCAATATAAGTAGGATTATGATTTTTTATTTCTTGTATTTTTTTCATTCCTTTCAAGTGCCTATAATCTTATGACATGATATTAATATCATTTATTGGTATACAAAACGGTACGGGGGAGAGCAATGGAGTTTAGTCGAGATTTTTCGTACCTCACCCTTGCATCTCATGCTTACTCCGGCTCTCAATTAAGGAGGTCATTTATAATAGTTAACGTAGCTTTTCTACTACCGACCAGGGGTGGTATTCTCTCAAAAACAACGGACGGTCGGACGGACGAGGGAAATCGCAGCGGCGAGTAGTCCCGTCAGAGCGAAAAAATCACATCTTAGCGCGTGCATTTTCAATTAAGCAGCCTTATACGTTCGATCCATCGGCAGAAACCATGCTGCTAAATTGAAAATGCATACATACATACATACGGTCACGAGCGTTAATTTGGGACCCATTTCAAGAAAAATATGCTTGAAGTCGTCAATGTCATTAGAGATGTCATGTCATTTGTAACTTTTAGGAAACTCAACCTTATTGTTGTAGAATGTCAGATTAACTTTGAACCTAAGGTGGGTACCAAATTAAATCTCGTGACTGTACATAAACTCACGCCTTTATTCCCAGAGTGGGGTAGGCAGAGCTACAGAATTTCCAACAACTATAAAAACTTTTTGATAATTCTGTAACCACATTTTGCACACTTAGGCGAAGATGTTTACCAGTGTATTAGTGACAGATTGCAAGGCCATCGCCTAACAGTACTACTACGCCTTTATTACCTTAGTCGGCTTTTACGACATCCACGGAAAGATACGGAGTGGCACTATTCTAATCCGGCTACCACACGGTAAAAAAAAACACGGTAAATTGAAAATGAACGGCCTAAAATATGTTTTGTTCGGACTGACGGGACTACTTAAACTCGCCGCTTGGACAATCACTCGTTCGTCCGTTCGACCGTCGTTGTTGAGAGAATCACTAACCCTGCTTAACAGTCTCGATCAAAAAATCGTATTACACACTGCAATCTCTCTCTCTAGGTCACTGATATTTTTTTTAGTTAAATAAGGAAATCCGCTATCTCCTAATTATTTACAAACACCGTGGAGGAAAACTCTGAAACTCTGGTGGCGTCTTAGGGAAACAAATCCATTAAAGTTAGTGACAGATGACTGACTTATTTTCGCTTCGTTGACGATGTTGTTTTGTTCTCTTTAACTACACATGATAATGCAGCAAGAGCTCTTTGCCGCGAGCCTTGGGATTGGACTGAAGATGAACAGGTCAAAACAAATAAAAAATCACACAAACAGGCGATAAAAAGTAAGACCACAAAGACAAGAAAGAGTTTCAAACGACAGCTAGACTAACATACAATTAGACAGTTAATATACGTTGTGTACTTACCACCGCACTGGCGCTCGTCGGCGCCGTCTGGGCACTGGCTGCTCCCGTCGCAGACCATCGCCGGTGGCACGCAGCGACCCGACGCGCACGCCAGCCAGCGAGGGGGGCAGGTCCGAGCCGATCCTGGACCAAGCATTACTATTATTATTATTATACACATAACAGTCCGTGACTGAATGACAGACCACACACAGCCTAAACCGTTAGACTGAGGAGCCAGAAATTTGGAGGGAAAATCTCTGAGTTATTCTAGGGGTGCTCGTATTTTTGGGATTTCGTTTCCTCATTTAATTTTCGGGCGTACGAAGTCGCGTCCTCTAACACAGATAAACTTTTTGTTTTACATACATACATACATACATTAAATCACGCCTGTTTCCCAGAGGGGTAGGCAGAGACCACTTCTTTCCACTTGCTACGATCTTGACAAATTTCTTTCGCTTCTTCCACATCCATACATCGAGTCATGCACGCACGTCGGTTTCGGGTACTTAAGATTCGGCCCTTTTCCAGTTTTTCTCCGATTTGACTCGAAAACATACGCCTAAGCCGGCCCCTTACGACCCGTCCACTCACTTTCGATCTGTATATCTCTTTCGTCAATCTTCTTTCGTCCATCCTTTCTAAATGACCGAACCATCGAAGCATGCCTTTTTCAATCTTAGTCACTACATCTTCTTTTATTCCACATTTCTCTCTGACTTTTTCATTCCTTACTCTATCAATCAGTTTCACACCACACATACTACGCAAAGAGCGCATTTCAACTGTATTCACACAATATTCATGCAATATTGAGGGTTAAACAAGTCAAATGAAAAAAATGTTCAAAGTTTAATTTCCTGTAGCCAATAGATCAATGATGCAGTAGTGGAGTTACCGCAGTGGGATTCGTCGGAGCCATCGTCGCAGTCGCCGGCGCGCGCGTCGCACACCGCCATAAGCGGCACACAGCCGCCGCGCCAGCGCCGGGACACGCACGAGAACTGTTCTTCCGAGCAAGTGGATTGCGGAACTGGAAAAGATCATGTTTAATATTAATACAACGAAGTCCTTAAGTCGAGAACCACTGTCACGAGTATATCGCCATTTGTTGAACCTTATATCGTTTTGTAACGTTTTTGAAAGCTTAATTGCAACGACAGTCTAATAGTTAAAATTAGGTACTAACTTCAAAAGATCATGGCACAACATATCAACACATCGATTTCACCGGGTTCCCCTAGGAATCCCTACTCGTCATTTGTCCTAATCATCGTTTGTCCGAATTTTCGTTTATCCTAACACCATTTCCGTTAAATTTTAAAACTTTTTAGTGTTGTTGTAATACAACCCTAACCTATCCGAATCGCAGATATAATTGGAAAACTTAAAAAGTTGCCCGAGTCTTCTGAAAACCAGTTTAGTGCAAATGGAAATCCGGACAAACAATGTGGTACAAACGTTGTTAGGGATTCTGAGCGACACCCATTTCGCCGATTGATGATTTCACTAATTACACAGAAGTTTATTAAACTTTATTACAGAGCGAGAAATAATAACTCATGAAAATAATAAATTAACTTAACCATTCCGCGACTAAAAAATATATGAAAGAGTAGACAGATCCCGCTGTAATACCACTTCTCTTACTCGTACTTTAGAACTATACTATATTTTACGTTTACATCTTTAATAGAAGGCAATCGCTTTTTCTCACAGATTGTTTCAGAAACTGTTGGACGGTTCGCAAATAGAAGTTAACAGCTTTATAATTATTTTTTATCCCAAAACTACCACTACTACTCAAACACTACTCACTACTTGTCAAAACTACCCAAATATCTCAATAGTCATCGACTAAATAACTTAAGAAATGATAACCCCGTGTAGTTTGAGAACTTTAATAAGATACCTCTCATGAAAGGTTTCAGCGCTTTTCCGTCCGCGTGACACATTATTTTGCTCCTTGACTAAATAGTAAATAAATTCAAAATTCTAATAAAGAGTCCTTGTGCGAACCATTACACACTACATCTATTCCAAACAACATAAAGGCGTATAGTACTGTTAGGCGATGGGCTTGCAACCTGTCACTAATATACTGGTAAACATCTTAGCCTAAAAGTGCAAAATGTGGTTACAGAATTATTAACAAGTTTTTAGAGTTGTTGGTAATTCTGTAGCTCTGCCTACCCTACTCTGGGAATAAAGGCGTGAGCTTATGTAGGTAGTTATGTATCTATCATTCCTGGAAAAAGGGGTATTATAAACTATAAGACCCCTTTTTCCAGTTTTCAGTATTTGGTACGGAACCTTAAAAGATTGGCTGGTAGCTTTCCCTCCAAGGAATCCCTGCGTATTAAGTAATATTCTACCTAATACGTTCGCCGAGGAAACTGACAACTCTTGACGTGGCTACCTGACGTGGTGTTTTCACCAGTCAAAACATTTTTATTTCGATTACTTTAAGTTAGGTGTATGAAAAGATCGACATCTTGAGAGTAAATATCAAAAAATTTGATAAAATACAATAGTCATTAACAGTTAATTTAATGTAAAAATATGATTTCCTTTCATTCCTTCCTTCTATTTAAGTACTTTTATTTGTTTCTATCACTGATACCTAAATTCCGGCGAAACAAGAATCCGACGAAACAAGAATCGGGAACTAATCGATTGAATGTTTGACAGTATATTCTCACCAAAAACTGTGTTAAGAGGCGGTGGAGTTGTGGCGGTTGTATCTGAAAAAGAGACAAAAAGACAATTTTAGAGTTTAATATCTTGTAACTTATGAAATAAAATTCTAACTTGTGCGAAATGTGGTTACAGAGTTATCAACAAGTTTTTAGAGTTCTTGGTAATTCTGTAGCTCTGCCTACCCCACTCTGGGAATAAAGGTGTAAGTTTGTGTATGTATGTACATCTTGTAACTTGTGCCGTAAATTTAAAAAATGGTAATGACATTCATATACTTTATTTTTAATACTAATTGGATGTCGTAAGATTATAAAAATTTACTCATTTTGATAATTGCCGAACATTCAACTGATAACAACCGACTGAGGGAAGTATGTCAAAAATACCGTCAATAGAGTAAACAACATAACTACGATCAAGTATCAAAGATACCTTGTTATTTTTATTGTTATTAAAAAACTCTTTATTTACGAAGTCTATTTATGAACCACACAAAAGCTTACGGCAATGTCGTTCGTCCAAGTCGCTGTTGTGGCAGTCGCTCGCGCCGTCGCACACCCAACTGTGGGGTATGCATTGACCAAAATCGCACGAGAAGTGACCGTCTGGACAAATACGTGGTGATCCTGAAAGGAAAAGAAAACAGTGTTTATTTATCCTAATTAAAATCCACCAACAAAAGTTTTACCGTGTAGAATCTCAGCCCAGAGACCAAGACAAGGTGCATTTGGCATTCATTATCGTTATCCAAAATGTATAGAATTGACGTAAACTGTCAGACGGTCCCTTCGAGCGCCTACGGTAATTCCATACACCGTAAAATGTTCCTACATTGCTCATTTATAGGTAACTTTGCTCCATAGTGACTATTTCGTTTGTTACCTTATAAGTCAAGTCGATGCCAAATTTGCAAAAGAATCGATGTATGCATCCAGACACGAAGTGAATGAAAGCAATATAATGATTTACAGTACAGATTACCTCAATATAACCATGGAGCATAATTACCCATTGGGGAGCAAAGTAGGAACATTTTACGTCATTTTGTTAGTTTTCGAAAATCGTTTACGTTGGCGTTAAGCAACTTGTCTAGCATTACTGGTACTCTTACCACAGTGGCGTTCGTCCGAGCCGTCGACACAGTCTCCGAAGTCCCCGTCGCACACCCAGCGCAGCGGGATGCAGCCTCTCGACCGGCGGTGGGACCGGCACGCGAACTCGTCCTCCGTGCAGTACTGTGCTGCTAAACGAGAAATAACGTCTGATAAAAGATATCGAGAATCGAACATTTACCACCGCTGGGTGTAAACTCCCTATACACCTAATTAAGGTTTGTAAAATATAGCTCGGTGACAGGCAGACGGACGGTAGGACCGATAGCAGAGGTTTAGTCACAGGGTTCCGTTGGCACCCTTTGGGTACGATACCTCCAAAATCGACAGTTAGTTGTCTTAGTGGATTGCCATAATACAACCCATCAAAACAAAAAGGAATGCAAACTTGCGAACTTCATAATCACATATTAACTTTTTCTTTTGAATACAGCAGAATAAGTAAACAAATGAGTTTATTATTTCAATAGGTAAACAAAGACTTTTCCAATGTCAAATTGTTGTATTTATTGTACATAA
The DNA here is from genome assembly GCA_963966035.1 of Acleris laterana. Classification (NCBI taxonomy): domain Eukaryota; kingdom Metazoa; phylum Arthropoda; class Insecta; order Lepidoptera; family Tortricidae; genus Acleris; species Acleris laterana. The sequence continues at coordinate 10,022,000 of OZ014459.1, read as the reverse complement.
AAGCTCAAATGGCGGACTTGATGCCTTATGGCATTCTCTCAAATAATCAAAAAGAAACTAACACAGTTGGTGCACGGAAAAAGAAAGACAGAAAACAAAGTATACATGGTAGTCATAATAACGTACGAGTTTTGAAAATAATAATCACCAAATGTTGAATTATTCGTAATCTAAACCAACAAGATAGCCACAGATAATTATTGTGACGTGTGATTAATTTTATTTAATTGACTGTTAACATATCGCCGTTTTCAAGTTATTTCTTACCGGTTGGAGCCTCTGTTGTGATGGTTGTGCCTAAAAGAGAGACAAAGAATTTAGTTAAAATTAAATTGACAAGCACATATGAAAACACATAATTGAGTTTGATTATATCATATTATTATAGGTCATCATTATAGGTTTTATATTGTCATCAATATAATTTTGATTTTCGCTGGTCGTATTTGTCTGTTACAATAACAATAAGTATATGTATTACGTCATAGTGTAAAATACCACTTTATAATTGTTAAAGGTAGATAAGTAATAAAAAAACACAAAATTTTAGTGCGCGACATTTACATGGATGTATTGGGTAAATTAGTTCTGTGGGCTTATAAAAAGCTAGTCAACAGCACAAATAAGTGATCATTTATGTACTTTGTCACTTTCAGTCGCGTCACAATTTTGTATAACATTTCAAACACGACGTTAAAGTGACAAGGTACATAAATGATAACTTATTTATGCTGTTGACTGTACTTAAATAGACCAGTGAGGCTAGACAAGTTGCTTAACGGTAAAGTAAATGATTTAAACGACGCTACCCTCTGAAAGCTTATGTCAATCCTATACAGCCTTGGCCAAAAGCACCCATGCATTTTTCATTTAAAAGTCAAACTTTAAAAAATGTGTATATATCTTTTATTATAGAAAGTTGTATCTATGTCTATCCAAAAAAAAAGACATGTTTATCAACGTTAGAGGAAAATCCGTAGGAAACATTACAAAAATCAGCGCAGCGTCAGCTAAGATCGCTTTATTTCAAAATAACGTTCTCGGGATGGCTCCCATAATCTTTAATAAAAGACACTATAGCAGATTTAAACACAAATTGTATCGTATACTCGTAGTTTCCTAGTCATCATGTCAGCCAAAAGACGTCCACTGCTGGACATAGGCCTCCCCCAAGGCTCTCCACTCAGACCGGTCTTGTGCTTTTCGCATCCACTGCGTTCCCGCGATCTTCACAAGGTCGTCACTCCATCTTGTTGGAGGCCTACCTACAGCTCGTCTCCCGATCCGCGGACGCCACTCAAGAACCTTCTGACCCCATCGGCCATCAGTCCTGCGAGCAATGTGCCCCGCCCACTGCCACTTAAGTTTAGCTATTCTTCGGGCTATGTCGGTTACCTTAGTTCTACTGCGGATATCATCATTTCTGATTCTATCACGCAGAGAAACCCCGAGCATAGCCCTCTCCATAGTCCGAGTTTCCTAGTAACAAAAGCCTATTACATAGTAAATGAGTACTTGAGCGACTAACGATTAGTTGCGAAGTCTGAGCATGTGCATGCTAAAACTTCGTGCATCTTCAATTTGTATGCCTCGCGGCACATCACGGTGATACTTCCTATTATTTTAAACCTATGACCTGTACCTACCTATGTTATGTTTTTAAAGTTGAAGGTAATTCTGTAGCTCTGCCTACCCCACACTGGGATGACAGGCGTGAAGGTATGTATTTATGTATGTTATGTAATATAAACTACCTTTATCTCTATCTTTATCTTTAAGCAAAAAATCATTGAATAAAATGAAAATAATGATCAGTCATAGGGAAGCCCTTGCTTGATCTTCAAAACTACGACACTAGTTATAGCACTAGTTTGGTTTGGTTAATGTCTCCCATTCCAATCGACACCGACTTTTATATAAATCGGATGGGTGCTAGCTTACGGCAATTTCGTTCGTCAGAGCCATCGGGGCAGTCCCTCGCGCCGTCGCACAGCCATCTATTGGGTATGCAGCGCCCGGAGTCGCACGAAAAGTGGCCGGGCGGGCAAGTTTGTGGTGACGCTGTAGGGAAAAAGCAGCTGTGTTCATTCATCCTCAAAACAACGTTTTCCAATACACAAAGATTTTTACGAAACGAAATGTAAACGTATAAAAATTAGTAAATCATCAGGTACCTTGAACTGGGGGGTTATTATGACATAGCTATGCAGTTCAGTTTACGCTGAGAGAAAATGACAGAGCTATGTAACTGCTATAGCTCTGTCCTTTACGCTCGCCGTAAAATGAACTGCATAGCTATGTCATAATAAACCCCCAGAAAGGTGCTACGATCTGACATTTTGGTTTAATAAATCTTTACATTAGTTCTGAATTGTGTTTATATTTATTCATCTATATAGGGTGCCTCTGACCTTGGGGCTTTAAATGCATGAATCGTTTCTAATCCTGAAACTGAACTCCTTTTGTTGTGTAAGTTGTTAAAAATATATCCAACTTAATTTTATGTTTTCATAAAAGATATATTATGTAATTTTGAATGTACGCGATCCAATTCTACATTTTCCTTTAGCTCTCGTACCAAGGAAATGTCGCCCCCGTACCAGATACAATCAGACTTTAACATCAATTAGTTATCTAAACTTAAGTTATTTTCTAATCTTGCAGAACAAAAGGAGTTCAGTTTCAGGATTAGAAACGATCGTTGCATTTAAAGCACCAAGGTCAGAGGCACCCTGTATTAACGTTTAACTTTTACGGAAAATAAATCAAGGAAGAGGTTTTGCAGATGGTAAACGATAAGAGATATATTTAGGAAACCATAGAATGTAGAAGAGGAAAGATAATGGGACAACCTTCTTGAACATTTGTTCTTTTTGAACATTTTGTCTGGTATATAAGAAGGTACAAACGGAGTAGGTTTTCTTACCGCAGTTACGTTCGTCCGAGTCGTCGACGCAGTCTCTGTGGTCACCGTCGCACACCCATGTCCTTGGTATGCAGCCGCCCGACCGGCGGTTGGACTGGCATGCAAATTCGTTTGATGCGCAGTGGTTCTGTGCTGCTGGCACGATTTGGGAACAGTAAGATAAAGATAAAGATACATTTATTCGGAACGATACAAAATTACATTACATTACACAAAAATAAAAAAACACAGAGACATTGTTACGAAACGGCCCCAACTCACCATTCGCTATAGCTGTGAAGCCAGTACGGTCTTCCGTTGGAACCGCTTGGTGAAGAGACGGAAAGTGACACACTTAACACAACAAAGTTAAAAGACAAACTTCATTAATTAAGAAACAATCATTCGTTCGAGATTATCTCTCTTAATCTGGTTTGCAACCAGTTAGAACATTACCGGATAGTTATGGTTCTTAACCAGGTTTTTCGTAAACACTCGCTAGAAGCAGAATGGATTCACGAGCGTTGTGATCACTGGTATTAACCTGGTTAGGATGTTACCTAGTTGAGATGGCGTGGGGGACTATGTTTTTTTAAATAATAAGGCCTGTAAGTAAAAAAGCAACTAAAGAATAGCTACTAGAGTAGGAAACACGAGAAAAGAGTCGTGGTGGTGGGCGTTTCAATTGGTTTTCTCTTTGATCAGAACCGAAATAATCTCGATTCTGTTCAAGATAAATCGAAATGAAAAAGCTCTTTTTCTGGCGAGCTGGATAAAAAAATAACGTGAAAAGAAAACATATTTACTTATAGTAGGTACTTACCGGGAGTTGCGGTTGTGTCCCTTCCTGTGGAATAGAGCAATATACATATTATTATAGCTTCAGTATAACATGTACACAAACCGTGGTAAACAAAAAAAGTTGCTCATTGCATAATTTACTTTGATGATTTAGATATATCAAGAGTAGTTTGGCAATGAGCAAAGGGCATTGGGTAGTTTGAAGAATATTGACACTTTTATTTTCAGCGGCCATGGATGATTTTTACATAGTATTTAAGAGGATCTCGATTTATATATAGATATATATAATTTATGACGTTTAATAATATCGGAGCCGAGATATTTAAGATTTAAGAACTTATTCAGTTTTTGGTACTAAATGTACGCCTAGGTAAGAATATTAAATATCTCGGCTCCGGTGCACTTAAGAGTATCACATTACATAACAAAACATGTTTATTTTGAATTATTCGATCATAATTTACCACTTTTACTACTGGCCGCTCACCTTGAAAATGTATGACTTTTACAAATGACAACACTTACCCAAACCCCTTTTTTTGCTGTTAAATAACTGTTTAAAGCAAAATAACGAACTCCCCGTTTTTGCGTACACCACACTTTGCGACGCGACAGTTTATTTCCGCAACGTCAATTTCAGTTCAAAACTTTCTTAGTGTAGAAGCATAATTATACTGCGATTATCCGCGAATCACGGATCACATACATTAGCACCTATTAATGAGTAAAACCTATTCTAAATGTATATTTACCGCAATGTTGTTCATCTGAACCGTGGTCGCGGCAGTCGTTCGTGCCGTCGCACTCCCAGTGAGAAGGAATGCAGCGCCCGGAGTCGCATGCAAAGAAGCCGTCCGGGCAGGTTCGAGGAGATCCTTGACGCAAAAACTACAATTGTAAATCCAATATTCAGGAATAAAATGTAATTACGCAGAGCCATTTTCAAGTGTGTTTTTTTTACTATTATGATATCACGGACAAAAAAAATACGCATACAGATATACTAGGTAAGACAACGCGCCCAGCCATAGCACGAGTGACAGTTTACGTGTGTGCGTGCGCACGCACACAGACAGCCATTTTGCATGCTTCACTCTGCGAGGAGGTTACGTCCGTTTTTTTATTGGTCAGTGTGTGATATCGCGTAACTCTTACCACACTGTCTTTCGTCCGAATGGTCGAGGCAGTCGTTGTCCCCGTCACACACCCACCGAAGAGCTAAGCAGTTTCCGCCGTGCCTCGATTCGCATTTATATTGGGTTTCTCCGCAGCTTGCATTTACTGTAGATAATTATTAAAACTTTATTAGAGCTCATCCAAAATGCATCACATTCTAGCAAAGTGTGGTAAATCGATATACATATTAATAATAATGTCCTGTGAACATGCCTCGAGCTAGTCCCAAACATACTGGTTTTTCCCATAATATACTGAATTGAAAAGAGCGTTCACACTACGTGTAGGGTACCTACCCATTATGCGGCCGATTTGAAACTGCTTTGCACTAAACAAGTTAGACAAAAATCAGGTTGCCTTCGCATCGATTCCATATTTCTATTTTTTTAATATGAGAATATTTATTCATTCGGTTCATATTTGGTTTACGCAAATATGACCACGTCTCTAACTTTCATTCGCAACTCGAGTGGCTACCTGTCAGTTTACGCCAGTACTTTCAAATTCTTACCGCCTGTTTCACAATCGACAATTAAAGCATATATTTGACAAATAAATTCAGCCCTTTCTCTTTCTTACACTTGAAACTAGACAAAGAGTCTAAAATAACTCTGCTAAAAATTAGAAAAAGAACTCTGCTAAAATAATCGTCAACTTTGTAATTTATCCATGAAGTAGGTCTAAGAGTAACCCTTAAAATGCATATTCGGCGAGCATCCAGTAATACTTGATTGCCTGATAGCCTGTTCGCAGAATGGTGACAACTACTCATACAGCGAGTCGATGGTCCGATGTGTGTTCTCAGTGTCTAAGGTTCTGTGAGAGAATGGATGGAAGTGGAATTTATACATAAAACCTTTTTATTAAAAACTGTTACAATATAAGTTTATCTCTGTATATAATATTAAATTTCTCAGTGCATTGGTTTTACTGTAACGCTGTGAAATTTGTGTTTGAATAAATAAATAAATAATAAATAATACATAGGTCATGTACGGTATTATTTGCGTAAAACTAACGTAGGTACTCAACTCATATATGATATTTTATTATACACATTATCCCACAAAAAAATATAATATTGTCTTTATAATATCCTCGTCGCTTTTGTTATTGTAAATATTTAAAAAAACATTTCATGAAATGCCGCAAAATTGAACCTATGGATGCGATGCGACTCAATACTGTTGTGAGCTTTTATGGTAGTCCGACTTTTCATTTTTTATTTGTTTGTGTAAGGTAGGTGCGATATTTGAAACTAATCCTGGAGGAGAGGAAAGAGTTGATAAAATTTAACTTGAGAACTTTTTTTTTTATTTAACTTAATATTGACCTACGAGTGCATTTAAAAGCAGGCGGGAAAGCTTACCTGTGGCGACTGCAGCGCAGCACAGCATTAGCGTCCACAGTAGCGTATCCATAGCGAGAGCGGACTGTGCGTCCCGGCCGGTCCGCTGGCTATATATAGTAGCGCTCCCACTACCCGGGTCACGGGGTCATCTTGTACGCCATATCGCGAATCCCACTGAGTCAGCCCCCAACAAGGGGATAAATAAATAAAAATGTAATATCTAAGAACCATCTGGCACTAAACTGTCCCAAACTACTCTCTAGGCTTGTTCTGTGGGCACGATTAACATAGTTTTAAACAAGGTTTTACCTGCGACTACGTAACTCGGAAATAAAACATTTGCATACAAATAATGTATGGTTCATCTGGGATATTGATTATCTGTATGCCGGACTTCACCCAAATCCGTTCCCTTGCTCAAGGTGATAGACCGAATATCGAAAGATCCGTTTTCTCGTGAATCAAGTAGTGCGTCTTCTCTTTTAGGGCTTTGGCTTGGCTAGAAGGCGATTACTGAGCGACAAACGAAGCCAGTCGATACAGGACATCAAGACTTTTATTAATATTTAGCGATCTTGAGCCGTTGAAAACTTATATCAGTTTTTGTGAAAATGCTGATGACACCCGCGGTTACTCGCATCATACCTTGAGGAATTATTTGTCATTGGTCCATTAAATTGTAATGAAAGGATCTTTACCACTGTGTTTTGAGGACATTAACCGACAGCTCTGTCGCATCCTCCCCGTCTTACGGTGCTCAAACTTGACAAAGACCTTCGAGGAATTCTCAAAAGTTTGACCTTGGGGTCTGACAACGTGCGATGCATGGGTATTCAAATTGCAAGTTCGAAAATGGAACTCGATTATACGGTCTAAAACAATAATCGCCAGTGTAAATGCCGCATGCAAAGTGAGCTTTGGCCCTTAATTTTCTTTCAGTGGAAACAAAGCCACAAAATACTGAGGCAGACCAAGAAAGAGATAGTAGGAACAACAGGACCAGTTCTGTAATGACGGCTCAGGAGTCACTGGATAGGGAAATCGTGGAGAGGCCTAAGGGAGGGTTTTGCCCAGCAGTGAGACAGAAAAAACTAAATAAGATTATGTTTTTAGAATTATATAAAGAGGTTCAAATGCTCTATATTAAGCGGAAACCCAACATTCAGGGTGTGTTGGATTTTTCTCGCTTGTTTCATTATTCCAAATTTCTCTGAATATAATTACCTATAGATCGATGGACAAAGGAACATGAAGAAACTGAAAGTGTTTCTTAATTGGCTACGAAAGCACAAATAAAAACTAAGTAATTTAATAACTTAAATAGCACGTACCTAACGTTGTTTTGCGAGTTTGATAAGATAAATAATTCAACGAATTAACAATTAACGACTAAGTCGACAAACAGAACACGAAGATATGATTATGTAGGTAGGTACCCTTAATTATCCTGTTTATGCAGTTTCTGTGCAAGACATTCAGGACTTTATAGTAATTGTCCTAAGATGCCGGTCTCGGGACACGTCAGGAAATGATTTCAACATATCTTGAGACCAACATTTCAGCCAAGATCAATTTATTAATACTGTCCTTAAAGATATAAATAAAATGTCGATAAAGACCCCAAGTACAAGTACATACTCACCTAAAATGGAAATACACTGGAGGAAAACACGTAAAAAAAACAAAACGTAATGTTATTTTAAAGAACACGATAAAGTACACTTGTGAGCAAAGAAATCGCGCCACCCTATGCAATTTCTGTTAAAACTAAGTCGAATCATGAAATTTTTGAGACCACCCAAAATATATTTCCTTCTTCTATGAATTGGTACCTTTTTCAGGAGACTGAAAAGTGCTTTTTAGATCTTTAAGGGTTTCAAACTGTACCACCCTTACTTTAAGGTCTATGGGAATTATGATTTATGAAAACGTTGTCATAAAATTAAAAATAAACCTCCCGGGTTTAATAATGTGTAAGTATTGCCTCTTCTAGTTTAATAAGATGCACTCATACGGTTTTTCGTCGACCGGATGATTTCGTAGAGGAAGTTTTGAGTAATGCCCGCCCATTCTTATTCAATAGAATTTTTCAACTTGTGTAGACTTTCAGGTACCCTCTTTGAATCAGTCTTTTGAGTTCATCCCAGACGTGCTTAATTGGATTCAGACCAGGAGTCCTTGCTGGCCACTTTATAACGATAAAGAAGTCAAGGCGTGCAAGATGGTGCTCTAGGGTGAGCTTTGACCCATTCGCAGCACTGTGTAGTATGAAATTCTTCTCCCTCAATCATTTCCCAACGGTCTATCGGCTGACGGACATATTTTGGGCCCCCCGGAGCTTCTGCATTAGCTGAACAATGTTCTCTTGGTGATTCCATGGCAAAGGAACTGCAACAAAGGTTGTCAGTTTCCGAGGTAGAACGTACACTGTCGGTTCCAGATCTCCTTAAAAAAGTCTCCTGGAATCTCGAGAACACACGCTGGACCGATGTCGAGCCACTTCAGTTGTCGAGCCACTTCATGTTGGCCAAGCCCTGTTTGCAAAATATCAACTTCTTGGGCGGCTTCAGGAGGGGTAGTATCCATTTAACTTTAAACTTCAGCACAGAAGTATTCAGGAATATAAATATCATGCAGAAATTATATGTTCAAATGGAAAATGATTGGTTGATAGTACCTCAGCGAAAATGTTAACTGTGTTAAAAATGTGAACATCAAATGACAAGTATGACACTAACAATAATAAGTATGTTCTAAGTATGCTCAACATGTTTATCGAGTGACTAGTTAACGAATTAATTAGAATGGGGGTTCGTTGATGCCCACAATTTCGGCAAATTTTGATGCCCAATCTTAAAAATAAATAAAGTGGAAGAAAATATTATCATGGTACGTATACTTTTTTGCATAAATGTGAAAATTGCAAGGGTAGCTCAACTTCCTTACTCCCAAGTGTATGTAATAAAATTATCAAAAATAATTAATTATTTGCCCTGTTTTTGTGACGACTTTCCTTATATATATTTGCTCCAAATACATAAAGGACTAATTTTATAATTTTAATTAATGAGTACCTACCTACCTACGTGATAATTTGAACTTGTTTTTCCACTTAATACTTATTTATTATTTATTAAAAATATGAGTATGTACAGAGATAGGAACGACCTGCTAATTAATATAAAATCAGGATTCTGAGACCCGCAAGCGTAATCACATTAGAACTTTCATTCACTGTCGTACGTACAGGACACAGGACTCTGTCAAAGTGACACTATTTATAAATGAAATCATAAGCAGTCTCTTACGTTTTGATTGATTACGTCACTATGACATAGTCCGAAATGCTCTAGGAATCAATTTCCTTTACTGTACGTACAAAATATACTTAACAAATGTTATTCTGTTTATATCTTTAGAAGGTGATCAACAACTTTCGCTCATGTGTAATGAACTCTCCGTGTTACGGCACATATAAGATTCGTTATTAAGATCAATTTTGGACTCGAGTAGGAACCGTGGAGTTGTAGCTAGGCTACCTTATCTGTCGAACTCAAAAGTCATAATGACCGATCAGGACAACGGATATCTTAGTTACTCGATCGTCACTGCATAGAATAAAACAAAGTCGCTTCCCGCTGTCTGTCTGTCCCTATGTATGCTAAGATCTTTAAAACTACGCAACGGATTTTGATGCGGTTTTTTAATAGATAGCGTGTTCAAGAGGAAGGTTTTATGTATAATAAATTCTGTTTTATGTACGCGTGTTACAGAAAACTCACATAAACCGAAGTGAAGCGAAGGCGGGTCGTTAGTTTATTAATAAGGGCACATAGGCTTAACTCAAGTTTATTCTGAATGAAGATTTTGCCTCCATTTTATGTTATTTTATGATGCCGCATCATTACTATCGTGGTCATAACTACAACCATTTGTTGCTGAGATACCAATTGTTAGAGGGATCAATAATATATTTGCAGATAATCACGACTATTTTATTCATAAGGGTTTTATTTTTAATTTTTAAGGCAAAATGGTTTCCTAAGAACGGTTAATTCATAAAATACATTTCCTTGGAGTATGGATTTAAAGAGATGAAAGTATGCATAGATAGCATCATCAAATCAATTTCCTTAAAAGTTGTCAGCCTCATGCATAATCAATGATCACGATCGATTTCAAGCGTGTGGTTATTTGATAGCTTTCCACAGTTAAGCATTGTAATTTAATTTCATATAATTTAGGCTAATACGAATAAAATCAAGTTATTTTCAAGCTTTAACTTTTGCTGAACACAAGAGTTAATGAGGTCGTTTTTATTCTCCACTAAGTGCGCAAAGATTCGGTGTAACAAAGGAATTAGTTAACTCCTTCTTGCACAAACCGAATGGTTGCAGATAAATTAACATACCTACTTACTTATAAAAACCGGGCAAGAGCATGTCGAACCATGCTCAGAGTAGATGTGCCGGTAGGCACGTTTTATAATTATCATCTATTCACGTTTTGATCAATCTTATTTAATTATGTATAATATTTACGTGTATTTAGCCGCGCATTAATTAAGTTAATATTGTACAGTGCAACCATCTTGTTAATAGTAACGGAAATTTTCGTTTTGCTATGACACACGACTGACAAATATACTGTCAGTTGCGAATGCAAGCGTGACAGCGAAGGCCTACTGAACGCTATTTAGAAGCTGGGAATACTGTACGCGTGTGTTATTGTAATTAAATTAGATTGTAACTGACTGACAGCATACTCTCCGAGTACGAAAAAGCAAGCGATCATTCATTTCGTGGATCTTAAGGCTGCGTTTCCATCAGAGATGTACGAGGTACCCAAGAACTGCCAGGCTGCATGCTGGGAGACCAAAATATATAGGTGAACAGCTTGGTCTAACTTATCGTAAGAAATTGGTTTCATTTTGATGAGGGAAAATAGGGCTGTCTCTTAGATGTGGTCAGCCAGCGGGGCAGGTCGCAATAGCATAAATTGGCTGTAAGATCTAAATATCATATTTTTCTCTTAATTTAACAGGAAGTATTCGTACCTAGTCTAGTCGATATGGTTTCATTTTTCATAATAGGCGGTGTGGCACCTACGTATTTCCTCGCTACTTTCTTCACTCAAGTATTTGGCACTCAACAAGTTTTACGTTTTAATTTTCAGTAAGTTTTTGATTTAAAATTATTTTTTGTAACCATAGACATATTAGAACAAAAAAAAACTCGTACTGTGCTAAAAACCGAGCGGTTCCTTTGGCTGTATGAGATTTTTTGCTTGGTCCTATCTCTTCTTTACTTTTAAAGAAATATGACCATGAACGGAAAGTGTTTTCATACGTTTATTTAATCCTAGGAGGTAAATGAGGCACTTCGTGTTTTTCGTTTTCCAAAAAAAAGGCCATCCTTTCCGAACATGTTTGAGAAAAAGTGTATTTCAAATCACGGTGATTACTTTGAAAAACAATAATTATACCATTATACACTAAAATTGACTTTAGTTTTTCCAAGCGACACTAGTTAAAAGGCCCTCTCGTACTAGGCGGTTATATCATTGACAAAAGTAATCTGTGAAAAAAACAAAGGGCTGAATGGGTTCGCGTCAATTCATAACTTACACACAGTTTGTATCTGTTTGTATTTGTATCTTGATAAATCTAGTGCAGCGTTCCACACATTATTCACGGTTCTCAACTAATGTATTCTCGATATACTTATAATTATATCTTAGGATAATTGTATTGGTTCAAAAATAAATAAATCAATAATTTTATTTAGCACAACAGTTTATTAGGCATTGACGCCGAAACGAAACCGGACCGAAACATAATACTTTAATCAAAATAAAACTTTATAGCAATGCAGTGTCCCGGTTTCATGATAGTGTGCTACAGGCGTAAGGGCGCTAGTTGCGTGCGAGGTCCCGGAACAGGCGCAGCACGGCCATCTGCGCGTCGAGCTTGTCGCGCGTGCTGCGCGCGCGCAGCATGGGTGCCAGAGACAACGCGAAGTGCGCGTCCTGGTCCGTGGCCAGCCAGCTTGGCAGCTCCACCTTCACCGCACCGCCTTGCGCTGGAAACGACACGCATATACTTTATTTTAAACAATACAGTATTTTTGGTTTATCCAGTGCAAATCGTTCCTTACTAATTACACTACCAATCACAGCAATACACTGTGGAACTACTATACGGGAAGCAATTGGTTTGGTTGCCAGTAAGTGACTACCTATTTTTTTTATCATCTAATGCAAATTTCAAGGCCTGGTATCGTAAGAACAGATTACCCTTATCAAATAATATTATTAAAGTAGTTGGTCTCCGGCCCTTTTACGAATTTCTGATACCTATTACCGCTCAGGCGCTAGGGTTGCGTCTAAGCTCGTCGCTCATTACTCAATACGAACGCAACCTGATGCGGCGGTGGCAAGGCCCCGGCTAAACCGACTTGGTGTGACTTGTTCAGTTTGCTTGTGTTGCGTCACGGCGTGTACGATCGAGGCTCGCACACATAGAAGCCGCGTGATATATGGTAGCTTTGTTTGAAGACGAACTACTGTTGTGCCCTAATTCTTATGGTTTCCGAATTCCTCTTACATCTATTTGGACTAATCAGCCTGTAGACACCTGTTCTGTAGGAGCGTAGGAGGGCACCAAAATAGTAGTAATTGTTGGCGTCGTGGATGGAGGACAAGTGACGTAGAAGCCCGAAGCGTAAGGTTTATTGCACCAGGTGCTTTGCTTACACGGTAAAAAAAATGGTTTTTTATTTGAGGCCTTAAGATTCGCTAGGTGCTCATTGAAAAATGTGTGTATCAGGTTTTGTGCTTTATACCTTAATTCAACACGCATCCTTATTGGACTAAATAATAACAATATTAATCTTACCAGGTGTTTGAGGTACGACTGTGCTGGCCGTCGGTGTAACAGGGTTGTCTGCGAAGATATAAAGTTGTTAGTAATATTGTCAGCTTGGCTTCGTCAGCAATTTACGTCTGAATCGCGAATTTGAAAGTAGTCCTACTTTCATTTGTTTTATTAGTGTGTGTGTTTGTTAAAAATGTTGCAATTGTATTGCTTGAGCATACAACTCTGTATTTAACATTTTATTAAAATTATTACTTATTAATTAACTTCTATGAAATCAAAGAAATGAACGTGCGATAAAGTTCAAAAAACGAACGCACAAACGTGAATAAATGAGTTTGCTGGAACTAACTTAAAAGACATATGCAAGGCATGGGAGCTGTTTTAGATTCGAGGAAGGTATGAAACTGGGAGATTTTCTACCTTCGAAGAATATTTCTTCAATGCAAGTTAACTTAATACTTATTATTCGGGAAATTGGTGGCTGTTGGTGGATACGAGTTATGCTTGTCGGGAATCGGAGGTTAAAGCGTCCCTTTTTCCCGACGTAAGTTAGCCTCCGAAGTTTGATCCTACATTTATCTCTTTTTGAAAGCTTTCTAACTTATGAAAAACTAAACTTCGCACTCGTAATAGTTTACTAATATTATGTAGTGGGGGAACGCGAGTTCGAGCTAGAAATACTACAGTTGTGCGCTTACTGCATTGTCGCTCGTCGGAGCCGTCGTCGCAGTCTCCGGGGCGCCCGTCGCACACCGCCGCGCGCGGTATACAGCCTCCGCGCCAGCGCCGGGACACGCACGCGAACTGTTCTGCCGAGCATGTCGCCGGATAAGCTGGAAAAGGTAATGGTCCATGTGAATGAGCATACAGGGTCAAGATTCTAGGCGGCAAAAACCACAATCGTCTTTGATCTATCATCGTATTGTCAACGTTTTGATACTCGTAGCTCTTATTTCCTTGACAGTAATGGGGGCGGAGTTAAAATCAATACCATAACAGATCAGCGGGGTTATTATGACATAGTTATGTAATTCTGTTTACGCTGAGTGAAAAGGACAGAGCTTTATAACTGCCATAGCTCTGTCCCTTACACTCACCGTAAAATGAATTGCATAGTTATGTCATAATAACCCCTCAGGGGCCCTAATATGGCTGCGTTTATCGCGTGTCAAAGTATGAATAAGGCATCTGTGTCACCTTCTGACACGTTAATAAGTACGAGAGTGACAGATGCTTTATTCACAAGCGATATTATTATAGACGCAGCCTACTAGGCCCGCTGAAAACGATGTTATTGTTTTAACCGCCTAGAATAGACACCCAGGCACCTGACACCTGAACATAGAACCTCTTTTTTTTTATGGCGGTTCAATTGACATCCGTTAAATGTATTCTGATTTAAAAATAACCATCATTGCTTCTCGTGTCTTACTACATTTATTTTTCGGGACATGTAGCAAATTAATCTCTAAAACTAATGAATAAGATGGATTGTTGGTTTGCTGTGGACGAGGTTCTCACCGGTCGTTGTAGTCACCGATGAGGGAGTCGATTGTGTGTTACCACCTAAAACAGAGACGATAACTATAATCAAATCATACTTCTTACTCTTAATAACGATATGATCAATCGCAATAGATCGATATGGGTCGATAAAGACAGAAAAACTATACTGCCACTTTAAAATTTAGTAAAACGACACCCGTAGATTTTTATGAAAATTAATTGGTATGAAACAGAAAATCGGATATGTTTTTAAAGATATAAAAAATGCCGCTTTTTGATATTATCCATGAAGTTACGAACATACAAGAATCTTTGCTTTGAACTTTTTGTCGTGGAACAGTGAAACCACGGTGGATAGTTTTTTATTTTCAAGGTGTTATTAAATTGTTACGTGGTCAATAGACCTACTTCTAAAATAACTACTTATTAAGCTTTGTATTGTATTTTTTAACATTTGAGAACCAACGTAGGTACTAAAAAAAATTTGTGCTCTTACCGCAGTTTTGTTCGTCGGAGTCGTCGACGCAGTCTCTGTGGTCGCCGTCGCACACCCAGCTCCTCGGGATGCAGCCGTTCGACCGGCGATTGGACGTACACGCGAACTCATGCGAAGCGCACTGGCCTTGTCCCGCTGTACAGGAAATAACGTCATATGAAAGAAATCAAGAAATGGACAATCAAGTTACACAACATGATCAATAATTACGTAGCGCTGTTGTACGACACGGCACGATTGCACCATCTATGTTGGTCCACGATAAACGATGGACGTCGACGGCATACGACACACCGTTACCTCTCAAATCAACTATAAGTTAAAAACTACGAAGATTACAAATATATATTTAACATATATTCAATAGTAATTATAAAAGTTTGAATTTTTAACGATATTGATACGTGAGTACCAGAATACTTTAGAAACAAATGGTTAAAATTATATTTTCACTTACTTTTACTAGTAACTTGTAATTTACAATTTTTCAAGAATTAAGAATCTAGTCTTAGGGAACTCACGGCAGTTTTGTTCGTCCGAGCCGTCGTAGCAGTCTCCGCGGTCACCGTCGCACACCCACCTCCTCGGGATGCAGCCGCTCGACCGGCGAGGGGAGCGGCACGCGAACTCGTCCGACGGGCAGTGATTCTGAGCTGCTGGTCAACAAATAACGTTTTTGCAGGCGTAGGTACTCATAATTTGATAGGTATCGATAATTACCGCGAAAACACTAATAGTATAACTGAAGCGTTCTATAGCGTCCGTTGCCATTGTTACTACAGTTCAACCATTATAGCATTGTTAGCACAATAGTAATGCTTATTAAGCTATTCTATCGATTGATGGACAATTCGTAAGCCAATATATTTTATTAAACAACTCGAAATAATCGTATATGCCCGTTTTCTTTGGATAGGGATATTATAATATGCATGTTTGTATGTGTATAAAATTTCCACCTTGTGACTATTATAAATTATGATAAAAAAAAACATCGTAACATGCAAACAGACAGATAGACAAACTGAAACAATAAAAAATCTTTGTTTGATTACAAATTCCTAAATCAAAAATATATACCTGTTAAATACGAGTCGTACATTGTACATTTTATTAAAGAATATAAGTCTGTTAATCAAACGCAATATTTAAGTTCGTCATGCGTTTTTCTGTCCTTCTGCCATTATCTTTCTACTTATTGTGCATTCGTTTCAGATTTAAATGCATCAGACTGTTTGCTGCGGACACGTTTATTCTCACCTGTTGTTGGAGTCACCGACCAAGGAGTGGGTTCTGTGTTAGCACCTGAAAAAGAGACTACTCGAATCAAATCGTACTTTTAACTTTTACTAACAATTGGTTTTGGGGAAGTCTGAAACTATGAGAAAATCAAAAATGAAATCAAAAAGATTTTTATAATTTTTTATAGTAAACAAAGGAAGGAAAAAAAACCTCTTTGATCGATTCCGGGCATTTTTAGTAGAGCAAGTAAAATAAGTGTTTTATGAACATACTTTAACAATTAGTGTCATAAATAACAACTTATTAAGAAATGTGTTGTAATTTTTCTTACCGCAGTTAAGTTCGTCCGAGTTGTCGTAGCAGTCTCTGTGATCACCGTCGCACACCCAGCTCATCGGGATGCAGCCGTTCGCCCGGCGAGGGGAGCGGCACGCGAACTCGTCCGATGAGCATGTGTGCGCTGCTGCTGGGCAAGAAATAATGTCTTACGAAGGACCCAACGCTTTTATAATTAACCGTCAAATCTATTCATTTTCCAATGACTTTCGACAAAGTTCAGAAGTTATCTTCTCCAACTATACTCCTCGAGCTATTTTAGATTATTAACCATCAATTTAAAAAATAGACTAACTTTGCCGCCGAGCCTAACAGTAAATAAATCGTAAGTAGTTAAGGAAAGAGTCCCTTACTGTATACCATGGCCGTCCATGGTATGTCGTTACGCTAAAACTTAAATTATAAACCTTTTTATACAATTCAGTAGCAATAACGAGTACAAGTTAAATGCGAAACGACACCCAAAGGATCTCCCAATCTTGAATTTTGCGTAGGTTGGAAACTATAGGCAAATATTTGTGTGATGAGCACGAGTTTTCTACGTATCTAAGTATTTATTTCTCTATATAAGTATTTGCATCGTTGTCTAGTACCCATAGTACAAGCCTAGAGCTTAGTTTGGGACTACTTGGTCAATTTGTGTGTTTGTCCCCTGATATTTATTATTATTTTATAGTACATCATAATATACGATAGTTAATCTAGACCACCTACGTAATATACACATTTTATAGTGACCACAACTCATAATTAATTTAAGGTGTAACTAAAAAGTTTAATCAAACACAAAGAGTGTTTTTTTGTAAAAACGATTTCATTTTGTGCAATAAAGAGTTTACTTACTTACTTAATATCTAACATTACTGTTGCAGTTTTTCAAAGTTTAAAAACCTATGTCAGTACAAGCCTAGTGCTCTTACCGCAGTTTTGTTCGTCCGAGCCATCGATGCAGTCGCTGTTGTCACCGTCGCACACCCAGCTCCTCGGGATGCAGCCGTTCGCCCGGCGAGGGGAGCGGCACGCGAACTCGTCCGCAGCGCATGTGTGGGCAGCTGCTGGGCAAAATTAGTGTCTTACGAAATATGTCCACCGCTTTTTGTAAGCTCATTATACTCAACCAATAGATCAAAAATATTTAAGCATTAAGTTGACCATTTATACACAATATAATATACATAATAGAGATTTTTTTAGTACTTCAAACTTTTTAAACTTGAAATTTATTTATTAAGATATAAATAATTAATGTTTTGCATATATAATAGATGTATTGACTTACATAATAATTAATATTCAAATAACAAATTAAAGACACGCTAAGTGGTCCCAAATTTTTTTTTTGTTTATTGTTGAAAACTATAAATATTACAAATATATCAAAACAATGAACACATAATATGAACTTTATACTGACCCCAACTTATAAGTAATTGATAGTGTAACTAAAAGTATGCTCTGTTAAAGCTGGTCAATATATAAGTACTTCTGCATTGCAATGTCTTACTATTAAGCCAAGGTTGTAATTTTTAAAAGTGGTAATAAGCGTAGTGCTTTTACCGCAGTTTTGTTCGTCCGAGCCGTCGATACAGTCGCTGTGGTCACCGTCGCACACCCATGTCCTCGGGATGCAGCCGTTCGACCGGCGATTGGACCGGCACGCAAACTCGTCCGCCGCGCAGCGGTGCTGATCTGCTTGACAAGAAATAATGTATGACGAAAGATGTTCACTCTCTGATCAAAAGTTTTAAAGCATAAAATTCACCATATGTACATATACAGTACCCCAACGAAAATGTTAAGCCCTTTAGTGCACTGCCATAATAAACTTCAAACTGAATATCAAATGTCAAGGATGACAATAACAATGGCACTCATAATGACAACGATCTAAGTGTGCTCAACATTTTTATTGGGTGACTTTTCATGTATAATTTTTTTTTTTTTTTTATAAAAGAGGGAGGCAAACGAGCATGCGGCTTACCTGATCGGAAGTAATCACCACCGCCCATGAACACCGGCAACTCAAGTTGAGTTGTCGGTCCGTTGCCGGCCTTTAAGGAAAATAAGAGCTCTTTTCTTGAAGGACCCCATGTCATAACTGGCAGGAAATATCGCCG
This sequence comes from Acleris laterana, assembly GCA_963966035.1. Lineage (NCBI taxonomy): Eukaryota > Metazoa > Arthropoda > Insecta > Lepidoptera > Tortricidae > Acleris > Acleris laterana. The sequence goes on along the minus strand of OZ014459.1, from coordinate 10,003,190 downwards.
GAGAGAGTTCGTTCCACAGTTTCACCGTACGAGGTAAAAAGTGCCTAGAGAAACGCACGGTGGAAGAACGCCATTCATCAAGGTGATGTTGATGGAACCTGGCCCTACGACGGGTGGTACGGTGGTGGAATACGGCGGCAGGCAACAATGCGAATAGTTCTTCAGAACACTCCCCGTTATAAAGCCTATACAGCACACAAAGTGAGCTGATGTCCCTCCTGATAGCAAGTGGATCTAATCGGACAGAGATCACTGGGTCGTTGACAATCCGAGCCGCTCTACGTTGAATCCGGTCAAAAGGAAGAAGAAAGCATTGCGGTGCTCCAGCCCAGAGATGAGAACAGTACTCCATATGCGGCCGGACCTGAGCCTTATAGAGTTGGAGGCAGTGGACAGCTGTGAAGTACCGTCTCGCTCTACTAAGCACGCCTAGCTTCTTGGAGGCTAATTTGGCTTTATCCTCCAAATGACTGCGGAACTGAATATCATGCGATATGTCAACACCCAGGATTCCGATAGTAGGCTCAATAACGAGGGAAGTGCCTTCGAACTGAGGTGTCATGACAAAGGGGCTTTTTTTGGCAGATAACACGCACACTTGTGTCTTGGCGGGGTTAAATTGGACCATGTTTAGTCTGCCCCACTTTGAGACCACCTCCAGTGATGACTCAATTACAGACACAAGCTTTGCTCGGCACTCTTCAGTGTCAGCTTGAGAGTGATTGCTCCGGCCAAAGTAGCGTGAGTGACCCGTGCTGTCATCTGCATAGCAATGAATGTTACTAGACTGCAACATATCATTGATATGCAGAAGAAACAGCGTAGGAGACAATACACAGCCTTGCGGCACACCAGCATTAACGGGCATGAGTTTCGAGCATGAGCCATCGACTGCTACTTTGATGCTCCGTCCCTCAAGAAAACTGGCTGCCCATTTACAAAAACTCTCCGGGAGCCCATATGAAGGCAGCTTTGACAAAAGTGCTTTGTGCCAAACATGATCAAAGGCCTTCGCTACATCTAAACTAACGGCCAATGCCTCGCCCTTGCTTTCCACGGACTCAGCCCAGCAATGAGTGAGGTAAACTAAAAGATCACCAGCTGAACGCCCACGGCGGAAGCCATACTGGTGGTCACTTAACAGCAGATGATCTTCAAGATACCCCAGCAGCTGGCGATTAATTATATTTTCCATGATCTTGGAAAACAAGGGCGTTATAGCTATAGGCCGATAGTTTGATGGATCTGAGCGAATACCCTTTTTTGGGATCGGGTGAACCAAAGCTGTCTTCCAAGGGCTCGGGACTACACCGAGAGAATAAGAGAGCCGGAACAGACGCGTTAAAACTGGAGCCAGCTCAGGAGCACACATTTTCAAAACAATAGGAGGAATACCATCAGGCCCGCAAGACTTATGAACATCCAGGGAACAAAGGATTCTGTAGACATCTCGTTGTATAAAACGGATTTCAGGCATAGTGTCCTCACACCGCGGGATAGTCGGCGGTATGTTTCCCCGGTCGTCCAAAGTCGAGTTTGACGCAAAGAGAATACCCAAGAGATCGGCTTTCTCCTTAGCAGTGTGGGCTAAAGTATCGTCCTCCCGCTTCAAGGAGGGGAACGATGACTGGCAAAAGTTGTCTTGAACAGCTTTGGCGAGAGACCAGAATGCACGGGAACCGGAAGGTTGGCGCACAAGTCTGTCACCAATTCTGTTAATGAATTTGAATTTTGCCCTGGCTATACTCTTCTTGAATGACCTCGTGGCCGAGTTGTACTTCTTTTTAAATATCCCAGCGTTCGGATCACCAGCGCCCAAAGCTTCCGACCAGGCCCGATAAGAGTCCTGCTTTCGGCGGGACTCCGCATTGCAAGTCCCATCGAACCATGGTCGGGACTTGCCACCAACGGGGACCACCGAGTTTGGAATAAATAATTCCATTCCCTGAAGCACCACGTCGGCGACCGAGTCAGCACAGGCGCTGGGATCTTCTGGTGAGAAGCACACCTGTCGCCATGGGTAAGATGCAAAGAAACTTCGCATCTCGTCCCAGTCAGCTGACCTGTAGTGCCAAACACGACGACATCTTCCATTGCGAAGGCGACTTTGGCGTGTGAGAGGCACCACACTCCGAACCAGGCAATGGTCGGATGTCCCGAGAGGGGCATCGACATAAACCTGGTAGAATTCAGGATGGGAGGTCAGCATGAGGTCAAGTAAAGAAGGCGCTTGGTCTTCCACATCAGGAAGACGTGTTGGTGATTTAACCAGTTGTGTCAGACCATACGCCAGGGCGAATTCGTGGACAGATCTCCCCGCTTGGTCAGTAGAACGAGATCCAAGCCATTCAGCGTGGTGGGCATTGATATATAGAATAGAATAGAATAGAAAATTTTATTTGCTAGAATGCGTTATACAGGGTCTTAAAAAATAACAAATGCAAATGAAATTCTTAAAAACACTTGAAAATTATGTCTGCGGAGTAAGGCAAAGGTGCGAGGCAGCGTTCTATATCGTTAAAACCTGAATAACTCCTAAATAAATAGTTATAAATGAAATTAAAACTATATTCTAAACTGGTTATGAAGAGGTTCTCTAATGCCGTATTATTAAAATCAAAAACTGGGACACTCTGTTTAACAAGACCACGAAGTATTAATTTTATACCAAGCACAAATAATAATTAATTGATGGGTGTAAATAAATTTACGTTTTGTCAAAGCTTGTCAACATAGCATCATTGTTTATTGACTATTTACTCTAGTGAGCCTTTTTTGAGAAGACAAGGATCACAAATTCCGTAATGAGTGTCTAACATATCTACTTACTTAGATCAAAATGCTTTTTTTAAATTTAGGCTCCTATGTACAAGACTTGTGCTCTTACCGCAGTTTTGTTCGTCCGAGTGGTCGTAGCAGTCATGGCGGTCGCCGTCGCACACCCAGCTCCTCGGTATGCAGCCGCTTGACCGGCGAGGGGAACTGCAAGCGAACTCGTCCGGCGCGCAGTGGTGCTGAACTACTGGTCAATAAATAATGTCTGACGAAACTAGTTCACAAAGCACAAATTCTAACCACGATATAGAGCACCGAACGTCATCTGCATAAATTGTCACATATAACACTTTTTCAGGGAGCTGAAAGAATATTATTTGAATGGAAAATTATATTTCGATGTTTCAACCCCGTTCCACGTTTTATATTTGCAAGCAAGAGATCGGTTTTTAAAGGCTGACATGTTGCGCTATTGAAATGAACAATGTTTGTGTATATAATAATATGAAAGCTAGGATATAGAAGTTCATCCAAATACTCTAAATATATTGTATGTTTGCAGTTAATTAGTTCATTCTCACCGATTGAAATCTCCGTTGAAGTGCTATGACCTGGAAAAGAGACAATAAGTCAAAATAAGATTGCATTGATAACCATATGGAAACGCGTATAAATTAAGAGTTTGATTTCATAACAACGGGTTTTCATTGCTTCCGATATAAATTCACGGTACAATTTTTATCATCCATAAGTTTTTCCTCATAATTAGTGTCATGATTAAAGATATAGTTTAGAGCTTAGTTTCCCGCTAGTGATATTTGCCTGCGTTTTAGTAGATTTATTACTTTGAATGTAATTATTTGAGAAAACACTTAACAATAGGTACTTAAGATAATGTTATTAACATAGAGTTAACTACATGATACAGCATCTAAATAATCTCTTAGTATCTTAAAATCACTATTTAATTATTAAGCTACTTGTTTAATTTTTCAAGGCCTGTATAAGTCTAGTGCCCTTACCGCAGTTTTGTTCATCCGAGTCGTCGACGCAGTCTCTGTGGTCGCCGTCGCACACCCAGCTCCTCGGTATGCAGCCGTTCGAGCGGCGATTGGACGTGCATGCGAATTCGTTCTCCGTGCAAGGGCGTTGTGTTGCTGCACGAGAAAAAAAAAGTATTTCGATAGATGTCCACTGCGGGCTTTAACGCTTTCATAATTAGCGCTTAAATCACTTTGTTGGGTACGTTTACAAAACCTATTCGTTATGTTCTATATGAAACAGTGACTACTCGAACAGTTATAAATCCTGTCCTGAACTTAACGAAAAGAAATTTAGACCCGACCGTAGAATAAGACAGTATGAATTATTGCCGCTAAGCAATACAATATATATAAAAAAACGATCAGAAAGAAGGGAAGTCATCTGCAATTGGTGTCTAAAATAACCATTTAGCATTAGTAGCAATTTTTCAAGGTCTGCACAAGCGTAGTCCTCTTACCGCAGTTACGTTCATCCGAGCCGTCGTAGCAGTCTCCGTGGTCGCCATCGCACACCCAGCTCCTCGGTATACAGCCACTGTCCCGGCGAGGGGAGCGGCACGCGAACTGATCCCCCGAGCAGTGCACTATTGGACAAGAAATAATGTCTGACGAAAGATGTCTATCGCTGTATGTAAGCTCCAAGAGTATACCTAACCTGTTCAATGTATTTTATAGGCACAGGGCGTAACGTATTTATATTTATGTGGAGTAAGCAAGTTGATCTCAATTGACCTCATATCAGTTGATGTATAAAAGAAACGGAAGTACAGTCAACAGCATAAATAAGTGATCTTTTATGTACCTTGTCAATTTAACGTCGTTTTTGAAATGTTATGCAGAATTGTGAAACGATTGAAGCGACAAGGTACTGAAATGATTACTCATTTATGCTGTTGACTTTACATACCATTAGCAACATTGTTTGTTTTACAATATATATATTACTAAATCCTTCATTAAATTAAATTAAATTCCACGTCCCTTCGCGAACTAAGGATACGTTAGGTCTCAAATGGCCGATGTCTGTACATAACTAACACAATTTATAAATAACAGTTAAATAATTATTTTCGAGGTTCTTTCCGAGTAACAGAAACGAACGAATATAATTTAGGTAGTTCGTATAGTTTTATTAACCACGTTGCTAAAATAATTTATCTAGATAATTATACTTACTTCCTGTCGATGTCAAGATATATAAGATGTATGAACCGGTAGTGTACCTATATTTTTATACACGCACCTCGTAACACCTACCCTGAGTTATTTGACTTAAATTTAACCCTTCTTATCTGTATGAATTCTAACAAACAACATTTTATTGGTTGGCTGTAATAATATTATTTGAAATAAAATATTTCGAAACTGTTCCAGGTTTAACGATTGCAAGCGATAGGTCGGTCTTTGACGGAGATATCGCGCTATTGAAATGCGCAATGTTTGTGTATATAACTAAAATATAAAAGTTCATGCAAATACTATAGAGATTGTTAAATTCATAAATTTATTCATAAAATTTGCAACATAACAGTAACATAACCAAATCGTTACAAACACAGTCATTAATATTAACTTAAAATAATTTGCATTTATAAATATAAATGTACAAATTTAGTCATTTCATTATTATTATAACAAAAAGTAATTAATAACATTTAAATAAATATTATGTAAATAATAACAATGTCAATTTATTTATATTCCATTATCATAATGGCACACTAGTTTCTCTGGCATTCATCTCATACATTCTCTTACACTCATTCATCAGACATGCTATCCCACTCACGAACAAGTCACACTGTATGATTGCAGGACATAAGTGCATTCTCACCAGTTGGAGCCTCTGTTGAGCTGCTAAAACCTGAAAAAGAAACCATAAATTAAACTAAAATTGTTTTGACAAACACATGGAAATGCGTTTCTATACGTTGCTCTTAAATAATGAGCTTAATCAGAAAAGTAACTAAGAGTTTTCATTGCCTTTAATATAAATTAAAGTTTTGATTGCTACCGTTCATAAGGAGTACGGTCGGTACATGTGTCTGCTCTTACCGCAGTTTTGTTCGTCGGAGTCGTCGACGCAGTCTCTGTGGTCGCCGTCGCACACCCAGCTCCTCGGGATGCAGCCGTTGTCCCGGCGATTAGACGTGCATGCAAACTCGTTCTCCGCGCAGTGGCGTGCTGCTCAACGAAAAATAATGTCTGAGGAAGGTCTATTCAAGACTGTATTGCCGTCCTCCTAACTAGTACTAACAAAGTTCCTGGTAACATTTGCTGCTCTCAACCTATCTATCCACACTCTTACGTTGCCTGGACTAGTAATTGTTTTTAACGTTTTTATTTTACATCGTAGTCCATATTCATGTTTAAAAGGTGGTAGCAGTTTTAAAATTTCTGATTGGCGTTGGTCGAAATGAAATCGTCCTGTGATGGGAACCAATTAAGAGTGAGCCATGCCTCACCTGACTTTGTGATCGTTTGAGTATATCATTAAAAACAGATGACTCACCTTTATTCGTAACCCTAAAGATTATTATAGCTAGAGATGTGAGTTTCGTCGGTTTGCCATATTTAACATTTTATTAAGCTTTAAATATGGAGTTATAAGTGATAGACGAGGCACATCAAAACAAAACCCAACATAAGCATGCAATGCGTTTTACAAACTTACTGGTAACTAAGTAATAGTAACAAAAAAACAGAGACAGCAACAGCTTAGTTAAGTTTTCATAATATCAGTGACTCGCACAGTTTGAGACGCAAATCAATCCTAATTATATATAGGTATCTATAATTATTTATAAATTTCATCATAATTGAGGTAATCTTACTATTTGTTATCGCTCGCCCCGTTCTCAAAACCTATGAAACGTGTCCTTTTGAACTAAACACAGCTCCTTGTACTCAACACGAATTATTTACTAATAGGTATTGGAAGTGTAACATATTTGTTTATCTGTGGAATAACTGAGGTGGCCCTTTTTATAATTAACCGTTGCACGACACCACACCACGTTTTTACCAATACCGTTAAAAAAGAAACCTAAATGCGTTCATAATTTTACAAGGCGCAAACTTAATATTCGTTAAAAAAAGCGACTAACCTATTTGAAATCCATAACTTAAATAAAAAACTATTTCGAGACTATAACTATGGGACGGATGAATTGTCGCTAAGTATAACAATTAATTCGAGTAAAACGTCGATCAGAAAAATAGCCACTTGGCATAAGTTCCAATTTTTCAAACTCAGTACAAGCCTAGTGCGCTTACTGCAGTTTTGTTCGTCCGAGCCGTCGAAGCAGTCTCCGTGGTCGCCGTCGCACACCCAGCTCCTCGGTATACATCCACTTGATCGGCGAGGGGAGTTGCACGCGAACTGATCCCCCGAGCAGTGCACTATTGGACAAGAAATAATGTCTGACGAAAGAGGTCCACCGCTTGATGTTCCTAAGCTTCTTACGAGTATACTTAACCTTAATACAAAAATGAATGAATGAATTTAATACTTTACTTGAATTGAATATTATGTAAACTCACATTTTTGACGTGTTACTCTGTACTGTATTAGTTAATTGTGGCAACTTCACTGGTCATTGTGTTATGTAAGTTTTTCTGTTATATTTTTTCTTTACTTGTACCGTTTGTGCCCTAATAAACATTAAACATTAAACATTATCAAAAGTTGACACTACGAGTACCTACATATACGCTGACAGAATGACCGTAACGTATTTGTACTTGTGTATCAGTTTACCTACAAAATAAACGGAAATAGACACCTTAGAAACCTTTATTTACTAAATAATAATGTTACTACTCCTTCATAAATCTTTAAATTTCATAAAAATAAATATGTATAATGTCCTCTTGCGTACTACAGGTAAATTAGCCCCCAAATTGCTTATCTATGCATAAATAACTGTCGATTATTTAACTTTGTACCTCTTTTCGAGTAACAGAATCAAACGAATATAATGTTTTGTTGTTATTACAGTTTTAATAACTTTAGTAAAATTATTTGGTCACTAACTGTTTAACTACTAGTTACAGTTTTAATAACTTTAGTAAAATTATTTTGTCACTAACTGTTTAACAGTTTCAATAACTAGACGGATAAAATATGTTTATCTATTATATACTTAGTGACTTTGGGCGTCAAGACATATACGATGTATGTACCGTCAGTGTACTTATATTGTAAGGATTAAATTAAAGTGCGCATAACCAACACCCCAAGTTATAATTTTAATTAAACCCTTCCTATATCCATGAATTCTAACAAGACAACTTTAAGGTGGCATTATTAAAATGTTAGCTAAAATAATATTATTTGAATTGAATTTCATATTTCGATGTTATGAACGACCCTGTTCCAGGTTTTATGATTGCAAGCAAGAGATCGGTCTTTGAAGACTGGAAGTTGTACCATTAAAATGTTCATCCAAACACTGTAAAGAGATTGTAGTTTGCTGTTCATAAGTTCATTCTCACCGGTTGAAGCCTGTGTTGTGGTGCTAGTGGAGCCTGTGCCTGAAAAAGAGATGATGAGTCAAATTAATATAACATTGACGAGTACGGTCGGCGGAGATAGAGGTCTACCAGTTTTAACAAAAGTTTCTATGAGATCTAGTTATCGCTAAGGTTGACACTTGTCACTGTCATAACTTTATTGCAAGGGAAAATCGAACTTGTTGTATCATGACGTCCAAATGAAATTCAACCCTAGGGTGGTAGACCACATTTTTGGGCGACTGTATATGGAAACGCGTTTCTATGCGTTGTTTTTAACTAAGGGTTTGACCACATAACTAAGGGTTTTCATTACTTTCGATATAAATTAAAGTCACTATTTTTACCGTCTATAAGTTTCCTCATAATTATTAATTAGTTAATGTAATTTTTTAAGTCATCTTGCTTATTACACTTAAAAATGTTTAGGTAGGTTATTTACAATACAGTTAAACTGTATAAAATTAAGAAAGTAAGAGAACAGTACCAAACTTAAAACTGACCACTACTAATACACTATTTAAGGGTGCCAATTCTGTAGCTCTGCCTACTCCACTTTGGGAATAAAGGCGTGAAGGTATGATGATGACGATGATGATTCATCAACACACCTTTGCAATTTAGTGTTGTTACTACTAATACTTATTAAGTTATTTGTGTAATTTGAAGGTCGGTAATAGCCTAGTGCTCTTACCGCACTGGCGCTCGTCCGAGTCGTCGACGCAGTCTCTGTGGTCACCGTCGCACACCCAGCTCCTCGGGATGCAGCCGTCTGACCGGCGATTGGATATACACGCGAACTCGTCCGCCGCACAGCCCCGCTGACCTGATGGACGGGAAATATTGTTTGACAAAGGATGTTCACTGAGGGCTGTAAGCTCCTTGTACTCCAGCCAAAGTATTTACTTGGTATTGGGAGAGTAACGTATTTGTGTGTATGTGGAATAAACAAGGATGCCATGGTTTTCACCGAATGGCCCTTTTTATAATTTATCAGCACGGCGCGCCACATTTCTACTGTGAATGGTAAAAAGGAAACCTAAATGCTTTCATAATTTGCCAGTCAATCACTTTAACAAAACATAACAACAACAACAAAAGCGGATACTCGACATATTTTTAATCTTTAACTTAGACAAAAAATCAAAAAATCAGGCCAATTATGGGCGATAAGCATATCAATAAATAAAACGTTCATCAGAAAATAGGAAGTCTTCTGCAATGGGTGTCTAAAATAATCATTTGGCATTAGTTGAAATGTTTCAAAGTCAGTACAAGCCTAGTCCTCTTACCGCAGTGTACTTCGTCCGAGTTGTCGTAGCAGTCTCCGTGGTCGCCATCGCACACCCAGCTCTTCGGTATACAGCCACTGTCCCGGCGAGGGGAGCGGCACGCGAACTGGCCCACCGGACAGTTCGCTGTTCGATAACAAATAATGTATGAGGAAAGATGTCCAGCGCTGGATGTACTTATAAGCTCCTTACGAGTATACTAAACCCGATCAAAACTTGTCACTACTAATACATGCAGGCGCAGGGAGTGTAACGTATTTGTGTTTGTAGCTCTTCTTGAGTATCAGCAACAAACGAATATAATTTTCGTGATATTTACAGTATAATGACAATGTTACTTAAATAATTTTATCAATAAACTGTTGAACAGTTTCAACAACCAGACAGATGAAATATGTTTATTTAGATGAACTTATTCACTGGCGACGAAACGATGTATGTACCACATGTTAGGGGATGAAATTGAACTGCGCATAACAAATATCTCGAGTTATCTCATTCCAATTTAACTTTTCCTATCTCCACTAAATTCTAACAGTTCAACATTTTAAGATAGCTGAAAGAATATTATTTAAATTGAAATTTATATTTCGATGTCTCGACCTTGTTCCAGGTTTTATGAATGCAAGCAAGAGATCGGTTTTTAAAGACTGAGATGTCATGCTATTGTAATGTACAATGTTTGTGCATATATGAAAGCTAAGATATATAAGTTCATCCAAATACTCTATAAAGATCACAGTTATTCATTAGTTCATTCTCACCGGGGGAAACCTCTGTTGTGCTTGGGGTGCTTGTACGGCTTGTACCTGAAAACGAGACCATAAGTCAAATTAAAATAACAAAGACACGTTTATGGAAGCCGGTAACTTTGCGTTTCTCTTAACTAAGAGCTTGATCACATAACTAACGGGTATCAATTATCTTCGATATACTTTAAAGTTCCGTAAGTAGCTAACATAAGTTTTACCTCATAATTAGTGTGAAATATAACGGTACAAGGTTTAGTTTAAAGCTGAGGTTTCCGCTACATGTATTTGCCTATGCTTTAATAAATTTATAACGTTTTATGTCATTATGTAACACTGTAATGCTTAGAATACGTATTTTATTAAAATTGGAATAAAACATGTACAATAAATTTTAAAAAGTAGAGAACAAGACCACGTGATACAACATCGAACTTAATACTGACCACTGCTAATATCCACCCTTTCTTTAAGTAAAGTTATCAAATAAAATTAATGATTTATCAATACGCAATTAGTGTGTTAAATAACTACTTACTTACTGCTTTTTTTTTTTTTACAGATTGGTATAAGCCTAGTGCTCTTACCGCAGTTTTGTTCGTCCGAGTCGTCGTAGCAGTCACTGTGGTCGCCGTCGCACACCCAGCTCCTCGGGATGCAGCCGTTTGACCGGCGACGGGAGCGGCACGCGAATTCGCTCGACGAGCAGTGCCCTGTTGGACACGAAAAAATGTCTGACGAAAGATGTCCACCACTGGATTTATCTAAGCTCCTAACAGGTATTTTTAACCTGATAAATTTTCTCTGTAGGCACAGGGAGCGTAACGTATTTCTGAATACGTGGAGTATGCAAGCTGACCCCAACTGACTTTGACTTCATATCAATTAACGTACAAAATAAACTGAGAAAGACCCCATAGAAACCTTTTTATTTTACAATACAAACAATATCTTTTAGTGCTGTGAACCGCTTAAACGAAAAAAAATAAGAACGACCTTTTCTATGGAGAATTACTATTTTCTGAAATATTGTCGAGCAGCAATGTTAATTTTGAAAGAAATCAAATGTTAGTGTCAGTTGTTAGCTTTGTTGCCGACGCATTGCGCGCCGTATTAATTTATATGAAAAAAACTGGTTTCTTTACTACAAATATAAATTTACATTCATTAGGGCTTATACTTTCAGCTCTTAAAATTTATGTTCTTATGGAAGTCACGCACTGTATATATGAAAACTAGAATATAAAAGTTCTTCCAAATACTGTAAAGACATTGTTTGTTTACAGTTTCATTCATTCATTCTTACCTGTTGGAGCTGGTGTGGTGTTCAGACCTGAAAAAAAGTCAAAATGAAATTGAAAAGAAAATAAAGAAAAGAAAAGAAAAAAATGTTTATTCGGGCATCTAACAAAAGGACAAAACGAGTACTAAACAAAAAGAAATCAAAAACATACAGCTGACCTAATGCAAGATTGCTTTGACAAGTACATGGAAACGCGTGTAACTATGCGTTGCTGTTAACCTACAGTTTGATCACATAACTACGGGCTTACATTATCTTCGCTATTAGTGCTGATTTTTACAGTATACATTAATTTTGCCTCATAATTAGTGTTAATTATAATGCAAAAATATTTACTTTATTTCCGTGTGTCATTTTTGTCTCAATAAAATAACATTTGATAAGACCTCACCTTACAATGCTTAGAACAGTTATGTATGGTATCAAAATTGAAGTTAAATACTTGAAATGAGACATCGTGAAATCGTGACACAACATCGCACTTAATACTGACCAATTCTTATTTTAGGGGTGCAAATAAAATTAATGTTTATCAACATAGTTCTGCAATTTGTGTCTTAAATCTACTTATGAAGTTATTTGTCTAGTTTTTCAAGGTAAGTACAAGCCGCTCTTACCGCAGTTACGTTCGTCTGAGCCGTCGTAGCAATCTCCGTGGTCACCGTCGCACACCCAGCTCCTCGGTATACAGCCGTTGGACCGGCGTGGGGAGCGGCACGCAAACTGGTCGCCCGTGCATTGTTCTGTTGGACAAGAAATATAATGTGTGACGAAAGATGTCCACCACTGGATGTACCTAAGATCCTAACGGGTATAGTTAACCTGATCAAAAGTTGCCACTACAGACATATACAGGCACAGGGAGTGTAACGTATTTCTGTGTATTTGACTGGCTGGCTATTGCCTAAGGCACCACGATCGCAATCGACTTCAAAATGGAACAATTGTTTTCATTTTAAAAGAAGACTCACCTTCGGACTGTCAAAATGAAAACGATTCCGATTGCGAGTGCGAGGCAATAAACCTGCTGATTGACGACTTACGCAAACTTAGCTCCTTATTATCGTATATGAATCAGACAAATGCTTACGGCAATTTTGTTCGTCCGTGCCGCTGCTGTCGTGGCAGTCGTTGGTGCCGTCGCATTTCCAGCTGTTGGGTATGCACCGCCCATTATCGCACGCAAAATGGTCGGCCGGACAAGACCGTGTCGATCCTGCAAAGAAAAAATAAATGTGTTTATTTATTCCCATTGCAACTCTTTTCAATACCCTACACAAAAAAACTTACATTAAAAATATACCTATATACCTTAAACTTAAATGAAATAGTAAGTAATCCATACTTTCATGGTTTTTGATTGAATTAGTCTTGGTACAGTTATACCAAGAGTTTAAGTTACGTCTTTACTCGACCGTTCCACCTTTCAACAACAAGCTGTTTTAAGAGAATAACCTCTTTAAAGACATATACATACAAAGGCACACAGTTAGATAATGATAGATGAAATTAGCACAACACCGGGCAGAAAGATGTGGAAATGAAAAGGCAAGTGGTGGATGGAGGCTTAAATGACGCATTTTTTTTTAAACCTTTCTTTTATCAACCTTACATAGATGCAACCAAATAGTCAGTTTGAGCGACGAGGCACGCCTGGATTAGAAAGCCAAGCCAAGATTAGAAAACATAATATACTGACGTATCGTTTTCCAAATCTAATGACTAGGTAATGAAATGAATCACATGACTTTGTTTGCTCCCGCTTTGAAACCTAAGCAAACAAAGTAAGTACCAAAGTACCAACCCAGTACGAGTACTCTTACCGCAGTTTTGTTCGTCCGAGCCGTCGTAGCAGTCATTGGTGTCCCCGTCGCACACCCAGCGCAGCGGGATGCAGCCGCTCGACTGGCGAGGGGAGCGGCACGCGAACTCGTCCGACGCGCATGTGTGCGCTGCTGCTGGGCAAGAAATAATGTCATGTCCACCGCTGGGTGTAACTTCTTATATTTTTATGGCATTTACCGTTACAGATACCAAATTTCTTTTAAAAGTTACAATCTTTAACAACATCTTGGATATTATAAATGATTAGTGCTAGGAATATTAAGTGTTATGCTTTACAATTTATATTACTAGGTATATATAATAATATTATAGAAATCAATTTTCAAAATTCGATACAAATCATTTCCATTCGATAAATTTAACTAATAACATAAAACTAGTCTACCGTCATCAGTTTATAAAATAGATAAATATCAAAAGTATACATAAACTGTGGTTTAAAAAGAGGACCAAAACAGCAGACATGAAAAGACAAGCAAAGCAGCTTTCCAACTAGTTATTTAGTTTGATGTTGAAAACTATTGCGGTTAGAAATATAACTGAAATAGATTTACTGGACCGCATATTCATAATAATGATTTATACTAATAATTTATAATTTAAGGATGTAACTATATCAATTCCTTGGCTTTTTCGGCATAGCCATTTTTTTTATCTTTTTATATGTAACTACTTAACTTAGGTTGTAATTTTTGTTAAGATTTGAGAATCTACACAGATAGGTAGACAGATATCGAAAAACCGCAAGCGTTTTTGATTACGTGACCACCTGTGTACTGAGTATAGGCTCAATCGCTTACGGCAGTTTTGTTCGTCCGAGCCGTCGTAGCAGTCCCCGTGGTCACCGTCGCACACCCAGCTCCTCGGGATGCAGCCGCTTGACCGGCGAGGGGAGCGGCACGCGAACTGGTCCGACGAGCAGTGCACTTTTGGACAAAAATTAATTTCTGACGAAAGATGTCCACCGCCGATGTATTTATCAGTATACCGGTATTGTAAAAGGGGTTAAGGATTGGTATACTAAATTAAAATAATTATTGATGAAAAAATTGCTAATGAGGTTAACTTACTTAGAATAAGTACCTAAAACATTAGAAATCAAAGAGCTTAGTAACTAGTAGGTAAAGTACCCTCAAGAGGGCGCTGATGCTGTACATAAAGGCATTGTCAGCCATTGTCATGCCTCACTCATTATGAGCGATTCTACCTACTATAATTGTATTCAATATTCCTTTTCTTATCATTGCCCCCTTGTTCATCTCCCAACAACAAAACCAACGGGCCTAGTATGGCTGTATATAGCGTGTCAAATGTGGATAAAGCATCCGTCACTCACGTTTTTATTTACGTGTCAATAGGTGACGGATGCCTTATCCAAACTTTATCTCGCAATAAACGCAGCCATATTAGGGCCCCAGATGTTAAATAGCGAAATAGTAACATACGACTTAAGGTGATCTAGGAAACCGTGGGACTTTTACATGATCCATTGATACATTAGATAGGTAGTGGAAAGGTCGTCTATATACAATTGATCTTGGTCATCTAAATACAGGATATAAAAAGCTACTGAGGATATATTTCATTTCTAGACATAAATGCTTTAAGAGCTTCTATGTTTACTATTCGTAAATTCATTCTCACCGGTAGAAGCAGCTGTTGTGGGACCAGTATCTGGAAAAAGGACAAAAAAACATATTGAAATTGCATTGCACATAGAAACACGTACTACGGATTGTCAATGTTTAGAACGTAACATGTCAAAAGATATAGACATAACAGCGACGTTTATAATTTAAATACTTGAAAGAGGGATAAGCTCGCTCTTCCAGGTCACCGTCTCCGTAAGGAAAGCACTTCGTTTGCAGGAAACTGTATACGTTTTTAAAACAAGATACAATCTGATATCGTCAATATACCGTTTTTAAGTCTCACAAAGATCGCTGCTTGTTGACCAAGATATATGAAGGTAGTATCTGGGGTATTTTTAATTATTTGCTCTTATGTATAGGTACAAGACGCTTTAAAATGAGAACACACTGTGATGTTTCTCGCTGGAAAGCTGTTTCACACAGACACAGTATTAGTTTTTTGTTGTCCGGCAGCATGAGCATTATCATGCATGCTCAAAAGTCTTTACTTACAGCGGTGTTATTGATCGCGTCGCCACTTTCTCGAACGTTTGGTTGAGAGAGGCTACGACTGATATAATGCGTCATATTCGTGAACGGGTGCCGTATGTGGGGTCCGGTCTGTTCACGTTTGCAAAGCCACGTTATTCAATTCATTATTCTAGTTATGGCTTTTGACGTAGAGCTCTCGTCGTGTTGTTCTCATAGTCATTATTTTTAGTTTTATGTTTATTGACCTTTATTTTGCTAGTTTCAATAATTATTATTTATTACTATATTAACTTGAAATGTAACTTACTTTTAAGTTTTTTTTTATGATTGCAAAAATGATCTTCTGCTGGAGTCCGAAGTGCTAGTACATTTACTCATATTATTGGGGTAACCTCCTAACCTTGAAGTCTTATCTCGGCGGTATTTAACAGCTGTTCATTTACGGCCGAAATTATTATCTCTTACAAAGTAATTTAAATTTAAGACATCAATCGTGTATTTACGACGTTTTTACACCCGAAAATATGGGTACTTACTAGTGTTTTTGTCAATAAGCACGTGAGTATTCCGAAACTTCGTCCATGGCTGTTCATCCATGACCAGATCGACTAACGCAAGCTTGACCTCTGACTCCCGAGGACTCCATGTCTTGTATGTAAGACCTATGTATATTAATTAGAAAAACCCTTACTGCAGTTTCGCTCGTCCGAGCCGCTGTCGTGGCAGTCGTTTGCGCCATCGCACTCCCAACTGTTGGGTATACACCGCCCATTATCACACGAAAAATGGCCTGCCGGACAAGGCCGCGGTAATCCTAAAATATAAAAATAACATGTACATAAATAAGAAAAAAAAAACATTTTATTATAATACACTTCCACCATATTTCGTTAGATTCATCAACATTTAGAGTTGCAACCTCACCCCGCTTGGGTGCACAATGTTGTGCTCCTCACCGCTGCCAGTGTGGCGCTAGCGTCGATCGGCTTGGTCACCACGGTCTATGCTGTACGCGAAGTGCTGGTAGATTTTCCCGTCACTCCAGCATTAATGATGTCCTCCGTCGGGCTTTTACCCCCGCCAATTGCGCGGCTATTTTGGAACCAAATGGCCTCATGCGCGATGATGGTAAAAGACCTGATGGGATGACTCTTGTTCCGTGGAAGTTGGGCAGGCCGTTGGTTTGGGATGCCACTTGCGTGGACACCCTTGCGCCGTCACATCTTCCCGGAACAAGTACTAGGGCTGGTTTCGCGGCGGAATCAGCGGAGACCCTCAAAAGGCGCAATTACAGTCAACTTGATAGAAGTTACATATTTGAGCCTTTTGGGGTCGAAACTTTAGGACCGTGGGGACCAGGAGCACACCGTATTTTTAAAGATTTATCAAAGCGCGTGATCAACGCATCACGTGACAAAAATGCTGGCCTGTACTTGGCACAAAGATTAAGCATTGCCATTCAACGTGGCAATGCTGCCAGCATTTTAGGAACAATGCCCGCTGGTAGCGGTTTGTTAGATTAGTGTAGTTTTAAGTGATTTTGTAAGTTCTTTCGTTTGTTTGTTTTCTGATTAATTATCCTTACTTGAATTTTACAATAAATCTCGTGACTGTACATGTATACTTAATAGGGAATATCTTATCGCCCCCCATGAGCATGTTATTATGTTGGTGGAAGTGTATTATAATATATTTTTTTTTTTTTTTCAAAAATAACTATGTTTATTAGGGTGTTTCAGATTTGTATGGAAATAAAAAAATGTGTTACAGAGTTCGGGCGTAAGAACTCTTTCTATTCTAAAAAATGAAAATGTATAGTTTCAATGTGAATGAATAATATTAAATTTGCACACATTGACCACTTACGAGAATTAAATTTTCAATGTTTATTATTTTTCCAGAAATATCTGTTTAATTATTCTATTAACAATGTTATTTGAAGATATTATCCAAAAATATAGGTTAAGGCACGATTTGCATATTCAAAAATACAACAATAGCTAACTTTCCTGTCAAGTTATCTCAAACACTAAATGATATTGACCATCATCACCATTTTTGTAACGAGCCTGAAGCTTAGTTTGGGACTATTTAAATTTCTGTGAGGTTGTCCCCTGATACTTTAAATACCTAAGTAAACAAAGTAGTAGGTGCTCTTACCGCAGTTTTGTTCGTCCGAGCCGTCGATACAGTCCCCGTGGTCACCGTCGCACACCCAGCGCAGCGGGATGCAGCCGCTCGACCGGCGGTTGGAGCGGCACGCGAACTCGTCCGGAGCGCAGTGGTTCCCTATCACTGAACAAGAAATAACGTCATGCGAAAGATGTCCGCTGGGTTACCAAACAATATTAACTATGGAATTGACAACACGATTTTTTTAAAAGGTAATCTGCAAAAATCATACTTATAGAGGCTTGTCTTAAAAACATACCTATTTCGATTTTTTTGTTTAGTACTTAGAAAATAAACAACCATATTTCTGGTAAAGCGCTTAAAAGCAACATGACTTTTTTGATCTTTGGAAAATGTCTAAATTAAAGTAATGAAATAAATGAATTTGATTTGATTTGATTTGATCTTTTCTACGTCACAGCTGGACACAGAACAAAAAGTGGTTACAAACCAAAGATGGGCCGATAGATGGCCAACAGACAAGCTGTGCCCACGTCAATATATCCTCTGTACCAAAAATAAAACTATGTACAGTCGACGCCATTTATTATCCATTTTATTATCCGTTTTCGTTTGTTTACACTTGTAGTACCTTCACTATTTAGCGTCATGTTTAAACTGCCATTTGAAATTGTCATAGCGGGTAAAGTGACGAGGTACTAAAGTGTAAACATATTTATGGCGTCGCCTGTACTTATTAAAAATACTCACAAAATGTGTAATCTATCTGCATGACATATTTGTGACGGTAAAAATAATACACACTCACAATTTAGAGAACTGAAACCCGATTTTCAAGGTCAAAATATAAACGTTTATGTTAGTACACAAAATATTAAAAATTGTTTATTGTTTATGTGGTTATTCTCACCGGTGGCGGGGGGTTGTTCAGTGGATGTGTCTGGAAAAGAAACAATAAGTCAATTAAAAATCACACAGACTTGGACCTTACAGCGTTAGAGCATAATAAAATATACCCTAGTTATTCCCCAAAAGTTAATTTGAGGAATAAAGTACTTTATAATATTTTAAAAAAAGCATGATAATTGGTATAAATGTTGGTTTTTCTTCGTGTAGCATCCATCATAGACGTGTAATGCGGAGGCAAAATATCCTAGATGTTATGACCAGTTACGTCAGAACCTTTCAAAGTCTTATCTCGACGATATTTACCGGCTGCGACTTCGTTTATTAGGGCAAAGACTTGGTTCACCTATTATGGTTAAATTTATTTGTCCCTCAAAACCTACGAAAACAGGTCGCTACAGTCGGCCAATAATGTGGCAAATGAACTTCAACCGTAGGGTGCGGTTGAAGTTCATTTGCACGTCATGATACAAGTTTAATTTTCTCTAGCAAAAATATTATGTAAGTGACAAGTGTCAACCTTAGCGATAATTAGATTTCACGAAATTTCAAATAATTCTTTGACAGGTCGAGCACTCTGACGTCTGCCTCATTTACTTTTAAGTAAATATGTATTGTATGCTTGGTCTAACAGGATACTTTTACACAATTTGCTGCTTCGCCTAAAGGTCAATTGGCAAAGAATGCCACTAGGCATTAATTTCAAATATTAGACTAAGTTTTTAATTATCTGCAATAAATATTAAATACATACTTTTAAAATAAACTCTACTCATTACGTTACACATACTTCTTTTGGTCAGTGGCGCAAAAGTGGGGTGACCCAAACGTTCTTATAAAGCTAAAATATACCTCTATATAGCTAATTGTAAATTACGTTACACATTGTCAGGTATAGCTTGACAATGTCCTTTATTGTATTGACTAATCTTTAGAAATTATTTTATGTATGTACATACATTGAGGTTGTATGAATTTAAGACTTTGTAAAAAAATGCTTACGGCAATTTCGTTCGTCCGAGCCGCTGTCGTGGCAGTCGTTCGTGCCGTCGCACAACCAATTGTCGGGTATGCACCTTCCGGAATCGCACGAAAAATGGTCTTCCGGACAAGCTCGTGGTGATCCTAATGGAAAAGAACCGTGTTTATTCATCCATTAAGCAACGCTATATTGGGAATATGCCTGAAAAACTGAATTTATTACTGCACAAAGTACCTATTTCATAAATTGAATTGTAAAGATAAACAGGTAAATCATCATATCCTGTAACTAAGTCAAGTTGTGTGAAAAAAAATAGGTTTGGTTAAAGAATAAAATATTTTGTTGATTTGTGAATATTGGTACTTCTGCAGCAAGTGAGTTAAAATAGCTCCCAAGCCTTGTGTTTCAAGTTTAGATAACGTCTGTTAAGGCCTCAGTAAAAATCCTTTCATAACAAAAATTACTATAGGTATATATGTATTCGTTTTGAAATGGAAAAAATAAGAATTTTAATTAACTTTTCTTAAGCATGTTTTTTTTTTAAAACGGTCCCTGTGCAATTGTTCTAGGTGATCTTACCACACTGGCTCTCGTCCGAGCCGTCGACACAGTCGCTGCGGTCGCCGTCGCACACCCATCGCATGGGGATGCAGCCGCTCGCCCGGCGGTTGGACGTGCACGCAAACTCGCCCTCGGGGCAGCTCCGGTGCGACTCTGGATAAAAATAATCATCGCAATCATTGTCTTGTCAGATGAAAGATGACCGAATTTGCACAAAGGACTCCTACATATGAATTATTGGACTTTGAATTTGTAGTACTCTTACCGCACTGGCTTTCGTCCGAGCCGTCGGGGCAGTCGTCTCCGCCGTCACATACATAGCTTGGCGGTACGCAGCGCCCGGACGCACACGCGTGCCAACTATACGGACATTCACGCGGGGTTCCTGGAACACAAATTAAAAATACGTTTCAAAAGTTTATATAAAGATTCATTGACTGGCCCTTGATTCCCAGATTTCACAATTTTTACGCCTTATGCGGCGGTATGCATAGATAAATAAAAAAAAAAAAAAGCTTTTCAATTTTCCTTTATACAGTGGTATCTTCGGAGGCATTGATAGACACAGACATGAGAATGTGCATACAGCTAACTTTAAAAAAAAATACCTAGACAGAGATACAAGAAAATAATGCCGCCTTACCACAGTTGAGTTCGTCGGAGTGGTCGGTGCAGTCTGACGTGTCCCCGTCGCATGCAAACTGAAGCGGGAGGCAGCCTCCCGGGGCACGATAGCCCGTGCACGCGAATTGGTCTACTGCACAACTACTACTGTTTGCCCCTGTTGAAGAAAAGTCTCACTGTAAAACTTATGAATGAAGGAGCAAAAGACGTAGTAGACAACTAATAGTATATTTAGTACGCTGCGCTAATTAATAACTGGTTGTACAAGATGATCAACTTAACTGAGAATGGACGTGATACTATGTTTTCCGTGCAGTGCAAAAGTGAAGACGTTTTCTACTCTCAGATTTATTTAAGTATCTCTCTAATGTCATACTGAAAATATTCAATCAAGAGTTCATTATAACAGTTTGTTTTTTTTAAACCCCTTCAAAAGTGATCATCTTATATACCCCGGTGCTTAATCTTTTGAACTTCAGGTGGTGTCAGGATTTTCAGTAGGGAATTCAATTTAACCGGTTATTAGCCGTTTTCGTATGAAAATAACCAGTTGAAATCGGTTATAATCGGTTATTTGCATTCCCTTATGTTCAGTTATCGGCAAGAGCCGACTGTGGCGTTCAAAATATTAAGATGATCCCTGTGGTATGAGCAAGATAATTCCAGTGATCAGTTATCCCTGTTTTTAGAAACCTTTTATACTTTTATGAATAAGGTCCATAAAAACCAAAATATGATAGGATTATACGTTTCTATTTAGAATAATCTTAGGCATACGATATAATGTACAAACTTAGATGATTGTGACCCTTACTTTCATAATCAGTTGTACTCTCCGCCGTACCTGAAAAAGAGGATATTTCAAATTGTAGTTTAGGCATCACAAGGGGGTTATGTAATTATAACAGCAGGAAACAGAACAGAACTAGTTCCGGAAACTAAACAAAACTACCAAAAATACTGTGACTTCGTATTCAGTTGCGGTTAAAACATTTTTGTCGCTTTTTAGTTATTGCAATATTTTACATGATCCACTACAGCACAACAAAAACATTACAAAAACCATAGAGCGTAATACCAACTCTTTATCACCCTTTAGTAACATACAAATTGTTGCTGTCCAAGATGCAGAGACTTTAATCGGTGAAGGGTTCTTTTAGTACTTTATCATGAGTCCCTCTTCATATATTATGATGAGTAATAATCCTCATACAGAAATGTTTAATTAGTCCCGGTGGCCATCTTTGGTTTTCGTCATCACATCAGTGTCACTAACAAAATACCAAGTTTTTAAGGAAAATACCAAAATTTCCACTTGCACCATCATCAAAATCGGTTCACGAGGTAAAATTATGCGTGAACAAAGAACCTTTTTAAATCAGTTAATGTATACTTACCACAATTTTGTTCATCTGTGCCGCTGTCGCGGCAGTCGTTCGCGCCGTCGCACACCCAGTAGTCGGGAATGCAGCGCCCGGACTCACACGCAAAGAAGCCCTCCGGACAGATTCGAATAGACCCTGAACACAAAAACTACCATTCAAATTTGAAAGGTGTTAAAAACTCCAGTGTATAATATTGACACTTTTACACGCACATTTTGTACACTGATCGCGATCTTGTTCAAATTTGAAAAACTGCTTTTACACAGAAAAACGACTTGGTCGCTTCTAAAAATATTCTGACGGTTTTCATAAGCGTCATGATTCTACATGAGCCTCACAAAACGTTACATACATCAACTAAGATGTTGCTTATATCACTAAAGAACTTGTCGTTGTTACTATCAACTTTGGTTGATATCACAAGCAACAGCTCTTCCTGTGTATTTTCGATAGCGATAACGTTTTCGCTGTGCATCTGGGACCCCTTTATCAAACGCTTGTTACTTGTATTACAAGCGGAAATCTCTTTCCAACAATAAATATGTATTAAAAAGACTTACTTAAATATTACAAGTTACAAGTTTTTGATACAGTCCCCTGGTCTTAGGCCACAGTAAAGATCTGTGTGTATTTCTTTCATCTAGTTTATGACGTCGTCTGCTTGTTGTTATTGAACGTATATCGTGTTGTTCTTACCGCATTCCCTTTCATCCGAATGGTCGAGGCAATCGTTATCTCTGTCACACACCCATCGAAGGGGTAAGCAGCTGCCGCCGTTCCTTCGTTGGCAGGGAAATTCGGTATCCGAGCAGGTTGCACTTACTGTAGGACAATACCATGCATTAATTACTTATTAGAGCTTGTTCCGGAACGACAGACATTGGAATGAAACTGGTTAAAATAACAACTAATAATGTATTTTTTATTTTATAAGGGACTAGTAGCCAATAGCTTCGCACACTGCGTTGTTCAGTCGGCAACAAAGAGATATATCCACTTCTTTACTATATTGCCTTGTAATAAGGTCTAAAAGTGATCCATCCACTCAATCTCTTTATGGTCCACTGTTCATAATATTTTTGCATCGTTGGCCTTAGCCTTCCCGGTATTCTTAATAGGTAAAACCTGAATGTATTTTAGTATTAAAATTAGATAAATTGTATTTTTTTTGATTTTGTAAAGATATGCATGCTAGTATTGCGAGTACTTGATGACATTCATCGACTTCCAAATGGGACCCTAAAATCAGTCGGGCCGACTAAAATACCGAGTCCGAGTGCCAATTTAATTTTTGGCATGATCAAATTACAGACATCATATCCCCGGAAAGTTACGATTTCTTTCCACGGTGTTACAACAATACCTACAGTGTGGTACCGGCATGCAGTCATTTATTAAAACTGCCGATAATATGTTGCTTTACCCGTTGTTTGAAAGTATTATCAATTAAAAAATAATTAAAATAACTTTACAATTAATTTTTTCCTCTTTTTTCCTTTTAAATTCGTTATATATGCGCTTTCATTTAAGATATTTTTCAGATTTTTATCATTTGTAGTTTTGACTGTAGGGGGAGGGGGGGGGACACTTGACTCTAACGAAAATTAGCGCTTTAAAGCTTAATATTTCATAAACGGATTCCTTAATCGAAAAGCGGTTTTCCCAAACCCACACTATGGGGTAGACGAGAAAAAAATACATTCCCACGTTACGTGTAGGGTAGGACCTGTATTTTTTTTTACGTAACACCTGGCCATAATGTGAGTTTTATCGCACGCTGCGCGCACGGTAAAACTCGCATTGTGGCCAGGTGAAGACGTAAAATTGTGTACTCATCACGGGCAGTAAAAAAGAAAGCCCTCTATCGCATATTTACAACCCTCGCCTACGGCTCGGGTCTCAAATACCTGCGATTTCGGGCTTTCTTTCTTTTACAGCCCTTGTTAAGTAATGTACTATTTCATGATTTTATTTTACAACTTTGCTGGCGTGACTAATATGACAAATTTCAGCTTTCTAGGACTAAGAGTCTCTGAGCTAGACTGCGGACGGACGGACGGACAGACGTACATGGCGAAACTATAAGGGTTTGACTACGGAACCCTAAAAATGAAATAATTCGGGTAAAAATCGCAACACAGAGAAACGCAGTTAACTATTTTAAAATAAAAAGGGAGCCAGATTCACTTTAAATTTTGGAGGTATTAAAAAACATTAATCGAATTGACCTCGTACTGGTGCGTCAATGTACGTAAAATTAGGTAGTAGGGAGCGATTTCGGGGATTGAAATCACTATGGATGGTGTGCGACTCCGACTCCCTTTTCGGTTTCGGGAGTTTCATACCAAGGAAAAACAGAATCCTTTTATAAAATGCCGCATCCTGTGCGTTTATTTTCTGCGAATGTAGTAAGTAGGCTTTTAATGTTAAATCTATGTGACCTAATTATTGGTTCATTAGTATCAATAGCATTTACGTAATGAATACGGAATATACATGCACTTTTTAAGTTACATGTCTCAACAAAATATGAAAAAACCGTAAACGATAGCACAAAATGTAAAATTAAAAATTAAAATCGGTCAAGAATTACGAATATGCGATTAGGCATTAGGTCCGCTATTTGTATTTATTCCTGTGGAATAAAAAATAAATAAATAAATGAATAAATGATACCTATAAGCATTTTAAACTGCTAACTAGATAGCGATTAGGCGGCGAGATCCGATACGCCGTGTGACGTCGTGTAACACGTCGGCCATATAAACTCCATATTAATTCTGTTTTGCTAGGAAGAGATACGAACAAATCTTTGTTGGCTTTATATCTTGGTTATTTTTATAGCAAAGCCAAAAGCGATTTCTCTGAGCTGTTTGTTATATTCCCTATTAAGATTTTAAAGTCAATAGTATAAAGCCAAAAAAATATTAATTACAAGTTAATCACTAAGTAAAATAATATTTTATAAAGAACGTATATGTAGGTCACCCTATGATGTATAATTGTAAATAAATGTCTTATTAATTTACATGAAAATTATTTTAAAGTTGAGTTTAGGAAACCGAGCATTCCCCCCAATTTAACGCAATTTCTGAAACTTTTTTTTTTTAAATAAGTTTATATTTATTACAATTTTTGAATCTGTTGTGGATATGAGAAAAAAGTATGTCTGTACAGTTTTATTTCCAAGAAAATATTTCTTACAATTAATAAAATAAATTAAAAAAAGACAGACACGCACAGATCTAGTTTTTCATAAAAAATACACCATTAAAAAAAACGTAAAAACTTGAGTAACTTTAAGGGCATTTTAGGGGTTGAGAAACGCTATCGCGCGGTCCAAAAAATTTTTACGAACGTGACTTAAGCGGCACTTCACATTCGTCTTTAATCTTGAAGCTTCCTATTATATATTTTTACTGTATTATACCATTGAACCCTCCGCACAAAAGTGTGACCCAAAATTTTATTAAAAAAAATAGTGTATGAGTAGGAATTAAATATTTAGCGATGAATTTACTAATAAACGCTTATAGATAGAAAAACTTTTTAACTTCAATTCTAAAGCTTACCTGCGGCGACCGCAGCGCAGCACAGAACCAGTGTCCACAGTAGCGCATCCATGTCGAGAGCGGACTGTACGCCCCGGCCGGCCCACTGGCTATATATGGTCCTAGAACCCTACCACTACCGGGTCGTCTCGCGCGCCATCTCGCGAATCCCTCCAAGTCAACTTGTTTCGCAGCTCCCAACAACGGGATAAATAAATAATTATGCATGTTGGTCGTAGGAACGTAAGTCGGACCATTTAGCAGTGGACCCTAGTGCTTTTTTTGGATATCAGTGGACAGGGGACGGTGTCACATAAATTGACCAAGTCTCAAACTAAGCTCGAGGCTTGTAGGTACATACATAGAAAACAATCAAGAAACAGGAATAAATATTCGCGCTCATCACATAAATATCTGCCCTTACCGGGATTTAAACCCGGCCAGCTTCGTAGGCAATAAGGTCACTTACCAACTTGGCTAACGTACGAGTATTGTCTACTGCCGTTGCACGATGAGACCAGAGGGGCTATTGCCTAACAAAGTCGCAATGACAATCGTTTTCATTTTGAAAATCGAAGGCTTGTCTGCATTTAAAATGAAAACAATTGTTCCGCTTTGAAGTCGATTGCGATTGCGAGTACGTCAGGCAATAGACCCACAGGGTGTGCTCGAATCGCTGCGACAGAAGGCCAGGAGAGTGGTTTTCACAATGCTTCTTTACACAACCGATTGTCTTCAACAGAGGGACCATCTTGGTGTGGGCGGGCTTTTCCGACGATGGGCAACTGAGCTAGTTTCATTTTATGCCTGCTGGGAGATGTAGAATATAATAGAATAGAATAGAAATCATTTATTCAACGCATACACACATTTGAAAAAAACAACAAATGACAAAAACAAAAAACATTTAACGTGGTGTTGAAAAGGGCCCCTCGCAGTTTTGGACCACAGCAAGCCGCGGCGCTGGTTTTCAGATGTGGCGGTGGTTTACCTGATGTAGGATAATACACCTGGTTTTAACAAAAAGGTCATCCAAACCTACCTCCAGCCAGCATTCAGGTCAGCATTACCAGCTCTGTCTGGCACCTGATCCAAATATGTGAAATGACCTAAAGAGAACGGTTGAAACCATTATCCAGCTCTAACAAACGTACTGGACTTAAACAGTTCTCAGTTTCCGAAAACAAACTAGGAAGCTTTATAGTTTCACTTTATAGTGTCTGTCCGCGGTTTAACTCTCGTAAATAAAAGCTGTGATTTGGCATGTATATTATATACATTGAAATTACGCCGAAAAATTTGTAGACTTACGTCTCCCCCTCTCTTCCTACAGCCAAAAATAAAATTAATCAAAATCTGTAAAACATCTTTAATAAAAACACAAAAAATAAACAACACAAACTTCAAAGGAAAACTATCACTAAGGGCGTGTTGTATGATAAGTAGTTAAACTAACTAATTGTTAAAAACCGTAACTAAAGGTTAAATCTCAACTAAATATGTCAAGTTCATTCATTTTTCGAATTGTAACAATTAGTTGAGATAAGATAACTGATCAAACAAAGGGCCCTAAGTTGACTTGATTGGTTCATAAGATACAGGCGGCTAAAGAGTTGATACCTACTAAAAATCATCTAAGAGAGCACGAAATAACTTTTTAAATAGAAAATGTGTTCATAAATACATACGATTGCACAAATTCATCGTAATATTTATATATATATACATAAATAAATATTTATGTACATTATATATACAACTCATATTAATGCAAAAACGCAATAAAGTAGGTATAGCTTTAAGTATAATCAACAATTTCCTTAGTTAAGTTAAATATAGTTAAGACTAATCAATTAAAAGTTACTCCAAACTTTCAGTTTGTTCCACATTCAATAGTTTACGCCAGCGAGAAATCATAAAACCAAAATACTTTAAGACTGCTTTACTCTCAAAAATAATATTCAGAATACTTCGGAATGATTTCGTTATTTTTTTAATCAATTTTGAAAAGTGAGTTCTCTTTAGAGAATTTAAAAAAAGTCCTACTAAGTAACACTTAACATTTTTTTAATAAGTATATCAATCGATCGCGTAGACATTTAGTTTAAAACGTTTCATGACAATACGCTAGCTATTTATTTATATGCCTTATGGCGAATTATAGTTTATAGTGCACAACATTTTAATGTCCACAAATACCAATTTATAACCAATGTTTAGTCAATTAAACATTTTGATTTGATTTGATTTGAACTTTCAGTTATAACTCCTGAAATTACTTATAATTTTACGTAACTTGATGGATTGGTTAATTAAATATTAGACACGTGACAATGTCACACAAATTGACCTAATCCCAAACTAAACTGTACTATGGATACTAGACGACAATAAACTTACTTAAAGTAGAAAAATACATAATTAAATAAAGAAAACATCCAAGACTCAGGAACCAATATTCCCGCTTATAACACAAATATCTGCCCTTACTCGTGCCTGGACTTGAACACGGGACTTCCAGCTAGGTGGGATAACGTGTCGTCAAGACACTACAATGATTACATAAGGCCGTAAAAGCAACCTGAAGAGTGTGTTGCTTTTTTTCTTTAATCGTATAAAATTTTAGCACTGCATTTTTGTCTTGGAATTTGAGGACCCACAGACAGTCGCACATAATGAAACCTTAATTGCGAGCTTGCCGACATAATCCTTACAAAACTATACTAATTAAAAAAAAGGTGCGAATATTGTGGGGTGCGCCAAAGTTTACCCAATTATTTTTAGTTCGAATGTATTTTATTAATAATCATCAAGTGTTTTTACTGGAACCGTTATTATTTCAGTATTTTTAAAATATATAACTGGTAAATAAGGTTAGGTTTGTTTCATAAAAACCCTGAAATAAAAATACATTCGGACTAAAAATAATTAGGTGAGCATTGGCTCCAATTGGACCCAATTTTGTGACTTTCTATCTACGGAACCTTGAAACCTATTCGGAAAATTCTTTCACAATTTGAAAGGAACATTATATCGCATGGACATAGGCTATTTTCACAAGGTTTTATTTAACTTGCGCTGAATTTGCTCTGTTCATATGTAGGTACTCATACGTACATAAGTAAATTGTCCGCTTCAAAATTTCGGTCAAATCTTGAAAGTTAATTTTGAACCGAATCGTTAATGGAATGGGCTAAAATTTAGGCCACATTTGGAAACACGATGACAATGCCGATGATGATATAGGTAATGGTATCTAACAGCTGATCTGATGATGCAGTCGGAAGGTAGCGACAGGATCTCTGCTTCACTTAACGTAGATTCGCAAGGAGAAAAAAAAGTACAGTCCGCAATAAAAGTCTGTCCCAAAATTTTTTTTTAACTGAAACTTATTATTTGCTTAAACCGGAGCGAAATGAGGGCGGGGCTATAATAATGAATAACTAGCATGGGAAGCTATTTTGCGAGTAGGATAAGATTAAATATTTCCATGAATTAACGTTCAAGGAACAAGTCGACAAACAGGACATAGTCGTATAATTAGGTATCCGTAATTATCCTGTTTATGCCGTGAGTTAACTAATACAATATTAAGACGATAAAGAACCCAATACATATAATTTTTGCGTCTAAAGAGGAATAATGGAGCAAAACTGTATGTAGATGTTTTTTTATGGCGTGGTTCTCCACGCATAACTTTTTACAGAGCAGTCTGATTTTAAAATATATTTTTGGTCTGATAGAGTATAGTACCCATAATTACCAAATCTGAATCTGATGAGGGTATCCGTGAGGGGTCTATATCGAATGGCATACAATTATTAGTCCTATCGTTATGTCGCATAAAGTCTTTTGTCCTAATAACGTGTGGCATACACTTTGTTCCGCATATTTCTGATTGTCCGAAATTGTTGCTCCTATTATCGTTTGTCCTAAATATTATTTGTCCTATCGTTTGATGTGGCTAAGATTCAACTGTCGAATGATTGATGTGCATAATTGTAATATTCCTAATATTTAATGTGCTAAAACTAACCTTATGAAACTTGTTGGTTCTGGCGTTTCGCTCGCTCGTTAGGGTCACAGTTCTACCTAACACTCCTCCTCGCTTCGCTCGTCGTCGTTCCTAACCTAACCGAAATCTGACCTGCCTGAAGGTAGAATGCTGTAACTGTAGCCAGTTTAATAATAGGCAAAACAATTATTAGGACAATTCATGTTAGGAATCTTACGCTTTAGGTAATTAGACTTTAGAGTTATCAATATTAGGACAAACTTGCTTTAAAGACTGTACACGATAAAATCCGGCCATGCATGATCTGGTGTATTTTTTGAATGAATGCAAATTTTCAAGCTGCACTTTTTTGTAATAGTCAGTGGTTATGAAACTACATAATAAAAATACAATCATAATAAAATGTTAGAGCGTCTGTGTCTTAGACCCTTATATAATCCACAGTACCTTTATTTTTTTGTACACGATCTTCTGACAGTCTTTACCAAATTCTCCGTTTTAAAACATTTTATTATTTTTAATTATACAAGCCAAATTATACCTTATTAAATTATCTTACCACGATAG
Organism: Acleris laterana; assembly: GCA_963966035.1. Classification (NCBI taxonomy): domain Eukaryota; kingdom Metazoa; phylum Arthropoda; class Insecta; order Lepidoptera; family Tortricidae; genus Acleris; species Acleris laterana. The sequence continues at coordinate 9,972,821 of OZ014459.1, read as the reverse complement.
TTAAAACTTTCCTAATTATATTCAGATTAAGATAGTTCTGAGGTTTTTTAACTTTGTCGAATTTGACTTTTTGACAAATAAATGCCTCCCATACAAAAACAACTTTCAGTGCTTGGAGTAAAAAGCCTTCCTGACTACTACAAATAGAAATGAGTTTCAAAAAGTATTTTTTTCGTAAGACGACATTCTATTGTGGCTAAAACTGCTTGTAACAATATAAATACAGTTGTGGCGTAGAAACAGGAAGCGAGTGAAGATTGTCAAAAAACGCTGTACAGGAGATGAAAGGTATGATAGAATATATTTGGCGAAAACTCACACATACCCATACATTATGATACAATTTTATTTCATTATATAGTATTATAATTATACAACATATTAAAAAAAAACTGCTTGAAAATATGCATTCATCGCAAAAATACGGTTGTACGTTATTTTACAGACTGAAGTTGTTTAGAATTTCATTTCATAGAATTTTTTTCTCGTATTATCATTTCATAGAATAATCAATATGTAGAATAATTACTTTGAAGACTTTTAAATCATCGTTTTTTATTTTAAATAAAATTCAATGTTTCTTTTTTCATATCATAGAATAGCAAATTAAATATTCTTTGTTCTCATATTATTTATTTAAAATATAACTTAATAACAATAAAATCAACTTATAGAGTAGGGTGCAGTTTGTGAAGGTGTGTGAAATGAAACGTTTGAAAAAAAGCATACGATTTTAATTTGCAGTCAAATGGTATCGCATAGCTTATTCAAGGGATATAAAAAAAATAACCTCGAAGGCTAAGGCGGGAGCTTGCTTCGCTTCGCTCCCGCCATAGCCTTCTAACCTAACCTATTCAAGTCGGTTCTGCCCAGAGAGGTCTTGCTCGCTCGCTTCGCTCGCTCGCTCACTCATATTTATATCATAATATAGTATTTATCTTATAACCCAACCTTCTAAAAAATGCACTGACCAAACAATATTCGTTGAAAAATAATTATATTGTTTGATAAGTATGTGTAATGAAAAAATAAAATTACAAAATTCATTGAATTGATTTTCTGTCGAATTTGTTTCTTTCAAGTAAATAGTTAAAAAAAAAAAATATACGAAGCAAAAATACAAGGACCAAATAGTATATGAAACATTTTCTGTGAAACAAAATTCTGTAATTTTTCAGTCTGTAAAACAAGGGGACACCCAAAAATACACCAGATCATGCATGGCCGGATTTTATCGTGTACAGTCTTTAGGACGTTAAATGAGTATGCGCAAAAATTATTAGGACAAACGAGTAGTATGCCATTCAACAGTATGCCAAACATTCTCGGCCAAACATTTTTAGGACAAAAAACGTTATGCGATACGACAGGCGCCCATCCGTGAGGCATTGAGGGAACTTCTTACTTATTATAGGCATACATACAGCGATTTTAGTATTGGGGCGTTAGTTTTGTGACGAAAATCAGCCTTACATTGCGGCCGTCAATGTATAGCTAAAATGTAAGTTTCTTAATTTCAGTCCTTAATTGGGGTACACCATTTTTAGTAACAAGTCCAGCATTTGCATTTAGAAAGTATCTTTTGGTCAAGTGGAACTGATGATGAAGACCACAAATGGTAATCGGAACTCCTCAAAGGTACCTATTTCAAGGGTAGCGATATGATATTTCGATTAAGATAGTTGAGCAATTGTAACGAAGACCATTTAATTGTTTAAATATGGCTACGTAAAATAAAATAAATGATTTAAAAAACAAAACACCGCGTTGCATAACGCAAAAAATAACTTCTTTTAAAATGGTAGGTGACTCACAATATTTTTACTGAAAAGCCGACTTTAAAAGTTTTTTTTTCCGTTTTTGATGACTGTTTTTTGTTTTTTATATACAAGAAATTTCATCGGTTGTCTTACGATGCAATGCAATCACTGCTGTTGGGTCGCTGTTTGGTGTACTTATTGGTTTTTTATTTGGTGATCAAACGAAATGCGCCCGCCCCAACGTATATTGAAATGTAAAGACGCCATTAAATAAAAAGTTCTCTTATTGGTAACTGAGTGGGGACTGTGGAGAGAGTGAGGGTAACAACATCATTTTATCGAATCTCATTTCATCGAACACTATTTACTGCTGAAACCATGATGTTTTCAAGATATATACATCAATAACGTCGGTTAGGTTAGGTTAAACTTATGACTACCAAAAAAAAAAAAACTCGTGCGGTGAGAAATGGCTATGAAAATTCTGCGTACCTTATGATACGTTCGTTGATAGGTGTTTGTTAAGATAATAGTTAGGCAGCCGAGAAATTAGAGTAAACCTTTTAATTAAAACAAGAGATGTGATTATTGTACACTAGCGACCCGCCCTCGCTTCGCTTCGGTTTATGTGAGTTTTCTGTAACACCCGTACATAAAACAGAATTTATCGATGCTTAATATTATAAAGCTGAAGAGTTTGTTTGCTTGAACGCGCTAATTTAGGAACTACTGGTCCGATTTGAAAAATTATTTCGGTGTTGGATAGCCCATTTATCGAGGAAGGCTATATATGCATACTCACTTAAACTGAATCGAAGCGAGGGCGGGGCGCTAGTTATACATAAAAACTTTCTCTTGAATCATTATATCTATTAAAAAAAACCGCATCGAAATCCGTTGCGTACTTTTAAAGATCTAAGCATACATAGGGACAAACAGACAGCGGGAAGCTACTTTGTTTTTTACTATGTAGTGATAACGTATTATTCCAAAAATATATATAACGTCTCAATTAAATCATTTGGCCAGACATTCATATCCTGTTTTTGTGGTGTCATGTTTTCCTTATTATGTTATAGTCACATATTATAAATTTAGCTTCGAATATATAATTTTTATAATTGAGTCTGTACTTGAACTTGTTTTTCCGTTAAATGTTGAGTAGGTAAAAGACAAAAAAGATAAAAGACATTTATTCAGTAAGTAGGCCGTACGGGCACTTTTATACGTCAAGAATCTACCAGCGCTTCCCAAGAGGAGACACTGCTGAGAAGAAACGCCGCAAGAAACTCAGCAGTCAGTCATTTTTTAAACATAATATTACAATGGTACTACTTAATCTAGCGTTATATTATATGTATAAAGCAGTAAATATTAAATTAATTATGATATCAAATGACATGCGTAGATCAGCAGGAAAACATGCCAAAAATCTTACGTGAGAGATATAGGACGAAAAAGGAGAAAAAAAAAACAAAATCCCACCTACTTATAATGTCTTTATAACTTATAACACTGTGCAAGATGACCACATAAAAGTTTCGATACGTTTTCCTACATCAACGGTGTCCCCTAGACAAGATAAAGCTTTTGCAGTTGATCAAATTATTATGGACTATGTTTCGGGTTTAAACCAGGTGGTGGTGGTGGTGGTAATACACAAGAGGGTACTATTGAGTACATTTTATGTGGGAAAATGAATCCCTTAGCCTGGTTAAGGGTTAAGGCAATTTCAAAGAAGCTCATTGCGTCTTTGGAGACCGAAGGATCGGCAGTTTCCTCGCTGAAGACGATGAGTAGACTTAAGAACTGGTCTAAGGCCGCGTATCATTATTCCAGATAAGAATGGTTCCAGTATGAAGCACTGATTGACGTTAGATTAAGTTTGATACGGGGGCCTTCTGCCTAATAAAGATAACTATCACGAAAATTACGTATGCTTAAGGTGACGCTTAATTTTTTTGAAAATTTAATTTAAAAAGTGCGGTTGGGCGTATTACCATGATGTTGTGTGACACATAATAATGGTTTAACCTGTATAGATCAGGTTTGATGGAGTATGGATTAAAACCACTTAGCAAACGCTGAAACTGAACTTTCCTAAGTCCATGCCACTCGCCTTCGATATCGGTGTTATCCTCGAGACCTTTTAGTAGCTCGTATATGTTTCAAATACATTAAACTACCCAAAATAAATGATTTCGTAAAAATTCTAGGTATTTTCAGTAAACAACTCAACTTTTTTATTAAAAAAATTACCTCAGTATCAAGGTCATGCTCTGGCACCAGCACAACATCTCATTTCCCAAAAATTAAAAACATTCAAAATTCAAAATATTTATTCAGTAAATAGGCCACATGAGGGCTCTTTTACGCGTCGGTAATATAGGGTGAGTCTACCAGCGCTTCGGGCAAGACCATCATTGCGGAGAAGAAGCGCCCCCACCGTGTATATTCATCAATTCGTTTATCTCTTATACGCCACATAAAGTTGAAACAATAATAATTTTAAATACGAGTACTAAGTTACCCACATGAAACCAGCAGTTGCTATGCACAGTAGTAATACAGGAAAATTGTCCTACTGATAAAGAAGGACCTTGTGTTGGTTCCGGTAGTTCTGATTTTATAAGCCATTCGTCCAATTAACCTATAAAATCAAAGTTTTGACCTTATTGACCCGAGCGGATGCTCGGTGTAGGGTTCCGAAGCCGTTACGACAAACACAAAAATCTATCTCAAAAAACAACATGTATTATGAACAAATTTTCTAATTAAAGTTATTTGATGGCTGTCTTTGATGTTTTTTAGGGATAAACACGTTAGTCACCTGTATATCAGGAACTAATTACCTAAGTGTACTTAGTCGTGATAGTTTTCCTTTTCAATTCGTTATAATGCGCTTTAATTTAAGGGGGACACTTTGACTAACAAAAATTAACACTTTAAAGATAAATATTTCATAAACGATTCCTTAATCGAAAAGCTGTTTTCGCAAACCTCCAATATTTTAAATATACCTATCCAACGACACCCCACACTCTGAGGTAGACGTGAAAAAAAACATCCCCACGTTACGTGTAGGGGAAAGAACACTAAAAAATAATTTTTTTCAAGATTTTATTTTACCACTTTGTTGGCGTGACTAATATGTATATTCATATCATAAATATTAAAACTTTCTACTTCTAAGGGTCTCTGAGCTAGGCTGCGGATGGACGGACGTACATGGCGAAACTATAAGGGTTCGTAGTTTGACTACGGAACCCTAAAAACGAGAAATCTTCGACCATTATTCAGTTAGTCTTGATTTCAATCTGCGGGGCGGAAGGACTGGTTTTCAGTATTAAGTGTGACATTGGCAAGAGTTTTGCTACAATTTGAAATTAAATCCGCCTAAACCTAATAGATTTTTATTTAACTTTTACTTACCGTAGTATGTACGTATAGATTTACATTGATTGAGTTGCGCTCGCGTAGCCGAGGTAGCCGGACGCGCCCCCAATTATTATCGGTGCTTACCTGTGCTGCAATCAGTGACCAGTGACATAGACCTTCGCCTTACGACATTAACGCGTGCGGCCAGTGTCTCGCATGACTGGATCTTCCGCGATCCCGCGTGTGCCCAGTTAATTATCGGACCCTCCTTGTCGCACCTGTTTGACAAGGCCGTATGGTGCTCCCCTAGGGGGTTTAAGAGCGAGACAGCGCAACAACCTGCTACGAGTACTACGCCGCTACCAGCTGCTACGAAACTCGTAGCGCATACATGTAAGGGAATAAAAACGGCAATAATTTAAATAATCATCATGGTGAAATGTGCGAAATGCTCTAAAGCCGTCGGAAAAAAAACGCCGGGAGCGCAGTGCAGTAAATGCAATAAATGGCTGCACGCCTCGTGTGCCTCGTTGACCAACGAACAGCTGAGTGCATTGTCAGCCATGGAGTCTCTAGACTGGAAATGCAAATCCTGTTCGGCAGGAGGAAAGCCCAAACGAATCTCGGTCATACTGCCGGACCCGGAGGACGATGAATCAGACGCAGAGCCCCCGACAGGACCGTCGCAAGATAAAGTTACTCTGTACGAGATACGAAATGAAGTCCGTGAAATGCGACAAACAGTCCGAGACATCATTAGAGAGGAGCTGCAGAGCACCCTTAAATTTTATTCAGAAAAAATAGACGAGTACGAGGAAAAGATACAAGTATACGAATCGAAAGTAAAGTTAATGGAAAACCAGGTCAAAAACGTAAACAACATATTTAAAAACTTACAACTAAAACATGAAGTTCTCGAACAGAAGGTAAATAAAATTGAGCAGGCCCACATATGTGACGAAATTGAAATATGCGGCATCGCCGAAGACAAAGACGAGGACATCAAGGGAATAGTCTCAAAAGTAGGGCAAAAGCTCGAACAGAAGTCAGAAGACATAGTTAAGGCTTTCAGGATTAGGAAACCCGGCCGCCCTGGCGCGGCGCAGACGGCCCGCATAGACAAGGATGCACCCATTAGAGTAACACTAAAAGTTGGACGACGACATGCGTGGATAGAAGCAGCAAAAAAGTTCAACATAACCGCCGGTAGCATAAGCGTACGAGGGACAAGCGGCGACAACTCCAGAATATATGTGAGAGAAGCGCTGACCCCAGCCACCGCGTACCTACTGTGGAAGGCGAAATGTGAACTTAGAGATAAAGCGTTTTGTAAATTCGTGTGGAGCCGCGATGGAACGATCATGGCGCGAGTTGAAGAGGGGTCTAAGAAAATTCACTATATACGTGCCGAAAGTGATATAGAAGCGCTCAAATCAAAACTTAGTGCAACCTGAGCGTCAATCCCAATAACTTAAATATAGCCGACGGTGTCTAAATCTAATAACGGTCTCATGGACCACATAAGTAGCTACATAAATGAAAGCAGTCACGATACGTGGAACCAATTTGTACAAGATTTGACACCGCAACACAACAAGCTTCTTACCTTTCACATTAACATTAGATCGCTTATAAAAAATTACGTCCAATTAGAACGCCTAATTAATGAGTGCCCCTTAATAATACACATCATCGTAGTCTCCGAGGTAAATGTCAACAACCATACTAAGAACTTATTTAACATAGAAAACTACTCAATGAACACAGAACTGCGTGAAAACAGAAGAGGAGGAGGAATCATAGTTTATGCCCATAAAAGTGTAACATTCTTGTGTGAAAAAACAAATATTACAAGCTTCGAATGCCTTCTAGGCAGAGTGATACTACCCAGTGGATATAAGACATATTTGTGTGCGATATACCGACCCCCCCATCTAAATATTAATGACTTTATTGGTGAGTTACGACATCTCTTGAATAAATATCCTTTGAACTGTAATTTCTTGATGTGTGGTGACATAAATCTAGACCTAAAAATTTCAACCCGGATAACGGGCTCCTATCTAGACACGATGGCATCATTAGGCTTTACTTGCTGCATAACACAATATACTAGAATTGAAACCACTAAGAAAGGTACATCCAAGTCATGCATTGATCATATATTCATAAGAGATATAGCAAAAAAAGTAGGCAGAAAACAACTTCATTCAATTAATACTGCAGTAGTGCGAGATTCTTTTGCTGACCATTTTATAACTGGCATTTCATTCACTGGTGTTGCAGCGAATAAAGCCTTAATACATTGCAAATTAGATAACCGCCGTGTGGAACAGGAGCTTGTTAAAATTGACTGGAATCCTGTGTTTAATCTTCAACATCCTAATGACATATATAACTTTATAGCGGGCAACTTTACCAAAATATATGACACATGTATGATACGTCAACCAATTGTAAATAACATTAGAAACAATTGCACTTGGATGTCAGAAAAACTTGTGGAGATGTCTGTCACTAAAAATAGACTTTTACAAATACACCTAAGCGACACTAGCAATAAGCAAAATGAGCTACTATATAAGAAGTATCGTAACAAAACAAATAGCCAAATGAACAAAGCTAAAAATAACTTCATAAAAAAAGAAATTTGTAACAATTATAAAAACCCGAAAAAAATGTGGCAAATAATAAACAAATTAACTGGCAGAATTATCCAAGCTGTGGATGATATGCTGCTGAAGTCTTTTAAAATTAAAGCTAGAGACCTATCGGATAAGTTTGCCCACGACTTTGAGAATAATGTACTTTCTGTCTTGAACTCGTGCAGTGTGCCGTTGCTTGATAAGAGAACCTATTGTAACTCCCCAAAAGTATCATTAAAAATTAATAAGATCAAAGATAACACCATGTCGCAAATAATTAATAACATTAACACTAACAAAAGTGCTGGCTTTGACAAAATAAGAGCAAGGGACATAAAATACATATCCAAAGAGATGACCCCAGTACTTACACACCTAGTTAACCGGTGTATATCTAGCTCTTTATATCCAGATAAATTAAAAATTGGAATAATCCGACCAATACATAAAAAAGGAAGCTATGTAGACACGAACAACTACAGGCCAATAACTATACTACCAACAATAGACAAAATCATTGAGAAATACCTAGGTAAAAAAATTAATGACTTTCTGTCAGGCAACGACATAATTCATGAGAGACAATTTGGTTTCCAGAAAGGAAAAAATACCGCACAGCTACTAGCCAAGTTCACAGATGAGGTGAATGCCCATCTTAATGACAGAAAACATGTAATAGTAACCATGATAGACTTTAGTAAGGCATTTGACACCCTAAATCATAATGTACTGTATGAAAAGCTTCAGCAGGGTGGTATACAGGGGCCAACTCTAGAGTGGCTTAAAAATTACCACCAGAATAGGTTTAACTCAGTCAGTATAGCGGGAGCGCAAAGTAAGCTGCTGCAAACCTCTTATGGCACAGCGCAGGGTTCCATAATTGGCCCAACTGAATACCTATTATATGTGAATGACATGTGTAACGTTTTCCATAATGCCTCTGTATACCAATTTGCTGACGACACATGCCTAATAACAGCAGACAGTAATGTAAAAGTTGCGGAATGCCAAATGCAAAATGAATTTGATACCTTATGTAAATGGGCCCATGATGTAGGACTATCACTAAATTATAAAAAGACCAAAGTAGTGCATGTGCACTCTCCATACATGAAAGTCCACTCTAGTCCCAACATTGTAGCCCATGATCATACATGCTTGCACTCCCAACAAAAATATTGTAACTGTGAGTCACTGGAGCTGGTCACACAGCATACCTACCTTGGGCTAAGAATTGATAACAAATTTAACTGGAAGCCACATGTCGAGCATGTATGTAGCAGACTGAGGTCTATCCTAAGTAACCTCTGTATACTCAAGCAAAAAATGCCATATAATACACTACGTCTACTGTACATGGCAATGGCCGACTCTGTAATCAACTATGGCATATCCAGCTATGGTAGGACCTACAAAACGCACCTAAGAAAGATCTACAATATTCAAATAAGATTTCTTAAAACTATTGTCCCACTGAAAATTAAACATAAGTATAGACACAACTATGCAAATTTATTTGAGTACTGTAGAGTCTTGAATGTGTTTGACAAGGTGAAACTGGCTGTGATACTAGAATACAAAGACATGATAGGGAGACTGGATAGTTATAATAGACAGTTCAACCTCAGACATTTACCTAATGCGCCTTACTTTAAAATACCAAAGAAAAATAATGAATACGGAAAGCGTATATGGACCACTTATCTACCCTATATACTAAACAGTTTCCCTCGACATGTCATTGATAACATTAAAGAAAAACCCGAAGGGGTCAAAAAAATCACTAAAAGGGCACTCATTGATTTAGCTTAAATATATAATTATAAGAAATAAATAAATAATCAAAATGTAAAATGTAATATTCATATGCATACTTTTGAAATCGTTTATATAGACTAACGCAGAATAATGTAAGCACGAAACAGATATATGTAAATAAATTAAGTAATAATGCATTTATAGTAATTCCAGCTGAACTGATCGCAGGGGGCACCCCCCTACGCACTCCTTGGCTAAGCAAAATCTTAAATATATAAAGATTACTTTAGCCAAGTAAAAGCTTGTACACAATTAATATTATTTCCGAAATAAACAGATTAAATTTTTAATTTTTTTTTTTTTTTTATATGTTTATATCCGGCTTGTTGAGACCTTTCATTTGATACCCATATCTGGACGTACATGTAGAATTTAAAAATACAGAATGAAAATGTACTTTTACTGCCCCCGTAGGGGTTACTTATTAACATTAAAAGACATCTGGGCCTATACTCTACTAGGTATTTATTGCCTTTGTCTGGTATTTTTGTATCTTGGTTGCCATTATTGTCAAGTAAAGAAGAGCTATCGTAACGTTGAAAATACTTATTGGGGTTTTTTTTTTGGTATAGTATGACCAAAAAAAATAACCCCCTTCTCATTACTTTGAATTAAATATTAGCCTATGTCACTCCCACAACCAAGACGAATCTAACGACACCTCATAAGTTAAAATCCAAGACGTGTAGGCTGCGTGCCACAGAAATAGACATAGGGTAAAGTCACCAGCGATCAGCCAGAGACCTATAGTCGGCCTCTGCCTATACTTTGTATGAGTGGGAAGAGTACAAAATATATATTTCCCACTCTTCGCATTCATTATAAGGTCGGTGACTGGTGACTTTACCCTATATACACATGAAAAACATAGCCCGACGCATTCGAGTAAAATTGTATTTTTATGTACTTGACTTAATTACTCCTTTTGGTAGCAATTTTCATTTACTACGCCACAGTAGTCATAATGGGAAACACCTTAAAATTCCGAATTACTTTTTTTCGAACATTCATTAATCCTTTTAATTTTTTCAATAGCTATGTTACGCTAGGTAGGTAGGTAGGTTAGGTTAGAAAATCCGCGTTCGTAAAGTATATTTATAAATCATTTGTTGGTCAATGCATTGATATTTATAATAAATTACCTGACGAAGTTTTAAAGTTACCAATTCCAGTACTTAAAACTTACTTGAAAAAGTCGCTGATGTCTAAAGCTTACTATAGGGTCGAGGACTAGCTATCAGATAAAAATGCTTGGCCTAAACTAAACGGCCAAATAACTTAATAATACTTAACCTAGTCATAAAAATATGTAAACATTGTATATTGTTTAGGGGACACGGTTTCTGTAGGAGAATGTTCCTGTACCTGTCACTAATACACTGGTAAACATCTTAGCCTAAAAGTGCAAAATGTGGTTACAGAATTATTAACAAGTTTTTAGAGTTGTTGGTAATTCTGTAGCTCTGCCTACCCCACTCTGGGAACAAAGGCGTGAGTTTATGTATATGTATGTAATGTATCGAAACTTTTTTTTCTCTTCTTGCACCATCATCGTTAAGTTTAATTTTTAGTTCTGGTGAAAATCCTGAGCTTTGACACATTTTCCTGCTCAACAACGCGTGAATTTATTTACTTCTTATTGTATGTTTTACTTATTGTTTTGTATAATGCTAGGTTAAGTTGTTTTAATAGGCTAAGTAAAGTTTTTGGAAGATATGTATATTATATTTATTTTCGATAGTCGTCATCCTGAAGATCATGGAACTGCGGCTCTATTACTTTTATTTCCTCTAATATTTTAGAAATCTTTTTTTTAGTTATGAAGTTGACATTTGTAAACTTTAATGACCGACAAGCTTGTTGCCTTCGTATTTAATGAACATCTCTTCCAAAAACTTTACTTACCCAATTGTATATTTAAAACCGGGCAAGAGCATGTCGGACCATGCTCAGTGTAGGGTTCCGAAGCCGTAACGACAAACAAAAAACTATCTCAAAAATCAACATGTATGAACCAATTTTCTATTTAAAGTTATTTGGCGCTGTCTTAGATGATTTTTAGTAGGTATAAACTCGTTAGTCGTCTGTATCTCAGGAACTAATTAAGTCTACTAAGTAATTTATTTTTCTTATAAATTCGTATAAGTATAATATTATCTCAAACAAGAGCCAAGCTTTTAAGTGTGAGATCAGTATACCTACCTATGTAGGTAGTTAGGTATCTAAACTGCTTCAAACCGACTTTAAATTACAATAAAAGTTTAATCTTTTATAAAGTAATTAATAGAAATTGAAAAAAAAACAAGGGCCAGTAAATAGAATTTTAAGTTTTCCAAACGATACTCGACTCAAATCAATAATCTAATCGATTATTTGTAAACTTTCAGATCGCAAATCGCAAACTTGTAGGTAGCATTTCGGGGCACGTCCGAACAGCAACTAGGCTCGCGCTTGTGAGCGCGGCTGTCGCTCGATTTGTTACATGGACAGTTCGACTCCCCCCGCGCGTGCAGGCCCCCCCCGTTAACAATTTTTCTATCAAAGTTATCATAGGCGATTTTGATAGGTATAAACACTTTAGTCGCCTGTATCTCAGGAACTAATCATTTCTACTTAGCCGTGATAATTTTCCTTTAAAATTCGTTATATGCGCTTTCGTTGAAGATATTTTTCAGATTTTTAGTATTTGTAGTTTTGGCTGTAGGGGGGGGGGACACTTGACTCTAACAAAAAATAGCGCTTTAAAGCTTAATATTTCATAAACGGATCCCTTAATCGAAAAATTGCTTCCATAAACCCGCAATATTTTTGAAAGACCTATTCAACGACACCCCACACTATGGGGTAGGCAAGAAAAAAAAAGGCATTACCACGTTACGTGTAGGGGAGGTGCATTAAAAAAAAATGTTTTTCAAAATTTTATTTTACCACTTTGTTGGCGTGACTAATATGTATATTCATGCCAAATTACAGCTTTCTAGTACTATGAGTCTCTGAGCTAGACTGGGGACGGACGGACGGACGGACATGGCGAAACTATAAGGGTTCCTAGTTTGACTACGGAACCCTAAAAAAACGACTGACTGTTGAGCTTCTTGCGGCGGCATTTCTTCTCAGCAGTGGTGTCTTGCGAAGCGCTGGTAGATTGTTGACGTGTAAAAGTCCGTGTCCGTGCGGCATACTTACTGAATACACATTTTTTATCTTTTTATCTTATCTTTAGTCGAAATTTTGATCAATTCGGAATTATGACTGCGGAATTATGTAATGTACCCGTTCATATGGGTGGCTGGAAGTTCATTTCGAGTAGGTACTTACCGTAAAATGTTCCTACGTTGCTCCTTTATGGGTAACTATGCTCCAGAGTGACTATTTCGTTTGTTACATTATTGTCGATGACAAATTTGCTGAAAAGAATTGATGCATAAGTACTTCCCGCCACGAAGTGAATGAAAGTAATAGAATGATTTACAATACAGATCGCTAATCAGCGATAAGACTGCCTGTTGTTTACCTGTGTTGTTTTTAATAATGCTGTATCTCTGTAATGTTATTGTTTGGTGTACAATAAAGTGTTTTGTATTGTATTGTATTGTACTTACCACAATGTAACCATGGAGCATAATTACCCATGGGAGAGCAAAGTAGGAATATTTTACGGTATACCTACTTATTTTTACATTGTATTTGAAATTAAATGTTATTAATGGTAAGAATTAATACGAGTAGTCAACCTACACCTTATCAAGTGTTCTAATTTGCCTGTTAGCCTAATTGGGTTTCCATTGTTATTTGCCCTTAGAGGAAATAGGTATACCACGTGTTGCACGAGTAGATAAGTCGGACCCGCGCTCTGTTCTGACCTAGAGGTATCGTAAGCTTCGAACGTAGGTATTAATAAAGCACAAGCTGAGACGTCAGACAGTTTCTGCATATTCATAGGATAACTCGAAAGAAAACATCTGTCTGGGTAGTTCATCACCATCATCATCATCATCTTCAGCTAGGGTTGCCATACGTCAGGATTTGTCCGGACATGTCAGGATTTTTGACCCTTTGGCCGGACTTGGCAAGTGACAGGATTTTTTAAAATATTTAATACAAAGTTAAACGTCAGTAACGTCAGTTTTAATGAATGAATGATACATAATTATAAGTAGTAAGTAATCAACAAAAACAATTATATTTCTTTCAAAACAACTTTTTGCTTAAAAGTCTAGGTCCGCAGAGCGCAGCGTGTCGCCGGGGCGTCGTTCAAGCTACACCTAATCTCTGTTATAAGAAATGACGATTTTTACGGTGATGTCAGGATTTTTAACAGGATATTTAATTTTTCCATATGGCAACCCTATCTTCAGCCCACTTGCGTCCACTACTGGACATAGGCCTGTCCCATGGTATGCCACTGAGCTCGGCCTTGAGTTATTGTTTTCAACCGCTCCCATCCACCCTTTGTATGTCATTGCTCCACGTAGATGGAGGGCTGGGGTGGGGTTAGGAGTCAGTAAGTAAAAAAAAAGTACTTATACCTAATGTCAAGCGTCAGCATAATATTCTTTTTGGCAATAACACCTTTACCCTAATTTTGGGACCGCACTCTAATTGCAAAAATGTTACCCTTTTAATTTTCCGTCCGTCGGACCATCTGTGCCTTGTTATTGATTTAAGTCTTAACCGATACGTGGCCACCCCAGTTATTGCACCAGTGGTATGTAATAATTGACTATGGGTTTTTCCACAAAAAAAATGGACGGACAATGTATATTCTCTATACTTGTTTGATTAAATGTCCTTGTTTCAGCTAGTTAAATAAATAGGTACATAAATAGAACTTTGATGTAATAATGCGTAGGTCGGTAGGAGTAAATAGGCTCAGCCTAGTTTGGGATCCGTGTGACGGGATATTTCATAATATAAACCGTTCTATATTGTTATTTCCTAAATAAAAATATGTTTCTTATATTCTTTTAATATACGCACCATTACGCTGCAAATAACTATTTCTTCAAATTATTATAATAAATGCGCTGACCTTTGCCTAGTAGTAGTTTACACTACTTTAGTTTACTTACCAGTTACTGTCGGACAACACTGTCGATTTCTAAAAGATTTTTTGTTACAGTTGGTAGTAACGCCTTCCAAACTGGCGCCCACGCACAATTTAATATTGATTAGTTTAATAATAATTTTGGACTTTTATGAGTTTAATGAAATTGGTACTATAACTATAAAGAACGGAAAAATATTTTTGTTTTATTCTTTTATATTTACCGATCAAGTGCGAGTGAGACTCACGCGCTGAGAGTTCTGTACCGCCGCACAGTAGGTAGTTATTATATTCCAATTTTTAATCGATTTGACCATTTTTAGTATTTAAAAAGACAATACAATTTATTTAAAGTGAACGAACACACATTATGAAAAAAAAAACCACGCTATTATATTACGGTTCATAAGATACAGTTGTTTTCTGTTAGGGCGGACGGACGGATATAAATAGGGTCCCGTTGGGCCGTCTTCGGGCACGGAACCCTGTTCAGTTGTTTTCCCTAGAACCATGTAAACCTACATAGTATGTTTGGATTACCTTTATACATCGCTTTGCTGATTTCGATGATAATGGGCTGATGAATTTCATTTTGGGACCATGTTCATGAAGCTGACCTAGAACAACGGTCACCTGATAAATAATCGGTCTGGCTATGACAAACAGAGTTGCATAAACGAAATTGTCCCTTATCATAATAAACTTTAAACTGAACATCGTATGACAAAGATAACAATGATAATGCCAACTACAATTAGAAGGTTGTAAATTCTTGCGGGTGGTAGGACCTTGTGCAGGGTCCGTTCGGATCGCTACCACCATCTTATCCATTAAGCTACCGCCAAACAACAGTGTTCGCATTGTTGTGTTCCGGTATGGGGATAAGACAGCGGTGAAATGACTAGCATAGAGGCATTCCATCTTAGTCCTCAGGGTTGGCAACGCATTTGCAGTCTTAGGATTGCATTGCAGTCTTGTGAATGCGAATGTCTATGGGTCACAGTTTCCACTTACCATCAGGTGGTGACCTGTATGATCGTTTGTCTTCTATAAACCATAAAAAAATGGCTAAATATTTTTATCGGGTGTCTGTACTTACTTACTTTTGGAATTATTTATAGTGGTCTCAAGGGTAGCGCTGACCACTTGAGTCCACATCTGATGCTATTGGGTAAACCTCCTTACTAAAAGTTGAACGTCTACGTGCTTGTACTAATAAAGAATGAGAAAAGTTAGGTAAACAATTTACCTTTCACTTTTTTCAATGTCTCAAGGGTTAACTGGAAGGGATACCTTAACGGGATAAGTTCACCAAGTTTTTCTTTTTCCCGTGTCGTTTGGATAACCACTGCATTACTAATTGGCTTGATTGAAATCCGTAAACTTCGAAACAGGGAAAAAGAAATATCGACATACTTACAGCAGCTTTGTTTTATTCTTAACTAAATACAAAATATAACTTGACTATAGTACAATTTATACATAGCATTAATACCTCGTTTAATCACATAAGTTCTTTCGTCGATCTTTTTTTTTAGATCGTTTGCGGAACTGTTCTGTTGTATTAGCGTTACAAAACAGAAACCAACGATATTTACAGTACTTTATGGATGCATTATTTGCTAGCGTGTGTTAGGTATAAAAAAGTAGTGCGGGAAATCCATGGCATCATACCACTTAACTACTATTATCCCGACTACTAAGAATAAATCTAATTTTAACTCAGTTGAGGTAAATAGATGTTTTTAACAGTATTTTACATACACAAGGCTGTTTGAAATTCAACGCATTCTTTTAATGATATAGGATAATAGAGCTCATTTGCAACAAAATATCCGTGGCTTCTTTCTGAAAAAAAATCTAGGTCTTTAAAAAAAAAAACTAGTAACTAGTCACAAAAAAGTACTCTACACATTTAAAATGACCTCATTCAACAGCTAGCAAACTAAGAAATGCTAATTTTATTACAAGAAAATAATGGTCAAATATGTAAAATAAAAAATACGAAATCATAACAGGGCTAGGTATGTGTAAGGTGATATATTTCGTTTAGGAGGGCAGAGTTACAGTTCCGAAAATCAGTGAGATATTTAAGAAGTTTTAATGATTACTATCACACACTATAAAGCATTGAATTTTTGTAGATCTTCCTTTTGTGATAATAAAGGAAATGACATGAAGTATAATTCCATGGTATTGGGATATTATGCGTCGGATAAATTCAAATTCAAATTCAAAATTATTTATTTCAGAAAATTCATTTTCCATAAAAGAGCTACGAAATGTGATAGGATAGAGCATTTATTATTGAGAAGATTTAAACAAAATTGTTCAATTTGTTGATGCGACAAAATAAAAACATACTGAATTCTGGTCTATAAAATGTTCATCTTATATTAGAGTAGTTTGACGACGGGGTAGAAGGTATTTTTTTACTGGTTGCATATATTTTGCATATGCGTCAGCTTCTACTACCCTCTCCCAGAACGTCGGCATGAAGTGGTAAAATCTATAATGCATTTGTTCAATAAAGTACCGGATGCCTTAACCCCTCCCCTTCCAAGTTTCTTGATTGTTTCTAAATAGCGACAGCAACGCATCTGCGGATTTGGTACCTATGAAGTATATTCATTGGTTGCGATGATTGCTTATTTCGTACAAAATAACTTATGTTATTAGTAGAATAAATGTAGTTGCTCTTGTCGAGGGAATAAGAACGAGGGTCTAGGCGGCGGGGTTGGTATCGCCGAGCGCTAGCGGTCTCTTGCGCAGACTGAAGCGGCGCAGGCTCGTGCGCACCGCCGACGCGCGCTCCGCGGCCCAGCGGCGGTTCTTGGCCGGCGCCAGCGCAGCTATCGCCATCAGCGCAAACGTGAAGACCATCATGAGCGGCAGCCATATGAACAACGAGTCTAAAACAATATTTTTTTATATTCGAATATGTACGAGTATGTGGAACGCGTCTGACAACGCGGTTAGTTTAGTTAGAAGTGACCCTGCCCCCAAGCCAGCGGCACTGGGTTTGATTTTTGGTAAGATATCTGTGACTCGAGTACGAATATTTTTTACTGAGACTGTGTTTTCTATCTTTATAAGTATGTATATACTCGTAGTTGTATATTGGGCACTAGACAATAATATGGATAGGTACGTATTAAGATCTTAATAGTACGTACTTCCACTGCAATAGGTCTTAAAACGTGTTTTAAACGGGTGGCAGCGAGAAAGAGGAGTAAACACTCGAAGGCCTTATTAAGACCTATTGGACTGTATGAGATGGACTTACATGTGTACATCGGCATAGGCCAGCTGTTCCCCATTGTTCGGGAAACCTCCCCCTCCCTGCCGTGGATCTTGGCGACCACAGTCCACGGGCGCAGGTCCGGCGCCGTCGCCAAATTTGTGCGCACGCGGCACAGACCGCTCATCAGGTTGCTTTCGTCCGCGTACGGAAACGGAACGTCGTCGGACGTGAAGCCTGAGGACGGAATTGTGTGAAAAGATGCATTATAATAATGTGGAGATGCTTTTGATATGATTATATTTTTCGAAGACGAAACCGCGTACAGCTTCACTTGGACTTTGCTTTATTTTGTAAAGCAAGGTGGAGCATAGTTTTTTTTTTGATGGATATTGTTAAGACTTCTCCAAGGGATAGATGATACATTCACGGCAAAAAATATCGACTGATAAGGCTTAAACAATAATTGTTTGGGATCATAACGCGACTAAAAAGCTCTTGTTTTTCTTCTTCTTGTGTATGTATAGTCGAGATCATAAATATATATACACTTTAGTACCTTGTCACGGTAACCGCTGTGTCAATTCATATATGGTATTAAATAGACAAGGCACTAAAGTATAGGTACTTATATAAATAGTCTAGTTGTTAGTAGTGATAGTAAAGCCATTGTAGCGCAATGCAAATGAATGCAGTGGAATCACATATTTGTACCTCATTTTGAATGTTTTGACTGGTGGCGATACCAACTTACCGAGGCCGTCATGTCGCACGAATCTGCAGTAGTCGAGGGGTGCCTCGCCCCTGACGCGCGCGGCCACCACCAGACCTCCCCTGATCTGGGAGCTCCATAGCCTCATCTCCTCTGTAATATTAACGAAAAGTGATATCGGAGGCATGTTACGTATCAAAAGTAAATTAAAAAGCCTAATGTATCATAATACCTAAAAGTTCATAATACCTAATGGTCTTTTTTACAGAAACCGAAAACTTTTCAGGATTTTTTAAAAAGCCATTGCATAAAACTCATTAGGTTAGGTTAGGTTAGTTTTATAACAATCCTGAAAAATTTATGGTTTCAATAGAAACGACTATTAGGTATTATGAACCTTTAGGGATTATGACACATTAGGCTTATTAATTTTAGGTGTTCTGATACGTAACCCGGAGGCTCCACTAAACTAAACGTACGTTTAATTCGATGAGTACACCAAAAACTTCAGAGGCCCTAGACAAGATGCTTTCGGCGTTCGTTATCATCATCGAAAATGTATAGGATTGACGTCAGCTGTCAAACAGTCGTGTCGAGCACTCACGTCAATTCCATATATTTTGTCAGGTTTCAAAAATCGTTTACGTTAGCGTTAAGCAACTTGTCACACTTTTCGCTCGCTCGCTTCCTCGCCGGCGTTAGGACAAGTGCCTGGGCAGTAAAGTTCACCTTGTACTTGGAGGGAGAGCTGGAAGGCCTGCTCCGGGCCGCCGTGGAAGCCAGCGTGACAGCTCCAGGTGCCGCCGTCCCGCCCCCCGAGCCCCCGCAGCCGCAGCCCGCACTCGCCTGCGTCCAGACCCGCGCCTGCGTACTCCGCGGTAGGGTACGACTCCCCTGCAAAAGATAACAGATACAATACTTTATTGAAACACCACATACAACAAGTGACGGATAAAAAGGAAAATAAAAAAAGACTACATTGTAAGTCAACAGGCGGTCACATAATTACAAGTTTAAGAAATTCTATTTCTGCCCTCCTAAGCCCAAAAGCAGTATCTTAAATTCTATCACCAGAGCAGATTCAATTCTATGCCGTTAATCATAAGGTTGATATTACTACAGGAGGTTTAGTTACTGCGTTTTTGCAGATTTATGCTAGCCAGAATTTAGAGATGTAGGTACCTATATTTGTGAAAACCGATAGATTATAAATATAATCTATATCGCGAGATGATGATGAGGCCCTAGACTAGTTGGATTCGGCGTTCGTTATCGTTATCAAAAATGTATAGGATTGACGTAAACTGTCAGACGATCGCGTAGTTCCATACTTTTTGTCAGTTTTCTAATATCGTTCACGTTACCATTAAACAACGTCTAACATCACTGGACAATTACCGAATAACGTATTGATTATAATCTATCCATGTGAATCCGTGAAATTGTGAAAGAACCCACATTTACCGACAAAGTTCACAATCTCGATATATTATAAACCAACGATGTACAAAATCATATGGTGACAAATTCATTCGAAAATAATTTTGACGATTACGTATGGTTTCAAAGCCGCTTTATCTAATAGCGCTTTGATTGAAAATGGCCAACTATTATGGATACTTAGAAATATCGGACTCTGAAAAATCGAGTCGTCGCAGTACGGTCGGGTTGGCTTTGCTTCGTCCAGATCAAAACGAAAAACATGTCCAGAGCAATAATGTTCTTACTGTGTAGAATAGAGCCACAAAAAATTAAAAAGTAATTGTTATTACATAACACATTGCTAACGTAGTTTTGACAGGCGCTGGTTTGCTGTTTTTAAATAAATTATTCTAGCTATGGCTTTTGACGTAGAGACCTCGTCGTGTTGTTCTCATAGTTTTTTTTTATTTCTTGCGGCGCTTCTTCTCCGCAATGATGGTCTTGTCCGAAGCGCTCTCTGGTAGACTCATCCTATATTACCGGCGTGTAAAAGAGCCCTCATGTGGCCTATTTACTGAATCAATATTTTGAATTTTGTTTTTTTTTTTAATTTTTGTTACTCGTGATTGAAGAGGCTGACAAATTAATTAAAGCACCTTATTTAATACTAACTATTAGGTAGATAAAAAACCCCGATATAATGGTGACCCCTTCTTTAAGAGCTGCGAGCCTATTATCATATACTAGCGACCCGCCCTCGCTTCGCTTCGGTTTATTTGAGTTTTCTATAACACACGTACATAAAACAAAATTTATTATACATAAAAACCTTCCTCTTGAATCACTCTATCTAGAAAAAAAAACCGCATCAAAATCCGTTGCGTAGTTTTAAAGATCTAAGCATACATAGGGACAGACAGCGGGAAGCGACTTTGTTTTATACTATGTAGTGATTACTAATTTTACTCCGCACATCTCTTTATTACTAAGACATAATAAAGAATTAGATAGAAATAGAAACATTTATTCGAGAAGCACACAAAAAAACAGCAGAGAAATCATAAAAATAAGGGATGGCAAAACAAAAATAAAAATAAGCAATAAAAAAGAAAAGAAAAAATGCAATTATAGGATAATGTTGCCATGAGTGATTCTGCGCAATTGACACCACTCAGCTTCACGGTATGAACCGCGTCGCTGGTTTTCAGTGGCGATGCTGTGAACTCACCAGGGGATAGGTTGTACAGGGTACCGTTGGGTGCTCTGAAGTAGCAGTAGCGTAGCGGCGCGCGCGCCGAGCACGCGAGCGTCGCGGGCGCTCCCTCCATCACCGACAGCGCCGCCGCCTCCGCTGTGAGCACCGGCTCTGGAATCCCAGAAACAAATAATTAAACAACTGAATTGGTCAAAAGTGTTTTTTACAAGACATTATTTATTTGAATTATTTCAAGAAAATGCATTTTTAAATCATATTTAGCACATTGTACGTCGCTACACTTGATATAACGATAATCTATTTAATTAATTTACTTACGTCGAGGTGATGCTTAGTTAACATATTACGTGGAGCAAGTAGCAATAAACATTTAGTAAATAAAAATATTTTATTTAAAATAGTGAATTTGTTTAATCACACTTCACTGAAAGTTACAGGGTAATTTGTTAAAATTGACAGTTCTTATATGAATCTGACATTCTTGAATAATTTAACCTGGGGTTAACCTAGGCTTGACAATTACGTGCAAGCGGATCTTAATTTATATAAGTAAACTAATTCACTTAACTTTCATTTAAATTTGACAAAAACTCAAGAACCATAAGTTAAGTAAAGTAATTTTATCGTGAGTGTATGAATTGGGTAGATCAAAATACATAATGGGTCATAATGCATAATTGTTCATAATATGCATAATGGTGTTTTTTCTGAAACCGTAAACATTTCGGGGTTGTTATAAAATAAACCAAATCTAACCAATGCCCAATGGGCTCTATATAATAACCTTTTAAATAAACCTGAAAAGTTTACAGCTTCAGAAATAAAACCGTAATATATTATGACCCATTATGTATTTTGAACTTTAGAAATTATGATACGTTCCCGTATGAATTAGAGGGCAAGCATACACCGCACCAAAGATTAATCAAGTGTTATCCCAACTAACCAGCGACTACCGCCGCAGCGACCTCGGGGTCCTGCATGGCCCACGGGCACAGCACCGACAGGAACCCGAAGAACTCTCCCTCCTGGGACTGCAGGTCGCAGCGCCACAACCCCAGCTCTGACGTCAGGGGCTCGGAGATCTGCAGTCCACAGCTGTAGTGCGCTCCCGACTCTGAGCTGCAATGCGAGGGTTACAAGTTTTAGAACATTATGGTACATGAGTATAAACAACCATGCACTATTTGTCGTTTAATATAACTACTACTACAGCATTAGTCTACTTAAAGCCCTACGCTCGGCGTGTATATCTTATTATGTAACTATATACTACTAAATAATATTTTAAATGCGAAGGTTGGTGTGAGTGTGTGTGTGTGTGTTAGTTGGTTACTCCTTTACGCTGCAACAGCTGGTCGGATTTGAATGAAATTTAGAATAGAAATAGCTTATACACTGGGTTTATACATTATGATACTACTGCTACTACTTATCCCGGAAAATATAAAAAAAATATATATTTGAAAGTTACTACGCCTTTCCTCATGATCGCGTAGAGGTATTAAATGGAAATCCACATCAAGGTTTGTACGGAACCCTTGGTGCGCGAGTCCAACTCGCACTTGGCCGGTTTTTTCTATAATGGCTATCTACTTATATATCTCTAGTTTTGGAGACACCCAAGACACCTCTAGAGATATGTACTAAGTAAGCGAGTTCGACTCTGGCATTAAATAAGAAAGGCCTATTGGTACCTGGTCTGGTTGACGTGGAACGTGTATCGGCCTTCGCGCACGCCCTGGCTGGCCACGAGCACCTGCCCCTGAGGGCTCCGGAACAAGCACCCAGTTTTGGCCGAGCCACCGACCATTGCGCACGTCAGCTCCACAATCGGCTTGCTCTGCCACACGCTCGTCGACACTTCTTCTTGCTTCGAATCTGTCAAAGTATTCAGGTACTATTTCATCAATTCATTATCTTCATCATCATCATCATCATCATCATCATCATCATCATCATCATCATCATTATCATAATTATCATCATCGTCGTCATCGTCGTCGTCGTCGTCGTCGCCATCATCTTCATCATCATCATCATCATCATCATCATCATCATCATCATCATCAAGCGCCATTTTGCCTTGTCATCCATATCCCTTTAATTGATCCAGATTTTGCAGATTTTTGTAGAAATAACTTAGTTGAACTGTAAACTTTCTTATAAATCAAAGAAGACAGATAATCGAATAAAAAGGGGCGTGTAATATCTTAAACAAACCTGATCCTGTTACTTCCACAGAAAACCTGTGTTCTTCCGTCTGTATATGTCCAGTAAGACCAACAATGGCGGTCCAAACTCCTGCATGTTGATCCTTCAGTACCGCGTCTATCTCGAGGTGACATCTGCCGAAGCCGTCAAACTTCACATCGTTTCTAGGAGTTAGCACTTTGCAGTAAACTGCTTCCTCAGGACCAATGTATTCGCTGATCGAGCTACGTTCCAACCAGGTGAAATGTAAGGTATCCGTTTCCAATCGGGCTTTAAATGAAAAAGAATACTAAATTAATAGTAAAGTCTATGACCACAGCTAACATTTGAACCAAGACCTACTTCACCGCTAGGAGGCACGATCATTTGAGCTACTCAGGACCTCAGTTTTGTCTGATTACGTATTTCACCTTGTAATTTTAGTAGGCATCACCTTGCCGAGAGATAGCCATCTCGGTATAAATAAAATAGAGTTGAACTAACAAAAAAAATTAAGTGATACTGATATGGCATGAAATCATTATAATTATTTTACATATAACTGAAAAGCGAACGCTGTATAGTTGTTGTTAAATCGCATCGTCGCCTTGCTTCTACTTAAAACAATTAAATGAACTACATATAAGTACAGTATACGTCACAATGCATAGTTGCCTGGCACGATGTTCACTCGTGGTCTGCCTGCACAGTCTTTTGTATTATGCACTGCACTACGCACCAGTATTTCAAGGACACGCATTACAAAGGCTGATTCGGCAGATTCCATATCTGTACCTAATTGTATGGATACTTTATTTAAAGTATCTATGTACATACTCGTAGGTATTGTGTGCAGACTATTAAAAAAAACATTCCTTTGAAAAAACACTTTAAAGAGCAAAATGTAAGATCATAACTACCTACGTAATTTACCTTGCTTGCAACTACGAATCACACTAATCGCACTTGACTAAAAGTACTGAATGAAGACATTAACAGTTTACCATTGACATTGACGGTCACTAAAGCTTTATACACGATCATGGTCCCATAGACGATCTTCCAAGTGCCGGCGTGAGTTGCGTCCACGGCCTCCACGACGAACCCACAAGTGTCAACATGTAGAGTGTCTGGAGTAGCAGACGGAACCTGGTTGCCATCAGGGCCCACCAACATGCAGGTGCTGTACAAGGTCGTCGGGGTCGCCAAGCGAACGTGCACATCGTTACCTTCAGTGACAGTTATTTCATTCGGGAACGCATCAACCGTCTCTGTAACGAAGGCGCCAGTAAAGCAATGTCCTTGAACTCACTGTTTTTAGTTGGGGTTTACGCCGAAGCGGTTAATGAAATATAATTATATTCAATTACAGATGTCTAGCCTACAGAAATGTAGATAAGATACCTAACCTGGGATTATTATAAAGTAAATACCTACATGAATTTTCAATTTAAGTCACAGCGGTGGGAAAAACGTTAAATTTGCTATCTGTTATTTAATTCTACTTTATAGTAACTTAAAGTTACAATAACCGCGTAAATACAATAACTCTGGGTCACCTTATGGATTTTATTTTATCAATTTAATCAACACGATGTCTGTAATCTGCTTAAAAATCTATCATTAAGTGTCGAAACTTAACGTAATGACATCTTTGTCAATAGTGATTAATATTATGCTAATAAATCTTATCACCAATACGTGACCAGATACGGGGCGAATTACTGAGTTAATCAGATACCTTGTACATGAATATTGAAGGGTTGTCGTCGTTCAATTAGCTCGGAGCTCCTTATCTCTCTGGCAATGAGAGTCCAATTGCCGATGAGTTCTTCGGACACCTTAACAACGACGCCGCAAGCTACGTTGGATCCCTCTGCGACTTCTATCCCAGGAATGTCGAAGCCCTCCATTAGAGTGTACTGCATTCCTCCTGGCGTTCGGATATGGCAACTTTGTACCGTATTTACAAATTGTTGGGCTATTACAACCCTGTGGCTGGCGCCAATGGCGGTGTCTATATTTTGCTCGGCCAAATTACTTACATGCCTATCTTCTTCTATAGGATTGCTTGGATCTGGGGAAAGGGTTTAATTTAAAATAATTTTTAGTTAGTATAGATGGACGATGTTCAAGGTTAACATACCTTCCTGAATAATTATGAAGTGTTGCACCAGCTCGGTGAATATATCGCGATTGCTGAATTTTCCTCTTAATTCCCATTCTCCAAGCATGTTTTCAGTGATAGGACCGATAGTGATATGGCACGCTATTCTGTGGTCTTTAACGTAGGCTACTCCTGTGGGCATTGTCGTCCTGTCCGAATAGTACCACATCCCTGACGGCATCGCGAAGAAACAGATGTCGATAGAGCCCGTGCTTGCTACTTCCACGTTAATTGTGCTTCCTAAGTTGACGACGTGTTGGTTCGTATTCAGAGTGGTAACGTTGTATGCTTTGTCGTATGGCTGATTCTTGTCTGCGAAGCACAACGGTGATATTAGGACAAAGAATGATTATTTATTTATTTAGTTTGATTTTATAACACTATACACAATAGAGAACAAGAAACGAACTATGACCAATGTCATTAACTACCAGTCAACCACTTCGAACAAACAGAAAATAATGGTTAGTGCAAAGAAGTACAAGTAGTAATTTACAAAAATGTATTTTTATACATTTGATTGTAGTCGACTGTACTCGTATACATGGTCGCAACCGAAGCGGTTTAATCTTATTTTATGTAAGATTTCGTTTTGTTGTTATTTAAAAGTAAAAACAAAACAGCGACGAAACCTAATATTGTCCACGATCTTGGTGTTTTGTTCAATTTAAAAAAATCAGAAGCCATTATTATGAGATTTTTTTAACTTACTATACAAAGCGAAGTTCATCGGAAGACGAACTTCATTATATCCGTCTATTACGGAGTTAAATGTCCCATAAACGGTCCAGTCTCCCAAATGCGCGTCCGCTATCGGTCCGATAGCGATGGTGCAGGTTGAGTCAATATTTTCGACCAATTTGATACTAGGATACTCAGAATCACGTGTCACGAGCAGGTCCTCAAGGTCAGGCGTCACTATGTGGCACGATGCGATGGAACCCGTGCCCCGCACGGCGGGGCTAAGGGTGCCTCCAAAATATACAACGTGATCAAATAAACGTTCTGTAAACGTTTCCCACTGATGGCCAGGGTCGGCCCTATCTATAAGCGAAGTAAAGCAGTTATTTTACAATATAAAAGATGTACGTATTTTTAGGGTTCCGTACCCGAAAAGTGTTATAGCGGACCCTATTACTAAGAATATGCTGTCCATCTGTCTCAACGTTAAAGAGCTGTATAATTTGAATCAAAAATGTAACAGATTGAATTTGTGACACTACGGCGGATTTCCTAACAAATCATTTATATAAAGTTAAAAAGTAAAGGGAGTTCCATACAAAAACGTGTCTTTTCAACGCATTTTTATTTTTGTTGTAAGTATCTTATAAATGTGACGTTACCATACAACAGTCAAAGTCAAGAGTTGGGCTCATGTTAACTGTTACAAGCTATCAGTATGAAGTCCTATTTTATTTTTAGTTCAATTCCCTTTACATTTATTAGGTAAAGACATAACATCCAAGTCGAAATATAATAATTCCTAATGTGCGGCGGTACGGAACCCAGTGCGCGAGTTTGAGTCGCACTTGACCAATTTTTTATAAGAATACTCACTTTGCCAGTCGATATTAGCTTTCTGGCATCGCTTATGCTCAATGCCGTTCTGTAAATAGGCTCCGCATAGCGTCCAGTCTCCAATTAAACCATCTTCCATCGGCCCGACTACTATTCTGCAAGATACATACTTGCTCATTTTATGTGGCGTCACCCCTTGAACATCGTTTTCTTCTACTTTAACAGTCTTTCCCTGGGGTGTGGTAAACGTACATTCTTCTGTGTTAGTGGTTCGAGCCAGGTTTATATCCACGAAGAACCCAGTTCTTGTGACAAATCTTTGATTGCTGAGCCATTGCGTGTTATCTTCTTCGGAACTTGAAGATTCTGGAAACAAACGCAAGCTGAGTTTGCCTATAATTGAGTAAACACCCTATCACTCTATCCTACACATATCATTTGAAAATTAAGTTGGTGGTGTTATACCTGTTGGTGAACCTAATTAATGAATAAATAAATAAAAATCAAAAAGTGTTTATCGCATGTTTTTAAGATCACAACTGCTATAAAAATGTTCAGCGAAAGGTTTCCAATGAATGGGATTTTGATGTGACTAACAAAATCTACTTGGGCTTTTTGTAGAGAGATGGTTACGATTCGCACATGATGTCGTGGCCACGGATAAGTATGAAGTAAACGTGTCTACTGTCGCCATGCTTGAGCTTATCTTGAAAAGTGCTAGACAGTACGAAGTCGCAGGAGTCCTCTAGTCATCACCTACTAAGTAAAGTATTTACCGTTAACCGTGCAGTACAATGCAAATCAATAACAATAACGACGCTATATCAAAATAACGTAATAGTAATCGATTATACGATGTATCCGCACTTCTCGTGTTGTTAACATGATCTCACTTAAGGAGGCTCAGGGGTTGCTTCATTGGATAACGCTTGGTGTTTAATGACAATGATGTTCGCATAAGGTTAGGTTTATTCCTTTAGTTAGTAAGGATGAATAGATTTACACACGAATATTCAGGTTTTTGAATGTGTATTGATCACGGTTATGTATAAAAGATTGTAGCTTGATTTTAGCTATAATCAGGGGTTAAGACTTAAGATAACTCGAAATATAGTCCCGACCGAAGATTACAGGCCCTAGCCAAAATGCAAACGCTACTAACGTTTTTCTTTTCTATCACTGAAAATGTATGGGATGGCATTCTTGTGCGTAGCGATACACCACGTCGTCAACGTCATCCCATACATTTTGAGTGATAGAAAAGAAAAACGTTAGTAGCATTGTCATCTTGGCTACGACCCCAGCAATTTTGTGACAACAGGCCTTTCATTCTTATACTATATTATCTCTGTTTGTTTAAAATAAATGTACTTAGTTTTTTCTTCTTTTGATATAAAAACCAATAGTTCCGTTTCCTGATTTGAGAAATCGGTAAAAAGAGCCGTCAGTTTGAAAAATCTGATGCGTTTACAGAATGCACAATCAACGTACAAAACACAACCTCACGTTTACGCATAATGTTACTATTATGTCACATTGAACTTTAATGAAATGAAATAAATTTAATTACATTCACATTAATAGCGTAAAACTTCAGCATTCGCCACTATGCTTATGCTTTTGCATTAAAGTTAGGATTCCTACCTAAATCACTTTCTGCTTTACTGTCGCTTGAACCTGAATCCACCGTTAACTTTTGTTCTGAACTTTCAGACTCTGCGTTTACGTTTTCATTTGCTCCGGCCTCCTCAGATGACACAGGTAAATCTGTTTCAGACAAATCTATACCTTTCATTGCTATGGTTATATGCTCTTCTTCATTGCCAGAATCCATTTCAGCGTATAGAGACCATGTACCTTGGTCATTTTCATCCAAGTCATTGATTCTTACTCTACAACTGGTGATAAATTGTACTACTATCAATTCGTATTTATGGCTTACGGTTTCATCTGCAGGCAAATCTATTTCGTTTTTTGCAGGGGTCACCAAATAGCATCTTGTCACTGTGTTTTGAAAAGTCACTACCCCAAATTCTATTAACTCGCCTTTTTCATAGGACTTCGGTACGTCATTAGATCCGTGAGTACCTAGGGATGAAAACTATTTTGAATCACTTTTTAAGCATTTTAATCTTATGTGTTTGTACATAACGTTGTACAAAATTCAAACAATTTAAAAAATGCAACTTCATTCCTCATCCATTTTAATTCAAAGTATAAGTAATCTAAACTCCACACTTATGAGATGGATAAATTTTCCGCAATCTTAACAAGTTGCGTTGTGATATAATTTGATTTTACTCCATTAATGCCTGGTGATAATTGATTTGTTTTATAGGATTACCTGCCAGCAATACCGCCAGCAGAAACGTCTTGAGAAGAGAACGCATGTTGGCGACGCACTTCCACAACTGACCAGGGATACGACTAAGCAACTAATCATTAGCCTTGCACGCCGCGATAACAGGCAGCCCAAATCCTACGAGCCTTATGCGATCGCTAGATTTGTTATATTTCAATAATCTAATCAATATCGGTAGGTACTTTTACTTTGTCTATAAGTGAAACGTACGATAGGGCAGTCCTTATGAATGCGTTTTTAGAGTTCCGTAGTAGGTATTTCAATTCCAATAACGGGGTTTCGGGGCAACCTACCGGCGCGCCGTTCTGCCATCTGAGTGTTATTTTTAAGTTTTATATTGGTATGGTGTAACAAATTTGTTATTATTGCTTTGAATCCAGGTATTTATTAAATAAATATTCTGTAAATTAGGTTTTTTACAATAAAAATTCAAATATAAAAGTATATTAATGATACTAATACAAAATCAAAAAAAACCTAACCTACGAGTGTCGCCGGCAGCGGGGCAGGGCTCAAGCTACTGGTAGTTAGGGCTGCAGAGAGTCTCTTGAGGTGTTGGTCGAGACTTCGCTATGATTAAATAGGCACCTCAATCACCAAAATCGGTGCAGCCGTTTTGAGCGTATTCGTTTTCAAAATTATGCAGCCACCATTTTGGAAAATGTCCGCCATTTTGAATTCCAGTGGATAACATTTGTATTTCCTCGGATGAAATCTTTCATATTGGTCCCTAGTATCACTGGGCAAAGCGGCTTGCAGCTTCCGGTGAAAATATCGCCGTAAGGCCTAGGACTACGTTACTTTGCGCTAGATCTTTATTTGAAAGGCCGTATTATGTACTAGGTATATTTAGTACAAGGGACCTCAGGAGGATAAAACAAAAAGCCTTTCGAAATAATTAAAAGCACTCTTGTTTTTAATTGTTATTTAAACCGTTTTTGTCGTCTCGGTTTCGAATCAAATCGGAGAAATACTGGAAAAGGGCCGAACCTTAAGTACCCGAAACCGACGTGCGTGCATGACTCGATGTATGAGTATGAATGTGGAAGAAGCGAAACAGTTTAGTCAGGAGCGTAGCAAGCGGAAAGAAGTAGTCTCTGCCTACCCCTCTGACAAATAGGTGTGTTTTGATATATGTATGCATGTTTAGAGGAATTGCTTGTTTGTATTAGATACATTTAAGGTACTTAATCGTATCAAACGAGATGCCAGCGAAATCAAAACAATTATTATATAATACATTTCCAATTGAACCCCATGACAAGCGTGGTGCGAATCTGTCTTGGTCGGATCCATAAGAGGATTGGGAAGTTGAAAACACACAGACACACACACACATACTCACGCCTTCGTTCCCAGATTGAGGTTAGCAGACACCTACAATTCTAAAAACTATTTAGAAAAAATAAACAAAATTGAAACGTATAAACCAATTTTTTCATAAAAACTAAAAATGGGGAAATCCGACTTGATTTAGGGGTGAGAAACGTTATTGCCCGGAGCTATGTTTGTATGGAAAGTTTTTGACAGACACGCGATTGCAGCATCGATTCAGTCCTTTTAATCTTTGTGACATGTTACATCAATCATCTGTTTTATCAATTCAAGGTAAACATTTATTGATTAAGTATATTCTTTTGTTTCTCAAAGCCACATTTTATAAAATTTGATGAATGGACTTACCTATAAACACGATGCAGAGCAGTACCATCCATCCCAGACTCATGTCTGTGACGTCACGGAGTCTCGGCTTGCTTCGCCGCAGTTACCGCACAATTGTGTGTTGTTGTGTTGCAATTGTTTTTTAATAAATCCCTTGAAACAAACAAGTTTGCACTGAGATACGATGAAGATAACTGGCGAGCAAAGCGCGTGCGCTGCTACATGAGGAAGAAAACGACAATTGGTCCCGACCGGTTTTATCGCTATCATTCTTGTTTTGCGGCTTAATTTCCTCCCGCGGCTTTACCTGGCGTTTTGGATTCCTTCGTGTACAAAACTGCGTTATAATTTTGATAGCGATATTACCTGGTTTTTAGGGTCGACACTACACGCGCCGTCTATTTCACCACTGAGTTTAAAGTAGTCGATTGAGACGAAAATTCTCAACACGCGAACTAATAACACTATCAATTAATAAACAATTAAATAAGGTACGAACACATCTTTTTTTTTTATAAAATCTCTCATAACATGTTTTTAGGGTTCCGTAAAAACTATGTACCCTTATAGTTTCGTCATGTCCGTCTGTCAATCTGTCCGCAATTTAACTTATAGACTTTTGGTACTACAAAGCTGTAATATGGTATAGTTATACATTTATATTACGATGACAAAGCATTAAAATAAAGTCTTGATGATTTTTTTCTGATTTCTCTCATACATGTAAAGCAAAGGTATTTTTTTTACATTATAAATACCACTAAGAGAATTGTGAAACGCCGTTAAAAACGCGTAGCTGTAAAAAAAAACATACAAATTTAGCTCCGGGTTTTTTTCTCACCCGATAAATAAAGTCCGATTCCCACGATTTTTGAGTATGTTTCTGTTATAATAAAGAACTTTCTACTTTGGTTCATTCTAAGAAATATGTTCTTGGAAAAGAAAACGTACAGACATGGTTTTTCACAATTTTTGACGTTATCACATTTTGTATGGAAATTTTGAACTTCACAAACCTTAAACTCGGAAGGTAGGAAGAGCTATCCAATGATAGATTCTTAAAAAATAATTATGTGCTGTGCAAATGTTTTGATTTCGCTAGAAATGCGTGTACAGCCAAAACTAGATGTAATAAAAACTAAAAATATCTTAAATGAAAGCACATACTTTATAACGAAGAAAACTATTGCGGCTACGGCTTGGTACTAGTCGGTTCTTGAGAAACAGGCGACTGAATTGTTTACATACTAAAAATCATCTAAGATAGTACAATAACTTTATAAATAGTAAACTAGCTCATACTTATTGTTTTTAGAGATATCATTTTGTGTTTGTAGCACCGGCTTCGTCACCCTACACAGCGCTCTTGTCCGGTTTTTTTATTATAATAGTAGTTAGTTGCTCTACAATGTACACTGTTTCATAAATATGTATTAAAAAGCAATAAATAAGTAATGACGATAACATATTAGTTACGCAATACCCTTTTGTTGATTTTTCCTGCGCGACAAAGATAATCAGAAATAAATAAATACAATTCTGCAGGTGGCAAGAACTTCGCGTCGTCAGGTCGATGCTTCGAGTACGTCATGTCGTTGCTTTGGGTCTGTCAGGTTGTTGCTTCAGGTGCGTCAGGTCACTGTTTCAAGTCTATCAGGTCGTTTCTTCAGGTGCGTCAGGTCACTGCTTCGGATCTGTCAGATCGACGTTTCGGGTGCATCAGGTCGATGTCTCGGGTCTGACAGGTGGATGTTTCAGGTGTATCAGGTCGCTGCTTCGGGTCTGTCAGATCGATGTTTCGGGTACATCAGGTCGTTGCATTAGGTGCGTCAGGTCGCTGCTTTGGGTCTATCAGGTTGATATTTTGGGTGGATGTTTCGGGTGAATCCTGAGCAAATGACCCGACCGATGATGATGATGATGATGATCCTGACTACAGATTGTTAGCGAGGGTGTTACGAATTAATTCTTGAGCGAAGCGAGGGAATTAAAACGGAGTCCTGAGTGCGTCGAGGTATTT
Organism: Acleris laterana; assembly: GCA_963966035.1. NCBI lineage: Eukaryota > Metazoa > Arthropoda > Insecta > Lepidoptera > Tortricidae > Acleris > Acleris laterana. Next base: position 9,939,660 of record OZ014459.1, on the reverse strand, counting down.
AAGCTCGCCCAAGACGAAAACAGCCTTATCCCAGTGGAGAATACTCTACTTTTGTCACCTTTTCTTTGTTTTACGTACCTACGAGTATATGGCTTGTAGTGGCCAGTTCGATTTTAAATAAATATTTTTTGCTGTAGGTTTCTATGGAACCATTTTTCATACGAATTCAAATCATAGCATCGTTATAATGAGAATAAGTACCATTTTATAACCCGCCGGGTCATAATATGGTACTGAATCTCATTATAACCCGCTGGATCGCCGATGGCTATAATGACATTAATGACTTACTTTAGGTGAGGTTTGCATGATAAATAATTGGGCAATTTCGAGCATGTGGAGTAAAAATTAAATTTTAGGTGTACAAATTTCCCGCATTTCTCATACTTGCTCACCCGTAGAGGTATTACTTATACAAACAAATATATTACTTACATGACAAATATTTGTGTAGATGTCAGACAATGCACTCAACGGCAAACGTATTGCATGCGATTTGCACGTGCTGAAAGGCCTTTATTTATTTAATAACGATTCCTTGCTTGTGTTTATTAAATACGTGCCCGTACATATCAAAACTTTGTTACATCTGAAATAAATAAATGTGTGCAAAAATATAAGCAGGCAACCATCCTTAAAATAAGGGAAACCCGACCACAGCAGTTAAAAATAGAAGTAAGCGAGCCTTTTATAAATAGCTTGCGGCCTGGCCCGACTTCGCTCGGGTTAAACAAGACATAATATTTTTCTAATTACGATTTTTGTTTTTGTGGACGGGCGAAACATATAAAATAAGTTACTCTTTCGTCAAAATAAATACCATAATAACTTTATTTTGATAAAGTGAGGCATTAGCATAGCTTAGCATAGTATCCAAAACATATTGCGTAGGGGGTTATACCCTATGTAGTTCGATTAAATTACAGGATACATCTGCTCTTTGACTTTTGCACGACATAATTTTTGCACTAGCACTGCACTTTACTACGCTTGAAATAGTTTTAATGTGTGATTCCAAAACTGGATATCTAATCCGCAACAACTTAGCATTATACATAAATATAAATAAATCTATAGTTTATTTTTCAATTCTCAGTTGTCATTCAAGAACTTTGACTGTTCGTAGTTTAAAAAAAAACTTTAGGCCCAGGTGGTATATTGACAGACAGACAGACGGATCTGGCGAAACTATGAGGGTTCCTAGTTTGCCTTCGGAACCCTTAAAATCCCTGGCTTGAAAGTGATTACGCATTAGACCCAAGCGAAGAGCATCGCGACCGTCACCCTCACGGCCGATTAGGCGGGTCCAGCGGCACTCACGCGCACCGAACCTATCGCCCGACAGTTGCCGACTCCCTGGGGGGCCGAATACTGAGGTGTAAGGCTGCGGCTCCACTGAGGCGGAGATGAGCGGAGCGGATCGGAGCTGTGCCAATATTAACCAATAGAATCTAAACTAACGTGCGCAAGGCGCGCTCGACGTGACCGCATGCGCCTTCTATTGGTTAATATTGGCACAGCTCCGCTCATCTCCGCCTCAGTGGAGCCGCACCCTTATTCTGAGGGTAGGCAAATAAAGTACACACAAGAATTGTGCTCTACTATTTTAAATTAGATATTTAATATTTAGTATTTACAACAGCTTGACAAGCAATAATTTTACATTTAATGTAACAAGGGAATATAATCGCCGCCTCCAGCTAATTAACTTGAAAAAACTATCAACTTACTCAGTTAACAAGTGTTCAGTCACTGCGCTCTATCAACACACTTTTCACTTCACGCAATGCCATATTGAAGCACTAATAAAAGCATAAAATATATGTGCATATATGGACATGGGCAGGTCACCTATTTCGTAGGGATGACAATAGATGGAGTAAATGCGTTGCAGTCTGGAGGCCCTGGGTGGGAAAGAGAAGTGTTGGCAGGCCACCAGCTCGATGGTCTGATGACATTAGAGAGAATGCTGGCCCTCTATGGACCAGACTAACTCAAAACAGGGCAAAATGGAAAAGAATTGGAGAGGCATATACCCAACAGTGGGCATCTAAATAAATGCTGTGGAAGAAGAAGAAGAAGAAGAAAAGTATAATGAAGAACATGGACGAGATGAAGGAGCTGTTTGCTAGCAGGATGGCCAATTTCGAAAATTCCCGGTCAAGCACGGACACATATGTCACCTCACTCAGCGAGTTTCAGGTTTACATACATACATATTCTCTTAAATGCGGATGTCGAACGGTCGGTCGAGTGAACGAACCTCACTCGGGTAAACCAGCTGCCTAATTGAGAATTCACGCGCTAAAATGTCTTTTGTACGCTCTGACGGGACTACTAAAACTTGCCGGTTAATATGAGCTGCGTCGAGTGAACGAATTATGCGCTTAAGAGAATCACACCCCTGAGCCCTTGCCAAGAAGAATTACGCTAACTAGCGTTTCTATTCGTTTCGTTTTGAAACCAAACGCGTCACTGGTAGGTCACGTGACTCTTCGTGTCACGTGATTTACCAGTGACGCGATTGGTTCAAAAACGAAACTAATAGAAGCGCTAGTTAGCGTAGTGCATCTTGGCAAGGGCCTCTAGTGTTGTTCATGACCAGACCTAGGAATATTCGGGGCAAAATTAAATGACAGCTAGGGATGGCCTATATCGATAAACTCAATTATCGATGCTTTTCCCATATATTAGTGATCACTCCAAGCTTTGTTTGTAAAAATAAAATTTGATTGAAAGTATGCAATGAAACAAAATAGCAAAATAATTCTGGTTATTCTTTATTTTAAAAGGATTTTTTAACCTTGACTCATCATCATCATATATTTTTTCCGTATTGTGAATTTCAGAATGACTGTCCCATTTACTATTGTTAAAATAAACGACTAGAATTTGTTAGGAGTAAAAACAATATGACGATGATGAGTGAAGGTTATAAATCCTTTTAAAATAAAGAATGACCAGAATTATGTTGCTATTTTGTTTAATTTACATACTTTAAAAAATAAACTATTTTTACAATCAAAACTTGGAGCGATCACTAGTATATGGGAAAAGCATCGATAATTGAGTTTATCGATATAGGCAATCCCTAGCTGTCATTTAGTTTTGCCCCGTATATTCCTAGGTCTGTTCATGACAGATGAGACTTTTTTAAATTTGTTAGAATGAGAAAGTTTTATGCCTCTCGTTTACAGCGCCTAGCACGAAGCGCTTAGCACGAACGTTCTCTGGCCAACGAGGAAGATTTCGTAGGCGCCTATTCTCTTAATTCTCATTGTCAGTAAAATCTCCTTTACCACTTTTTGGTACTCTATTTTGCAATATGTTAGGATCTAAAAGTGAAGAAGTGAAGTCGAATATTATTATTATCAATATTATGACGTGTTACTGTTCATAAGATCTTCTATTCAACCTTATCTTAGGTGGATGAAAAGCCGTACGCCGTATCACTTAAGTGTCAAAGAGATTATGGACATCAAAACGTGTAATCATTTTTGATGTAGACGACTCAATAGAGGAAACAAAGCAATATAAATACAAATACACTTACATGAATCCTTGGACGCATAAGATCTGTTTATCGTGGAGGTTTGATTTTCAACATCGACCCGGGGAATTGCGGTCTTCTTCTCATGTAACATAAGAATTATTTCCCAAAACAACGATGTTAAACAGCCGCGACGTATCTCCATTACGAGTAGTATTAATCCCGCCCCGCCCTCGCTTCGTTTCGTTTTATATGAGTTCTCTGTAACACCCGTACATAAAACAGAATGTATATGTATTATACTTTTTTTTTTGTCACACCAATTCACCTAGTCCCAAACTAAGCTCTAGGCTTGTACTATGGGTACTAGACAACGATATAAATACATATATAGATAAATATATACTTAAATACATAGAAAACATCCACGACTCAGGAACAAATATTTTGCGCTCATCACACAAATATCTGCCCATTTGAACCCAGGAGGACCTCTAGCTTCATAGGCAGGGTCACTACCAACTAGGCTATCGCGTCGTCAAACATGAAATACATAAAACCTTTCTCTTGAATCACTCTATCTATTCAATAAAAACTCATCAAAATTCGTTTCTTATTTTTAAAGATTTAAGCATACATAGGGACAGACAGACAACGCAGCGGGAAGCGACTTTGTGGTACTACTATGTAGTAAAGAAACTGAGTGTCAGACATGGATCATTCTACTTTTCAATGTACACTTTTGCTATCGTCCGATAAAAAGTATACCAAATTATGAATCCGCGAATAAACAAATAACATGAACTTAGAATGTTTAAGGTTAACGGTTTTCAAAAAAAAACCTCTTAAATTACTCAATTATCGCTGAAGAATCTTGGTAACTCAGTGGTAAATTGCATATTACATACATATTGCATATTGCATATTATTATTATTGTGTTTATTACATATAACTTTTTATGAATTAGGTTAATTCTATACATAAGCTTATTGACGTCCCTTTTCTAGTTTCAAGTAAGAAAAAGCAGCACTTTACCGCTTGTTGAAATAAAAATAGTTTAGTGAGAACGTGGCTAAAAGTTATGTGTTATGTAGGTACAACGAAAAGTAGAATGGCCCACATATCAACGCACAGCCCAAACCGCTGGGTCTAGAGATTCCCAATTAGGCACGTAGGGTCGTTATGAGGTCTAGGGGTGCACTAAGAAGGGTTTTTTTTTTCAATCATCTCCCAAGTGGTTACAATGGGGAGGAATCGCGGAATACGGATTCTACGCGTACGAAATCGCGGGCGTTCTCTAGTTTATATATAAACAAAATCTCTCCGTTTTCATCGTTGAAATAATATACGTTACAGAGTGTAATAATCTAATAACAGACACAGACAAAGCAAGTAGGTAATCGTTAATTTTGTTAATGTAATATTTTATAATAAAAAAGAGAGTCAATAAAATTATCTAAGTCTATGACAAGGATTAAGTTACACTGCTATTGTTTTTTTGTAAGTGTTTGTCTTGTACCTCTAGAATTCAGCTTATGTAATTTTAGGTCCAAGTACCGGATTTTCCCTTTTCTGATAATTTTCTCCGACTTTTGACTCTGTTGAATATGTCGTTACGTTACAAACTTGGGCTAATGATGGACATTGCGAAAAATGATCTTCTATGGTTTTTTTACATTACTACGTACTATTTCTTTTTTCGTTCGTACCCAATTCGAGACAAGAACTTAACATTTCGATAGAGAAACGTTTGGAAACTATTGGGTTTACATAATAGAATAAAGCCGCAGGAAACTAATGCTTTCCATGTTGTTTTTTTGTTTGATATGCATGTCAGTAATTAAAGTTATAATTATGATAAAGTAAAACGAGGAGTCGGGCAGTCACTCCTAAAATAATGTCTAGTCATTTAATAGAAGTATTCCGTGACTTGCCGACATCTCGCAACAATTCGCTCGCCATCATACTAAATTTCCATCAATACTTCCTTATCAATGGGCTATCAAAACAAACTACAGAATTTAAAGCGAAATAAGCAAGAAATAAGAAATGCTTACTCATTTCAGGTCAAATAATTTCACAAATCTTTTATTTTACTAGTGTCAAAATATTTTTAGACATATTTAGCACGAAATACTACTCTATGAGAACTTTCTGTTGGAGCACCTACCCCACAACCTTACAAAATACTCTTACAAACTCCAGCCTGGACAGGTTATTTTACAACTTGAACACCGTTTTCTATTTCCATGAAGAGAAAAGCGGCTGCCACCAATAAGTAGGAACAGTACAAGCAACGATATTATATTATAATTTATAATACATGGATTATTAATAGTTTGTTTATCCTATGACGTTCTGCTGAATTTTTAGCAGAGATAGGAAGTAATTAATGGATTGGCGCTGTGATGTCACCCGGTCGTTTAATGCGACCTAACGACGTGGCATCGTAACCTCACGAACGGTTACATTCGCATACGTGTCCTTTCGCCTTTCCTCCTGCAACGAAATGATGCACAATGTCACATGTGGAGCGCAACTAAAGGAATTGTTTAGAAGATAGATTTAAAATGAACTTTATACCAAAGACTAGAACATCTATACTTGTGCGGCGTTTAAACTAACAATAAGACCTTTGTGTCTCCCACAGCAGCCGGTTAAGGCGACCGGTGGAGCCGGCGGTTGAGCAGCCAACTTCAAGGGGTACTGAGTCGCGAGGAGATCCGCGCGCCGGGGGCACGCGTCTCTACATCACAGAGTTTACTTTAACAACTTCCAAGACACATTTTGTTTTTAATTAATAGTCTGCCGTTTAAAGACACAGTTGTGTTGAATCAGTGCATAACATTTTGGATTATTCAGACTTGAACTGACAAGGATTTGTGTGTAAATGTAAGTACCTATATTGATTTTCTTTAAAGCTATGTTTATTTGTCGGTTAAGTTATCGTTGGGTCTGTATGCGCCGGGTAGGTTGGCACATGGGCCGCCTCGGCGATTGTCGGAGGCTGGTGGCGGTGGGAAGCCCGGCCAGGTCTCGATTCCGTTAGTGCGATAGTTTTTTCAACTCGTCAAACTGCTCCACACATACGCGGCTCAGATGCTGGTGAGAGCATATTTAATTTCTCTTTTCACATGAATATTGTATTAACGCCGTTTTGCTTTGAATGTTGTCTACATTATGTCCTCGTTTTGTCAAACCGCAGTCTCGTCAACAGGAAATATTCAAATTACAATACGTTATTGATAAACAGGGCGCGCGTCGTGACTTCTCTAAATTGTTCGCATAGATTATCTCTATGGATACTAATAGGTATCCTATCATAAAATAAAACTGTCACGTATCGTCATGTTAAGCGTATTTCCTACATTATATTTTTATTTCCTTATATCCTCGCTAGTAATATCACTTACGGTAATTAATTAATTATGTATCTCTATGTCTCTGGTTCTCTACCTTGCTCCGAGATTTAACCATAAATACATCTTTCCGAGCATACGCTTTAATTACTTCCAAAAGGCAAAAAAAGAACCATTTATGTACATAGTTTCGGCCTTGATGGTTTTATTGAATAGAGATGGCTCCAATTATAATAAGGATATCCTTAACTCTGTCTCAGGGCGTGATTGAGTTGTTAAAGATATCTACGAACTTGCAGCTATTGAACCTCATTTAGTTTAAGATTATTGATCACCGCATTTGATTGGAAATTACGAAACGCAATTAACATTATTTGCGTTAGCGTGGTTGGTAGCTTGTAGGTATATTGTCGAACTATCTTCAACAGAAACAAAAACCAAACGTCTGTTTTATTTTAAATACCTATGCACGATGTTATCATACTTATCATTTAATTAATACATACACATACATACATAAGCTTACGCCTTTATTCCCAGAGTGGGGTAGGCAGAGCTGCAGAATTACTAACAACTCTAAAAACTTGATAATAATTCTGTAACCACATTTTGCACAATTAGGCTAAGATTTAATTAATCGACAAAATATTTTTCAAACGTATGTACCTACGCGTAAATAAATCCTTAAAACTTACCGAACTCAATTCCCAATAGAGTTGAAGGTATACTGGCGAGTTATATTCCTACCATGCACAACGTAGGTAGGTAGATAGGTAGCGTAAATAGGTGGTCCTATAAAACGTACTTCGGCAAAGTACTTCGTTATTTTGTGGTAAACCTTTTATTTAACCGTTCACCATTTTCAAATACTGTAACTGTCGCACTAATTAATCCGCACTATCCTACAATTGTTTTTTTTCTTTCCTTTTTTATTGTTTTTTTATTATTATTAAGTACTGTGTTGCCATCCTTATTTTAATGATGTTTTTCTCTGTTCTGTTTTTTTTTCTTGTGTTCGTCGAATAAATGTTTCTATTTCTATTTCTATTTTCTATTTAATTAGCATAGGAGCTGAAACAACGCCTGTAAAGTGGCACCCACCTATCTAGATGGCGCGCGACTAAAATGTTTCTCACAATTATTCCGACTTAGCAAGCCAACTTTTTGTGTGGCAACTAAGATGGATGTGAATCCCATAGTCACGAGTGGGTCCCATTTTTTGCCCGAGTTCATTGTCCTCTTCATATACAAATGATTCATGTTTTTTAACATGTTCCTTACGTTAGACTTAGTCTAACTACGAGTAGGTACACATTACCATAGTATTATCTGATACGTAGGTAATTTTACATAATATCATGTGATGCTTAAATGCTTATCATATCCAGCGCTGCCGCCGGTTTAACATACTAAAAGTAACTCAAAGTTACATACCTAAAATAACTTTTAATTGATATTTGTTTTCGTCACTCAAACAATGAGTAAACAAACAAATCGTGAGCCTTTTAAATATATATAAAAGATTTTTCATAATGTTTGCAATTTGGTTAATTACGTAACCTTCCGATCAAGGATATTTAAATGCATTAAGATAGCAATCATCGCGTATTGATAGAGTTCAAGGACCAAAATAATAGTTTTTGAATTGATTATGTTCAATTGGCTGTACTTATCGATATTTGACGCAATTGTTAAAGTGATAGCTATGACCTTATGGAAATAATATGCAGAATCTTGATACTTAGAATTTAACTTCGGTTAAAGTTCTCCGTTTTTGGGGTTCCGTAACCAAGATGGTAAAAAGGATCCCTTGTTGTGTTGAAATTTTATTCTCGTGTCGTTCTAAATCTGCCAATTTTGTCAATTCCTAATTCACTTGGAAATCAATCATAATGTGTAATGTTTAATGTAAAATGAGGCTCTAATGATGAGAAATAACCGAAAATTAAACTTTTAATCCATCTAATGGTTTTACAATTACCGTATCCTTTTCAAGTTCCGTTCCGTACCTGTCCGTTTCACTCAAAGTAATTAATTACTTGCTATAACAACTTAGCGTTTATTTTATCATGAGCTCTTTGGTACAATGAACTAGCTTATTATAAGATAACCCACAATAGCTGGGACGGTGACGCGTTTAATGTCCACCATTGTCTGCTGCACATGACGTCAATTGCGCGCACAAACGTATACTATGTTTTCGTACACTATATTTCGTATACAGCACGAATAATAAAACTTTGTATCAACAGACCTATCCCCTGGTACTTTATCTCTTTAATCAATGCAGTAGTTAGTTCATTTTAGTTCTGAAATATTGAAATTAACGCATTTAAGGCTGATAATTTTTCCGAAAGCCTACTTAATTAATAAAATTCCTTGTCTTTTTGTAGTATTAATTTTGTTTTATTTGTATTAGGACCCCGAATTGAAAACCTAACAAGCATTTTTTAACACAGGCCCGATTTTAAAAAGACAACCCGATAACGGTTAAAGCTTGTCATTAACTCATTATCATCTTGAGGTGCAAATTGAGACGTAAGGATATACCCCTTAATAGTTTAGTGTGGCGCAACGTTTTTCATTCTACATTGTCACGTTCTGTGATAGCAAGTTTATTGCCGAAAGACGTTCCTCTGCTGGTCATAATCCTTCTCCAACGATGACCACCAATCGGTCGCACCACCGGGTTATTCCTACTGTTACCACCAATTTGTTACCACTGTTAACAGCTAGGGTTACGACTAAATTACTCGGTGGTAACAAGTGGGAATATTATTCCACTAAGATATTTGGTGATAACTACTGGGGAAAAAAGTTTTTTAGTTTAGTGGTAACAGCTGGGATTTTTTATTCCCAGTAGTTACCAGTGGTAACAGGTGAGAAAAAAAATCCCAGCTGTTACCAGTGGTAACAAATTGGTGGTAACAGGTGGGAATAACCCGCACCACGTGTTCAGTTCATTTTAATATATTTTTACCTGGCAATTGTCATTTAATTTTTATTTAACATAATCACTTACTGCTCCGCGACGCTCTCTACTGTCAACAAACTCGGCATAGCACACACCGCTGACTCATTCATGCGACCAGCACAATAAGAACCGCAACAATGTTATTTAATCAACAAACTGCAAAGAATCCTTGCGATAAAGATGATGTCTGGGATCCAAAGATATTGGGCACTGTATAAAAACAAACGAAGGGAAATCTTGTTCGAATTGCGTAGTTTGTTTTACGCAGGTTTTGATGTTTGTTTAGACGTTACCTAATATGGTAAAGTTAGCCAAGGACCGAACAAATAATCTGTAAATTTTTAGAAATTACCTCAGTGTCGTTTGAGAAGTTATGTCTATTGTAGTATTCGCGTCTGCTTATAAATAATCTGACTAGTTAGATGTAGATTACTATGATGAAGTGCAAACCAACCCGGCCCATGGCATGACCGCCGAGCACTTTCTAATGACCTGACGAATCGGATTAACAGTATCTTGCCACCACACGCGCTTGCCACCGCTGGTTTGTGGGCACGATCTGAATCACACTTACAGCATACATACATGACAGTTCATGTCAAAATTCCAAATTACCACATTACTCAAAAACGCCATGATGCGAGTATTAAACAAGACCTGAAACTAAATCAAACTTGAATTGTATACATTTCATACTAGAACAAGGAATTGTTTACTAGTGCAAAATACATACAAAAACACTTTGGGTAATGAAAAACAAACAGTCTTTTATTAGAAACCGAAAGTGTGAAAATATTGATAAAAACTGATCGCACTTCATATAAATGTAGGAGTCAGAAAACAATACAGGATACCGGAACGTGTGATAATATCTAAGCTTACGCCATTCCAAAGAATATTTTCTGTTTATTGTCTGTAATATTCACAATCAAAAGAGCACAACTGGGCATCTATTCAAGACGGCAAAGCAAAATCCATGGATTGTATTTATTTATATTCTCTTACTTGATAGTAATGGCGGCCGTGTTAAAAACAATACCATGACACATCTCTAAAGGTTAACTGGAAGAGATCCCTTATAGGGATAAGTTCGCCTTTGTACATACTTACCTTTTTTGTTTCTGTTTATTTTTGATTTGTTATTTTCTGTTTGTACAATAAAGAGTTTACATACATACATACATCAGGCAATTTGGTTTTGCCGAGTTGAATCCAGGTCCTGGTCTCGATCTGATGCCCTGCCTGCATCCATCTTGTTTCACTTGCATTGTTCCGCACATGCATTAGTCGGACAATTCCACCGACCATCACACCGGCGACTGGCCAGCGCTATTTTGAGCTCGCTTTCATCTTGCAATGCATTCCTACAGAATTACCCGCCGTTTCAACATGCCCTGTATGAGAATATCTGTCTGAGCAAATTTTGATTTACAACTGTTACAATTTCAGGAAGCGTACGGCAACCATGTCGCCATATAGGTTGTTAGTTTTATTAGGATGGTAACAAACAGTAAGCAAGCTTACGTTAGGTACCCATTATCTTTTATATTTAGGTGCCCTACTTTTACTTTCCTCTTCGTAAGTATGTTAAAAAAATTGGTTTGCCCAATATTCCTGTTATAGCCGTCAGAATGCATGAAGTATTTGTGTTGGTATGTATTTAAATTAAAGCGGAGCGGAAAGGAGTGCTTAGATATTTAGTAGGCTTAAATTATACAGTAATCATCTACGCCAACAATACCAACTCACCATACGAAGTTGAATAATAGGGCTTGAGACAAAGTTGTTTTTCCATAAAACAAAAGCATCGCTATTGGTTGACAAGATCAATATTTACATTAATAGCCGTGTGTAGTGGGGCAAAGAGTGCGTGCGCTATCTTTGTTTGCCCAGTGACTCAGTGATACAGATGAGCAGGCAAATGAGAATGAGGACGCCGCTTGTTTGGAGAGCTGACATCACGAAGGCTCTGTTCTACGTCTTCATTGACGTTACCTGGTTTTCATCAGATTTTTTTTATAGCTCAGTGTTAGAACCCCTTTTGATTATAGTAGGAATGATTGTAAAATGTTAACAAATTTGCTACTCGAACAGATGTCGACAATTTAGATAAAAACCAGCCAAGTGCGAGTCAGACTCGCGCACGAAGGGTTCCGTACCTTTATCTATAAAAAAATACGTTTGTTGTTTGGGATATTTAACTATTTATTTTCAAATTGAATAATTGACTAAATATTCTGTGAATATTTCAAGCGTCTACCTGTTGCCGTTACTAATATAGAGCAAAACACGGCAAAAATATCACGTTTGTTGTATGGGAGCCAATGAAATTTTTTTTTTTTTTAGTATCTATTGTTATAACGGCAACTGAAATACATCATCTGTGAAAATTTCAACTGTCTAGCTATCACGGTTCATGAGATACAACCTATTGACAGACGAACGGACAGTGGAGTCTTATTAATAGGTTCCCGATTTTAGTTCCCTTTGGGTACGGAACCCTAAAAAGCACTCAGTAGGCAGGATCTTACTTGTAATAAATAAAACATACGAGCAAAATACCGTTTTACTTAACATTTTTTTCGACGAATAATCAGATCAGATGAAGAGGGCAAAAACCATTTAGGCAAAAACGAATTGTAAGAGATACAAATAACTTTAGAAGTGGATTCACATACGCACCCAAGCACAATCATATCATCCAGCAAACAACCGAGCCTACTTACCTGGGTCGTGAGACTCTCACCATGGGAATCCACTCAATGTCGATGGTGCAAGAAACCTGAGACCCGACAACAGTAGACCTAGACCAGCTGCTTGCATCCAAATCAAAACCCTATAAACATTGGTTTAAGGATAATTCTGTAACAAAATTGTGTGTCACCGTAGGCTAGACGTAAGCACTAACGCAGCGTGCTAAGGTCAGGTAAAATCGAAATTAAATTACGAATTCGATTACCTTACTCGGTACATTAAGCGTGGCATTTATCTATTCATACTCGAGTAGCGGCGATTACTTGATATCGTTTTTGTACGCTCTATGCAGCGGAGATTACTATGGCTTCAGGCATTACTGGTAATCTTTTTGTATTAATTCAATAATATTGAAATGTTTAGTTTCCAACATTGATATTCTTTACCAAACTCCTAAATATTTAAATATCATTGCTCGTTGCTTGTTGAATATCTATTGTGCGTTGACATTGAACTCAGATATAAATAATTCTGGCGTTAATACGGTTGAAATTAGGCATTTAATTCTATTGGTCTAGCTACATAACACTAAAGCAGTACGAGTAGCACAAGTTGTATTTTCTCGCGGGTCGCTCAGTGCGTCTCTATCGTTACAGAGTAGATAGAAAGGGAGATCCGAGTGACAAAGAAGTCGCGGACAACATGTGCTAGGCCTGAGCGGAGTAGCGTGGCAAAATCGAAAGGTAAGAAGGGCTAATGTAACTGCATCAAAACGTTCTCACCAGCGCTAAACGTTTCTCTGCGAGTCCGTCCTTGCGACCTTACTGACGCAATGAACCTTTTTCTAACAATAAAATCGCAATCACTTGGCTATTACCGTCGTCGTTCTATTGTGACGTCGGGTTTTCGAAACGTTTTAAATGATCTCCGTAGCGATCAAACCGAACTTTTGTAAGCCCTGGGTGGAGCAATCATGGACTCTTGGTGCGGAGAAAGATAAGGGGTGTCCCTTGTTTTGTCGACAAACTTTTCGTCGAATTTCATTTCATCGAAAACGCTTCAAGTAAAATTTAGTTCACGAATTATTGTTTGGTGTAATTTTATTTCATGAGCAGATCATTCCAATTTTTATTATTTCATAGAATAACTGCTCAGGGAATATTATTTGGCAAATTATTCATTTTGTATGAATTTTAATTGGCAGAACAACAAAACAACGAATTTCATTTGTTCGACGTTTCATTACATTTGTTTTTAAATAATCGAATTCACATAGCGCCACAACTACGCGGAACACCTACTAGGTCTCAACTAATCTATAGGTTAGGTTAGGTTAGAATTGTGTCAAGGCGCGAAGCGCCACAACTACGCGGAATAGGAGCTCCGCAAAGCGGAGCTCCGTCGACTTCGTCTCACGGTCTAACATTGAAATAATAAAGTACAATTTCATTTGTTCGAAATTTTATTACAACATTAGTTATATGTCCAGATAAACAACTTAAAATCTGAAGTACCCACATTTAGCGCGTGGATTCTGATTGCATTGTGTTCCGTTCATAACATAATGCCATAGATAACTGTGTATGCCAACTATCTTAAATTTAAATAATATTCCTTGTAATAATTTGTATGTTAAATAAAAATACTTGAAACAATATATCACGAAACGTTTTCCATGACATAATTCAACTATTTAATGAATCATCCGACAAGTAAAAATACACGATTTAAAATTACTTGCAATGTCCATTCCACGAACTGAATTCTCGACGAAATGAAAATACATGAAATGTTGACTTTGAAGTGAAATTCGACGAAATAAGTGTCGACAATTTGATGATAAACCAAAGATAAGATTATCACTTGTCAACGATCTGCTATCGCATTGTTTCTTCTTATCAATCGGCTGTCATCTGTTTGCTTTCTTTCCTTGAAAGCTACATTTCACCACGGATTAAATATCGCTGACGTGGGTAAGGATTGTAAAGACTTAGATCAAAGTCCGGATTTACGAGTACGTCGACTCTACCTCTTTGTGTTTATTTAGACATTCATGAACAGTATACTTATACGTTTTGAGTTTTGAAACCGTGGAATTATTTACAAACATATCTCAGGTTATAATTTTCAGAAAATGTTATTCAAATGTTGTTGAACACTTTTTAAATGTCACTTGTTCTATGAGTTAAACCAATATAACCTTATCAAGAAACTATAGAAAACCATAAACTATATCAAGGAATTATGCGTTTGCTTTGAACCTCATTTGGATATATTAATTAAATTTTACGTTATTTAGACGCTATAAACATACTAATAACATTCGACAAAATCGTTACTGACTTAACTTGTTTGTACAAATAACTCACAGTTAACCTAAATCACTAATTAAGTTTATGAAGGTGCTCTCATTTACTTTTCTATATGAACCGTTAGCGTGCATTAATGATTATGTTAATGTTGCTTGTATTAAAAAAAACACAAGTCATCTTAGCTAATCAAGCCATATAATTCCGGAGGTAATGTTTATTCTATTTGTTTATGATCTGGGAGTTCTCCACTATGTATTAAGAGATTGACCATTACTAGTGTTAAGCGGCTGTTTAGGTAAAAGTTTAGCAATTTGTTAACAAATACGAGGGCATTATACGTCTCCATATTTTGTGTGTTCAAACCTCCTAATAGTACAGTCAAGGAAATCGAAAGGCGGACCTTTTTCGCTCTCGTCACAATGTGAATAAGACATCAAAAGGTACGTCATCTTGTTGGTTTACTTGGTTGGTTGGGCTTGTGGTAGTGTTCTTAACTAATTCTTATGTTCAAGATGCCTCACCAAGGGTTTCACCGTATAACTCTGTCTTAAAAATACCGTTTGGTGCTTGGATGGTTTTATAATTATATTCATATTCTCCGTGAAAGTTTAACTATCGCTGGTGACTCAAAACAGTTCAGCAGTACTCTGCCCTCTCGGTTCTCCGCTACAACTGCGAGGATCTGGAATATAATCTTGAAATTAAAAGTCATTCACTAGAAGAAAAGTTCCATGTTTTGGTGATTATATTCTTTTTATTAACAAAAGAAGCCCCCTTAACTTTATCTACACATTAAACGTGGAAAATCGTCGAAACTGTTCAAGAAACAATTTGATCTTCTTTTTAATATCTTAAGGTCTTTTATGGGCAACTCCCAATTTCAATTTTTAAATAGGTTTGTAGATTTTTGCAAGATTCTTCACGCAAAACAATTTCTTAGGCCATATCTATCTTCTATCGTCTGTATGAATAAAAAATAACCGCCGAAATGTAAGTACGCGCAAAACTTCCGGACGACTGCACCATATTGAGTGTTTTTTTTTGTGTTTGTTATTATCAGGACAAGGCTGTATGTCACCAAAAAAAATCGTCGAAAAAGTCGAAAATTTGCAGCGGAGGCGAAGTCGCTGGCAGGCAGCTAGTTTTAAATAACACTTTCTTAACTGTATTTGCTTTGCAAATAGGATGCGTACAAGCACGAACCATACAAATGAGTCAGTGCGAGGTGCTTCACCCGAGACGTCGCTTATTCCAGTATTTATTGCTCATATCGCGACTGGTCTGGTTTTATAGTTTATTCTGTTCGGAAAATAAATATATAATACGTATATTCTCCTATTAACACGAGCAAAATTCGTAATAACTGATACATTTTAGAGGTTAGAACCTTGTATAGGCCTGTCCGGAACGCTACCATCTTATCCTTTAACCTACCGCCAAGCAGCAGTGTTTGATTGATGTGATACGTTGTGGGGATAACATAACCGGTGAAATAACAAGCATAGAGGCAATCCATCTTAGTCCTCAGGGTTGGCAACGCATTTTCGATCTTATGATTGTCTCAAGATTGTAGTCTTGAAAATACAAATGTCTATGAGTCACAGATCCCTTTAACCTTCAGGTGGCCTGGGCGCTCAATTGCCTTATCATAAAAAAACATAGAGCTGCGTAAAGACTATGCTAATGGTTAGTAGACCACCTGTTTAATGAACCATAAGGTTTTAGAAATGTGGATCAGAAAAGACTTAAGACTGCGCCCAGCGTTCGCCGGATGTACAGTGGCGTCCTCATTACTATTATTGTGTTTTCTAATAACTAAAGTATTTTCTTAAAATTGGACGGTAGGTTTTTGTACTACAAATGAAAACACAACTTATAGGGTATATCACATAGTTTAATAACAATTCACCTTCGAGTTATCAACTTAACGGAAAAAAGTGGCCACCTTTTCCCGTTAAGCTGACTACTCAAAGGGTAATTGTTATTAAAGTTTGTTATGTATCCCATAAAATGTGTTTTTACTTGCGCTACAAAAACGTATCCTCCGATTGCAAGGTAATTCTTTAGTGAATTAGAAAACACAATAATAGTAATGAGGGCGCCACTGGACGCTCGACGTTTGCTCGGTGCAGTCCTCGTCTAGGTACTGCTTTTAATTATGGTAAAAGGTGACTTAAAAGGATACTTGTTATGTCTAGACTAATGGCCTTTCATCTTCACACCGATCCCTCATTTAGCACTTGCCGGCCAGGGGCTACAAGTTCATGTTTTCAACTGTTTTATCATTTAAGAATCATAATAACCTTACGCAGATATACAACTGCAAATAGCTCGTCGTTCTTTTGGAGTTACTGTACTTGAGAGGACCAGATTTAGAGATCCTCGCACCCCTGGATATTTATAAGTACGTCGTGAACCCGGTGAGTAACGACACTAACGACGTGGTGACGCTGACTCACCCACAGGAATCGTCTTTGTGCCAAGTTATTTTGAAAAGTCACGGTAATGATGCATTTACGAAATTTTCCTCGTAATTTCTCAAATATTCTGAGCGATGACTCTATACGGGTTTCATTAAACTAAATAAATACGTTTTCTCACAGATTGTATTTTAAAAAATAAAACGCTTATATTTGCTTTTTACTAAGTTATTACCACAACATCCAAGGTATTTCTCACTAAATATTCTACCATAATTGATTATATTAGCATTTATAGTTTTATTTTTTATGGTACAGAAAAGGCAAAGGAACACACAGGCCACCTGATGGTTAGTAAAATCTGAGACCCAGACATGCATTCTCAAGACTACAATCTGAAGACGAATCCTAAGACTGTACCTAAGTGCGTGCTAGCCATGAGGATTAAGACAGAATGCCTCTACGCTAGTAATTTCACAGGTTGTCTTGTCCTGACACCAGGGGGGTTATTACGACATTGCTATGCAGTTCATTTTACGGTGAGCGTAAAGGATGGAGCTATAGCGGTTACATAACTCTGTCCTTTTCTCTCAGCGTAAAATGAATTGCACAGACACGTCATAATAACCCCACAGAACACAACAACGTGTACCGTAGGCTAAAGTATAAGTTGGTGGTAGCGATCCGCACGGAACCGGCGCTAGGTCCTACCACCACTACAGTTGTAGTAATTTCAAATTAGGACTTAGTTTAACCAACAAATAATGTTGACAAGAAATTTTACCAGGATAATGCGCTTTATAAATGGTTCATAAATGTGCTTGAAATATGCTCTTTCCTTATCTGTCATTATGACATTTGGATTATACAGAAAGGGACAATGAATACTTTAACTAAACTAGGTTTATTGTGCGGTTATGAATAACGGGTATTAAAACATGAAAGCTTCAAAATAAGCTTGTCAACAAGCACGCTTGTGATAGGTTTTTAACACGTCCCTGTCAACGTCCACACTTATCTCGCGCATAACTCACGCGCACGCTGGATGTTAACGCATCTATTCTTACTGCTTATCTCCCGCCGAGCACACAAATGTGCGCCCGCGCAGGGGTGTTATTCTCTTAAAAACGGCGCGCGGCGTTTGGTCGGTCGAACGAGTGAACGAGTGAACGCGAGGCAACACCGAGTTTAAGTAGTCCCGTCAGTGCGTACAGAACACATTTTAGCGCATATATTCTCAATTAGGCAGATGGGCTTCTGTCGATTACATCGAACGTAGAAAGCTTGTAAAAAACTTGCTAAAATGTGTTTTGTACGGCCATGAGCTTTAATTTGGGACCCATTTCAAGAAAAATATGCTTGAAGTCGACAATGTCATTAGAGATGTCAAGTCATTTGTAACTTTTAGGAAACATCCTTATTGTTGTAGAATGTCAGATTGACTTTGAACCTAAGGCGGGTACCAAATTAAATCTCGTGACTGTACGCACTGACGGGACTACTTAAACTCGTTCACTCATTCGACTGACTGAACGCCGTTTTTAAGAGGATAACACCCCAGTACTGGCAGGCGTCGGAGAAAAATATCACGCGTCTTATCCCACGTGGGAAGGTCGAGGATGCATTTTGTTTGCTTACTCATAAAATGATTCGTGTGTAATCGGCATGGGAAAGATAAAGTTCAGATATTGCATTGTTAGTTATCTGACAATAAAGGAACAAGTAACTCCAGCGAATAAACAAACTGATAACAATAATGAAAAACACTTACAACATAAACAAATGAAACAAAAGTGCAAAATGCAAAATCTGATAGCGTTTCTCTCCCCTTAAACCTAATCCGATATTTCCGATATTATGAAAAACTAGATCTGTACCTACGAGTAGTTACGTTTTCTTCTTGGAAATAAACAAAAAAGAACGAGAAGTACAGACCTACTTTTTCATAATAACTACAACATTGTATTAAAAAAATGCTGAAAATCGGACCCAATTCAGGGGGTATGACCGTTATGGCCCGAAGCTAAATTAGTACAGTCATCAGCATAAATAAGTGATCATTTATGTACCTTGTCACTTTAACGTCGTGTTTAAAATGTTATAGAAAATTGTGAAACGATTGAAAGCACAAGGTACAAAAATAATCACTTATTTGTGCTGTTGACTGTACAGAGGCCCTTGCCCATGTGACCAAAAACGTTCTAAAAAAAACTTATCCCGGGTAGTCCCAAATCACGACCTAACCCCTCTTCGGATCGATGTGAAATTGGCTACAGGGAGAGTTCATAGCATGCAGATACACAAAGGTTTCTTTTAATCCCGGGAATAAGGATAGTTCCTGAGACGTGTCGACGAGTTGTGGTCAAAAACTTATACTAGACTATAAACGTGTGTGTCTTAGCTCTGTCTTATGCAAGTTGCACGCATTACACCCGTCGACACTTCAATAGATTGCTAGACTTATACGTACTTATGTAGAACGCGTCGAGATGCGCGATAAGATTACCTGTCAAAAGGATCGCTATCATCTACGTCTTTGGTGATCGGGCCATCGAGGAAATACGTGAACCGTTTCAATATTTCCAAAGAGAAAAAATCTTCTTACCATGTCTCCTTTAAAAGCCATTGGAAAATAATGACGAAAGGGGGAATTAATGAAAATAATAAACGCTAATGACAGATAAGGAAAGAGCAAATAACAAAATACGTTTTAACAATACAGTCTCAATATTTTTGTCATGTAAAATGAAAAGTACGTTTCAGGTTTGAGATGACTTTTGCTTCGGGTTTCTCGCAGCAATACAACAGTCAACTTCTTTGGTAAAGAAAGTATTAAATGTCGGTCGGTTTGGCATTCTCTTGGTTTTAGATTGGTCTGTGTTACACTCTCGTTACATAGCGTGTAAAAGAACATGATATAGTTACTTAAAAATACATTTTTAAAGCACGTATGTTGTTGAAATACGTTTAAGCTTGTGCAACGAATATAAAACGGCTGCAAACTGTGTTAATCGCACCAGGCTAGTTGGTAAACTTGACTACATGGCGGAAGTTACACACTATATTTACAGTAAATTTATAATGTAACGACGAGAAACGTAAACTTTCCAACTTTACTGTTTAATGCCTTCCTTGTCGGTGATCCTCCGCTACAATAAAAATATGTTTAAAATAATGATGTCGGCATTTATGAAGTCGATATAAAATGCGAGGAAACAACAGGGATAACGGAACTTGCATTTCAAAATACACAGTGAAAGGTAGTAAGTTCGGTTACATAAAAAACAATCAAAAAGCTTACCCCAAAACGGACGTGGTGAATCTTTAAAGCACAGTAAAAATCCGTTGTCTTTCCGAGAGTGGAATTAAATAATGACAGAAAACAGAGAGGAGTTAGGATATTCATTCCGTCGTAAATGAATAGTAGAGTGATGGCTCAATCGTAAAATTACCGACTCGCAAAATTTTATTTGCGCGTTTGCATTACTAGGTATGTTAGGTTCGTTAGTTAACTTTAAATACCCGAACGGCAAATTATCCAAGCAGAGGAGCCACGCCGTGCGGAGCTCCGTCGATTTTTTTACTCTGAAAAACCAAATGGGTTGGTTTGACTAAATTTTAGGACCTACCCATGAGTTTGTTTGTTATAACATCTAACCTTAGTAAAAACAACACATTGAAAAGGTTGCTTCAACCTTTTTAGTGGTTTACTCAACCAAACTCACGTGTAGGTCCTATTTTAACCATACGAGTACAATTTAGTAAAATCAACCCATTGTTTTTTTTTCAGTTTAAGACAATTTAAATAACAATGTAGTTATCTTGCAATTCAGATTATGCGAATTATGCTTGCAATCAAAACTGATTTAAAGTATGCTTACTAGTTACTTAAAAATACTTGAAACACAAAACTCATTGCACTAATTGCCGTAAAACCGAAAGTAGTAAACAACTTGAATGGGGTCAACGGTAAGCCACGGCTGCATTTGTCGCGGTGTTACAAAAAATTACATTGATTTGAAATCCGATTGACACGGGTTTAGTTTCTTTCGCATTGTTTCATTAACAATCGTGATTACTGATTAACTCATTATTGAAGTATTTTCACACAAGACGACAGTGTATTTATCTGCACATAAAAGAAACTGTCTAAACTATTTATTATAGAAACGGCATAAACTTGAAATACTTTGGTATGGAGCGAAACTATTTTTAGAGCATCTAGATGATTGGGGGTGTTGCATGCAACCTTCATAATAATATATTTATGGGGTTCAGTATGAATTATGATACTTCAGTTTAACAGGTTGTGGTTTAAAAAAAAACACCATTGAGGTAAACGTGCATTTTTGAAGATAAGTTTGGACTTGACAGAAGTGCGTGGAGCTACCCCCATTTCCTTCTATTTAGTCCACAAGAGAAAATACTCTATTACCGTGACATCCATGGACTTGTTTTATTAATAAGTCCATGAGAGTGAAATTCACCTTGACAGTAGTTACGAGTAATTAGATTTAGTAGAAAGGTTCTTGTTAAAACAAGATGATCTTAACTAGTCCTAGACAAGAACAATGGATAACGCTAACGTAAACGATTATCGAAAACTGTAAAAATGTATGGAATTGACGTAACTGCTATAGTAGCCCTCAAACGAAGAGCCGACTGAGGCCATAAAAGTCCGGGCGTGAACACAATGGATACTTAACTAATAACGCGAGCTCAAGGGTTTTATGGCCCCGGTCGTCACTTTGGTTGAGGGCTACTATAGTCGCGATCGTCCGGCAGCTTACGTCAATCCTATATACATTTTCGATAGCGATAACGTTCTCCGAATGCATCTTAACACGGCGATATTCATTTAATTATCTATTTTATTATTTAATTATAAAGTGATTTGATAAAGACTTCCGTCTGTTTAATAATAATTATAAAACATTATCTGACAGCGCACAAACAAATATTAAAAATCATTGTTGCCCTCCGAACCGCACTGGGAGCACGTTGAGTCAGCCCGAAGCACGACTTCCAGTGAGTAGATCCATAATTTCAAAAAAATAATTATTATGTCTTCATGATCCTGGTCAAAAATGAAATCAGAAATCAAAATGTAGGTACCTACACCAAACCACTATAGAATGCAGTCTCACTCTCGTCGCTGCAGTGATCCGTGATGCACTTTCACTTGTCTACGCCCAACGCTGGTTGATAAGGCGTAATGACTTGTTATCCGAGATGTACACTTACTAATGTTCGGAATTGCTTTTCGGTAATATTATGACTTCCTTACTTTTTTAAAGTACCTATATGTTTCGTCTTTTATGAGTCTTATGAATATACTTACTTATTTAAGATGAAATAAATAAACCCTCCACTATGATTAGGCTTAAAAAGATATTAAATAAGTTGTATGAGGACAGCCAAAAAAAGATAATTGTCGCGCAAATACAAATAAATGGGTGCGTTTATAGCGTGATAAATTTTGGATAAGGCATCCGTCACCTTCTGACAGGGAAATAAGTACACATGTCAAAAAGTGACGGATGCTTTATCCACAGTTGACACGCGATATAGACACAGCCATACCAGGCCCGCAGAAGACCTGTCTCGACATCACTGTAGAACCGTACTGTAAACAATTTCATTTCCAATTCTTGAAATAACTTGTCGTATTAATATCTATAGATAAATGGCTTCCAATATAATTTAATTAATATAGTCATCTGTTAAAACGGTAAAACGTGACACAGCTTTCTCTATTCAAATGAGTAAACAAACTAAATTGATATAGATCAGAGGCCACGTTTTAATCGTTTTTCCAATAGCTGTGCGAAAGTAAATGTAGGTAAAGGAGTTAATCGTATGGGCGTTAAGTGTTTCACGGTCCGGAAGATCTTGACAGTGAGGTGCGATGTGGCTGCGCCGGCACCGGCGATAGTCGCATCGCACCTGCCCGCTCACGCTGCCGTAATACCAACATAGTAGTCGAAGCATTATATACTCTATGGGCAACCACATTAAATCTAAAATGCTTATACTTTTAGTATGCAGTTACCTTCTTTGGCATCACGGACACGTTACCTACATTTTTGGATTGTTTTCAATAAATATGGTGCGGAGAAGGTAAACACGTTTTATTGAAATGTATCTTCTCATTCTCACAGTAAAGTTGTGATGTCTTCTGTTATGAGTCTGAGAATCGAACATTTCATCAAATATCACGTATTGGAATCGCCTTTAACATACCCACGCTATATATAATGCTAGGTTAAGTTGTCATGTAAAACATTACTGACTGTTGAGTTGCTTGCGGCATTTCTTCTCAGCAGTCTTGGAAAACGCTGGTTGATTTTTGACGTATAAAAGTGCTCTTACTTACTGAATAAACATCTTTTATCAATTTTTATCCTTATCCGTACAACGAGCTCCTAAAACGTACACACCTTTACTCGATGACGATGCTAAAGTTATCGTCGATGTCGACTTGCTATCAAGTTTTAGTACAGTCTAGGAATTTGATTCCTAGACCACTTCGGACTATGTCAAAGTGACAATGGAAATAAAATCTTAAGAAGTCTAACATTTTGATTGATTACGTCACTTTGACATAGTCCAAAGTGGACTAGCAAACAATTTCCTCGACTGTACTAAATGCAGACACGGGGCGGTTCAAACATCGGTATACACATCAACTCGATGACGATATATTAACGTTACTTTCTCGATAATAATGCACAAGTTCGTGCTCGGGGTACTGGGGGGTTACCATGACATCATAATGCAGTTCAGTTTAGGGTGAAAGGGACTGAGCTGAATAACTGCTAGCCCTGTCCCTTTCTCTCAACTTAAACTGAACTGCTTTAGAATGTCATGGTAACCCCCCTGCAATGAGTGGACGCTAAGAACACCGTTAAAGTAAGTGGCTACATGCGTCACCAAAACTACCATTATAGCTACTAGTACTACTGCTACTACTATGAAGTATTAGTCAACATGTGCTAGTATTACGAACTAGATTTTCTCAGATTTGATATCTATATTGTGTACCAAGAAACAAGGTCGACCAAGAAAGTGGTCTACCAGTTTTGACAAAAGTTTCTGTCAGATCTAATTATCGCTAAGGTTGACACTAGTATGTGTATGTATGTATGTATACTCTTTATTATACAAGAATAAATACAAAACACAGGAAATATAACAAAAAACAAAGTACATACAAAGGTGAACTTTTCCCTTTTACTACCATAATATCAAAAGAAAAAATCGAACTTGTTGTATCATGACGGGACCTGAACTTTAACCGTAGGGTGGTAGACCACATTTTTGGCCGACCGACTTGATCAACAGACCGATATCTAGACAGGCTGACAAGGGTAAACAGGGTAAGGACTGAACCCTAACTATAGAGCATCTAGTAAAAAGATGTTCCCAGGGTGGTCCGTAGGATCGGAATTCTAAACAGTGATATACTGCCCTCCAAAGCCAATAAACTGATCTCCTATTCAATTGCCAAAGCAGATAGAAGCCTCTCCTCTTAGTAATGAGGTTGTCATTGCTACAGAAGTTTTATTTGAGACAGGTACTGCTATTTGGCTTTTTTAGTATTGGTCCCTTCCTGCCTGTCTTCCTGACCTGGGTTTGTTCATAGTATGGTTTCTTCATTCCGATTTAAATTTTGCAAGTTAGTTAGTATTCATATATTATTCAAGCACTTCCCGTTTACATAGGTAGGTTTATCTGATGATGAAGTCGGAAGGGTTCAACAGGATATTCCGCTATTAATGAACGTAGACCCACCGAATTGGGACTTGGGAGCACATACAAAAAAGAATAGTTGGCAACAGTCTTGTTTTAAAAATATTTTTTACAGAAACTAATAAAAACTGTGCATAATTATGTACCATTGTCTATGAATCCTCGACTATTATGAATAGTTAACATAATTAAAAAAAACTTCTAGATGCATTTGGACATGTTTTGTAAATGCTTACAAATGAGCCATCAAAACATTTAGCGTATTGTGTTGACGACACAATTAGCGAATGTATCGTATAGCTTATTTTAATTTTGTTTACTCTATTGTTAATGGGCTTTAACCTATTATTAAAAGAGAAAGTCGAACATTGTTAACAGTATCGTTTCTTCTGTTTCAGTTATCGGTGGTATCATGCGCTCGGCATTATCATTACAGCAGAGATCAGCGTGTGGCGTTATATAAACGTATCGATTCCGAGAAATCTTTATCTTAACATACTTTAAAATTGTAGCGTTTCGCTACGCCGCGTTGCACAGATCTATTCCACATTCTCGTGTTTACCTGATCGGCTAAAATAGAATCGGTGTGTTTTGCTGATATAAAATTTGCAAGTTCAATAAAAGCCGCGTTTGCGCGCGCGAGTGGGCTGTGGGACAGTAGTGAGGACAGTAGTCTAGTGAACCAAGATGGCGGGCACGGGCGGCGAGATCTGGCTGCAATGGTTCGCGTGCTGCTACCAGCCGGCTGCGCAGGCGCAGCGCACGCGCCGGAGAATAGACCGCTCTATGATCGGAGCGCCCACAAACTTTCAACACACAGGACACATAGGTCAGTATCTATTTGCTCACTGAAGAGTACCTATTTATCTATTTGACTTTTTCTTTGCTCAAAACACTTTTAAAGCTGTTGGATTGTTATTTTCTAAAGAAACGACCAAATTTTCTACATTTGGACTTGAAAAATCGGTTAAGTGCGTGCCGGACTCCAGCACCGAGAATAAAGTCCAGCTGTTGCTTGATGTAATTTTCTTTAGGAATCCATACCGTATATCTTCACTTCAACGGATCATTTTAAGGAAACAGAAACCGTAAACTATGGCATTTCTGCTTAATTAAATAACTTTAAACTGAATTTGAATGTGGAAGCCTCGTATGGACCAGTAAATACCCTATATTTTCAACCCTTTCAGACAAAAAGTGTATTGTCAGACAGATAACAAAATCATATTATTTTTAGTACTTGGTATGAAACCCTAAAAACTCCAGAAACCATTTCTGGACTTATAACGTGGATAAAACGGTCTGGTTATTGCGCATGACGTGAATGATTGGTGTACTTTTTATCCTAAGATCCTTGTGACAAATACAAACAAATGTTTTTTGTAAAATTGACTTTTTGTAAACTTTAGCATAGTTGGCCCAAGCGAACCGTCGTTTCTATTCACGTTAACTTAAATAATACAAAGTCGATCGGTACACTGTTGATCGTCTGACAAATAGCTTTATGGCAAGCACACAAGAGGCCCTCTGGGTTGAAGGGACATGTGTGCGTGACAAGACAGCTAATTCTTGTGTGAACTCAACTGATTCATTGCCCTTGTAATAAGTTTGGTGCCAGGTCCTGTGAGCTCCTTACACAATTGACTACCAGAGACCGGAATTTTCGTGGCATTTTTCAATAACCCGTGTGAGTTATTTATAGACTTTCAACATACATTATATCGATACTATGCAATACAGCGGGCCCAGTAAGGTTGTGATTATCGCGCGACACAATGTGGATAAAGCATCCGTCGCTCTCGTACTTACATAAGTGTCAGAAGGTGACGGATGTTTTATCCACATTTTGTCACGCAATAAACGCAGCCATATTAGGCCTCCTAAACACAAATTCAAAAGAAGATTGAAACTAGAGGTAAATAGCAGGTGGTGTTAACGCTAAACCGCAACCTCTTGGCAGATGAAAAATCCACATACGCAATTAAATGTAAAAGTTAGTTCGAAAACAATATATATCTCATATTAAATCAGTTCCCAAACACGGCTAACAATACCTATTATCCATTGTTGAATGTTCGATTACATCAACCTACAAAATACTTGCTTGGTTTTCTTTAATTTCTTCACATAAAATGTTCGTTTTCAAACTGTCGTGTTCCGTGGATGACACAAATCGATAATAATATAATATGTACAGTCGACGCCATAAATATGTTTACACTTTAGTACCTTGTCTATTTAGCGTCATGTTTAAACTGCCATTTGAAATTGTCATAGCGGGTAAGGTGACGAGGTACTAAAGTGTAAACATATTTATGGCGTCCACTGTACATTGAAACAACCCAAAAGTGTTACGAACATTCCGGTCTCTGCTGACTACACTCGATAATGAGAGTTTTAAGAGATGGGGACAACGAACTTCGTTTACTAATTCTTTGATCATAAGTAAAGCACTATGTCGTAAATTATGGATTACGCAGTTAGATTTTGCCACCACTCCCCCTATTTTAACCTCGTAGGGGAAATATTTCCAAAAATCCTTTCATAGTGCACCCGTAAACCTTATAAGGAACCTACGTGCCAAATTTGGAATTTCTAGACCCAGCGGTTTGGGCTGTGTGTTGATATGTCATTCAGTAACTCAGTCAGTTTCTTCTTTTCTTTATTTAGATTAAGCGTAACGTAACGCAAGGCTGTCCTTTCCTTTTTAACACTAACTATACTTAACTAGGGATTTGTAAAACACATTTGCATTGACGACTGAAGACACTAAATAAACGACACGACAGACATCAGAGAAACAATGTTTTGTTTCTTTATAGGTAACATAAGGCCTTAGCCTAGTATTTAAATAATTAACATTTAGTTAATACTTACTCGTATTTGACGAATGCCACGTAGCACGTGTGCAAATCCATGGGCATCTAGTACCTAGCAAAAGTCAGTCAAGTCTCCTTGAAGGAATACAGTTCCTCAAGCTGTTCTAATTTGTCAATCATTCAGATGAGGGTGTTCTGTTCAGTCATCCTACCAGGAGTTCGGAAACTGTAAGGGGTCTGCTCTGAACTGGCTGGCCTTACTGTCAAACCGATGATAGTTAGTCAATATGTAACTATTTATTTTGTTTATAAAGGTTGAATTTATGAAGAATCCAAGCTCGGGTTGAAAACGATTTTTCCCGAAGATTGATTTCTTGACCCGATTAAGAACCTCTATTCCGAGATTTTCATCATAACCGTTAGAGCCGTTTAAGAGCACGCGTTTACAGACAAAAATATAAACATTACTCGTAGGTATAAGTGCAGGGAACGAGACTTAACCGGGACATATTGGATGTAATCGACGACAATAGAGCTTATCTTAATAATAATGCCACTTGATGTAATCTACGACACATCCAGCAGGCGATAAGTTTCCGTCAATCAATCGAGCCCGTCGGCCGATGGGTGACCTTCCCGAAAACCAAGGTGAACGACCTACGTGTTACCAGTTGCCACGCGAGTCGGCATGCTAACTAAACGGGCCTCGTAATGTCTTTAAACTGAACATAAACATTGAAATTCCTAAAAAGAAAGTGTTCAAAGCTCTTTCTTTCGTCAGACTTATGAAATAAAAATAAAATAAAGTTAAGACTTTTAATTAACGATGTCCTGCTTTAAACCAAGGTTTGATATCAGTTGCGTAACGTAAATGAGACTTTATGTGATTGGCGTAACGGTTATGTTGATTGCATTTTGTGCGTTCAGACAGTACCTAAAGACTGGTCGTCTCGTTAGTATGCTGCAGACACACGTGCGTTCCAAATCCGGAGGAGAACGGACGCTGCGCCGGAGTGGGCACCTCCCTTGACGCGAGCTGTCTATTCTGCAATTCAACATTTTTGCAGAAAATTCATTATCGATTAATTAAAATGGCTTCCGCCCGGCTAAATGTCGTGACTTAGTTTAATGTTGAAAAAAATTACGTCCTTTTAAAATTTCAAGACGAGATTAAACGTCGGTCGTTGCGAATGGGTAAAATCCCTCGTTTGATTTACGATAATGGCTACAAGCTAATCACAAGGAGGCCTTTGAACGAGCTTTTACATTTCGCGCTGTATCCGGCTCACACGATAGAACAGTTAATAAGTAGAATGCGAATGATTAGTCGTATAATAGAGACATAGAGAGCGGTCTAGTATCGCGTGACAAAATGTGGATAAAGCATCCGTCTCTCTTGTAATAATTTAAGTGTCAGTGACGAAGGTTTTATCCCCATTTTCTCACGCGATAAACATAGCTATATTAGGCCCCCAGATAGTAGATATTCACATGGAAACTACCTATTTACATAAATGCTGAAAATATACGTAGGTTAGGTACAGAGTGAATGTACAGTACCCCAACGAAAATGTTAAGCACTTTAGTGCGTTGTCTTAGTAAACTTCAAACAGACCATCAAATGACACACATGATAGTCACAATGACATTCACAATGACAAGGTTATACTTATAAGTATGCTCAACATTTTTATTGTGTGACTGTACTACGAAGTCAGTATTGCAATTCTCAAGCAAATGACTCAAATGGCAATCTCCTGCTTAGGAAACCCAATCACTTAAGCTGAGTTATGTTTAAAGTTAAAGATATGGCAAAACTCCGAGCATGCTAGCATTGCCCAGCTACTTGCTTCGGTTCAAAGATTTCTAATTGCTGTCACTAAAAAAACGCAGCAGTCTGGTCGGTACGGTTGGCTTTATAAGTAACTGCACACTGCTTTGTCGCTTTCACGTCATGTTTGAACTGCTGCACTAATCTGTGAATGGCGCTAAAGCGACAAGGTACAAAAGAGTGCAGCTTTATAAGTACTGTAACTACCATGTCGGTTACACCAATCGAAGGAATGTGGGTCACATGGACGGGAGAGGCTCGATTTAGTCATAATCAGATTTACATCTCTAAAAGAACGAACATGTTACGCAACAAGATCTGCCAAGCAAATTTGATCTGATTTGTCACGTCATTTTTAATTAATTTGTCGTGTCATTGCCGGGTCTGTTAAAGTCATTGTGCGCGGTTTAACCGATTATGTGATCAACAGTGTTGTCACTTTCAAACTCCGTTCAGAAAAGCGGGTTTATTATCTTCTTTACATAGTATGAAACAAAGTCGCCTGTCTGTCTTTCTGACTGTACATCCGCTAACTCCTTCTAAACCATGCAACGGATTTTGATGCGGTTTTCACCACCAGTTACAATATGATGTCTGATAAAATCAGGTTTATGTACAGGTGTTACAGGAAAGTTGCATAAACCGAAGCGAATTTGTACATCCCTGCTATATTTATGTATATTTTATAATTGTTATCTCTTTTGTTTATAAATACATTATACATAAGTTAAAATTCTAGTGACAAACTCTTGGAACCTATCAGTACGGAAAACCACTTATTTTTGTGTCCAAACTCGCCATTGTAAAATCACTACAAAGTATAAAACAAAGTCGCTTCCCGCTGTCTGTCCCTATGTATGCTTAGATCTTTAAAACTACGCAACGGATTTTGATGCGGTTTTTTTTAGTAGATAGAGTGATTCAAGAGGAAGGTTTTTATGTATAATAAATTTTGTTTTATGTACGTATGTTATAGAAAACTCAAATAAACCGAAGCGAAGCGAGGGCGGGTCGCTAGTGTAAAATAAAACAACCGGTTCAGTTTGATGTTCAAAATGTTGAATTCAAAATACATAAAAGTTTCAAGCCTTTCGTAAGTATTCCAACCTACACAGACCGCACTGGCTCAGAGAGTTATCGTATCGAATGATCACAACATTTGAATTCCAGACAGCAAGTTCCCGCATGTTTTCTCTCTAACATGAATTCAAAAATAACTCGCAAAGTTCGCCGTCCGCCACCCATCGTAGTAATCCGAATCCGTATCGCGATTGGCGTGTCCCTCTCTAGTGCGTGTGGCGGAAGAAGGATAGTAGATTTACAAGCGGGTTGTAAAGTGAGGGTTCGAGCGGGTGAGTCATCCCCGTCTGTACCCCTACCATGAGTTACAGTTACCGTACTGGCTAGCGAGTCGAATGCTCTGTCCCTCACACTCTATAAGAATACTTGCGAGGTCTGCGAGGGACAGAGCTTCGACTCGCTAGCGAGTAGGTTCATTGTAAGGGTATTGAATGCGCGAGCGAGTTCTGGGCCCGTATTAGGCGCTTGTCCCATTGCCCGGTTCTCGGTGATAGTTTTTATTGCAAGAGTTCGTTTCACATCACCTGTTGGTACGCTCTGTTCACCCTTACCTGTCGTGAGGTAAACTCGATTCTAACGAACACATAGGTATATTGCTGGTTAAAAAAACGTTAAAGATTTTGGAACCAAACCACATCAACCGGCTCGTACCCAGTTGCAAAATATTTATTCTAACAGAAAAAATAATCTATTGAAAGGTTTTTTATTAAGTGAACATGTCCTAATTTGGTCTCACTGGCGGCTTATTTAAATTATATCATTTTAGGCATTTTATTTAAGATATAAAATAACCCTCTTGCAAAGAAAACGGACACTTACAAATATTATGTAGCATTATAATCTCATTTAATTAAAGCATATTCTCGAAAAAAACGAATTTGCCAATTTACTTTGCAAATATCTTGAAATGTGATAAAAATAAGTTAAATCAAATCAAATCAAAATGTTTATTGCGATCATTTGTATACAAAAGGTCTTAAGGTCTTAATTTATTGGCACCCACGTGTATTGATATGCAAAAGACCCTATTATAAAAATATTTAATACTTACTATAGAAAAACAATATCAGACAATGCGCCCTCGTTAATAACTGTTTGGTATCACAATTGATAATAGCCAATCCAGAACAATACAAAAGGTCTTAAGGTCTTAATTTATTGGCACCCACGTGTATTGATATGCAAAAGACCCTATTATAAAAATATTTAATACTTACTATAGAAAAACAATATCAGACAATGCGCCCTCGTTAATAACTGTTTGGTATCACAATTGATAATAGCCAATCCAGAACAGTGCCTTTAGCCTTCCGTATGTACGTATGTACATAAATAATTCAAGAACAAAAAGATAACGAAGCGAAGCCCAAGAAAGCAGTCCGTATAACCGCCACCTTCCACTGCAAGCGGAGCGAACCCCATAGGGTCTCGCTTTAGTTTACAACGGTGACTTCAAGTGTTTCCACTGCGAGCAGACCAATGAGGAAACGCCATTGTATGCCGAACGGAGTCAGTACGGGCCCCATACTGCCCGCAGTGGAAGGCGGGCATAACGTATACCTGTAATTCACCTGTCATTTTTAAACGTCTGGATTTTGTACCAAACGGGACCCTATCACTAAGCCTAAAACATCGAAGGTTCAAGAACAAATACTCTCACTCATCACATGAGTATTTCCTCAAACCGGGAATCGACCCGGGTCCGTTAGCTAGGTCCGTACACAACCACTAAAGGTACATTACTACGAGTGCTAAGCTGAAAGAAATTATTATTGGTACTTCACTAATTTCAGACACATCATCCAAATAGTTTCTGAGTGAAGGCCACCACCAGCCATAGCCTAAGCATATGAGTGGGCGTCATAGCCATACATACATACATAAACTCACGCCTTTATTCCCAGAGTGGGGTAGGCAGAGCTACAGAATTACCAACAACTCTAAAAATTTGTTAATAATTCTGTAACCACATTATGCACATTTAGCCATATGACGTACAAAGAGACAGACCGACAGGGATACAGACGGAGATGACGAAATTACGCGGGTTCTGTTTTGTCACTTGTCACTTGGCTGCACAAACAAAGCTAACTTCAAGAGAACAACATTTTTCAATTTTACGTCCAACGTGTTCAATGTTCATTTGTCTTACAAACAATTAATATAGATACTTGTAAATACATATTTCGCAATAAACATGACCAAATCTTACTTCCAAGTAACCACGTAACCTCTGTTAATTTGCAGGGCCAGCACAATTATTAGTAAACACGTAATAAGTAGTATTGAACAACAGACGTGTATGCTGGGGCTCGGATTACACTGACCACTTCCTTTTACTTGTATGACTTGTATGACATAGTTATTACTTGTAGCCGCAATACTACAAAGTATTGAATAAAACGATGTAATATGTATTGTGGTTACCTACACTTTATGTGCGATTCATAATCGAATACCAGATAATATACTTACTTAAATGTTTACACCGGTCGTTTTATACATATTTTTTTGTATCTATGGAATGTACCGGTTAGGCATATGCTCAATTCACCAGGCAGATTGTTTCATATTCAGGGTATACAACCAAGGAATTTAACCAAAAGTTTGACATTTACGCTACATAGGGTATCCCAGAACTTTTTTTTAATAATTGCACCAACTTTTGAAACAGTAGACACTAGTCTAGAGCAATATTTTTTGAAGTACGTAGGTTTAAAGATGTTGAATGAAAAACGAGAAATGCTTAAGTAGCTTAATAAGTATATATGTATAGTTCAAACGCGTAAATACATTGGTATTATGGTGTAATTCAATACATTACTACGTTATTTGTGAAACACGTAGTTAAGAAACCACTGAATAACAATCTCAAAAAAATTACATAAACTTTATACATGTAGGTAATTTAGGTTTCTTTTTGAAAAAAGATAAAGCTGCACAGGCTAAATTTAGTCCTAAGGTTGGTGAAGTTTCGACTTTGTTCACTTTAAATAGATATGTCCTAGATGATCGGGCTGCTTAAGAATGGAGACGGCTACCAGCAGCAGGAGTTTATTGGGTTTTTATATATCATTCAAAGACAACGTAAATGCGGAACCCTCGGTGTTCGAGTTGGACTCGCACATGACCGATTTTTTAAAGGCTATTGACATTATTTTCGTGATCAACTGCAAGAAGCTACTACGTGAGTTTAAGTGCATAGGAGCAATCATGACACCGCTATATTACTATAGGTACTCGTATAACATACCATCCCCGTCATCAGTCCCTTATTTCACCATCATGACAAAGACAGGTGACAGGTGACATTTTAGTGATCACTGCGCAGCTTATATGAAACCCAGTGATGTATCAGCGTGTTAACTTTGCTATGTATAACGAATTGTCACCTGTCACAGGTCATTATCAAGATGGTGAAATAGGGGGCTGATGTGTTTTCGTGTGGTCTTATAATGTAAATTTCGTTGGTATAAAGGACTGTCTTTGTCAACGTTCGAGCCCCCGGCGTGCCCATCTTGGTCCGAGGCCGCCGGAAACAAAGCTATTAATAAATACCCACCGTTTGTATTCCCGGAATAAACCGAAAAGGAAACCTGTAGGGCATCACACCAGCGTGACAGCGTTGCTAATTAATTACCGACTTTTGAACCACAAAGGTTGAACGCATACGGTTTAATAGCAAATGATGTCTCATAGAAACCAGGTCTTTATTTATGTACTAGCTCAGTGGATATTGTATATTGTTCAGTATAAAAATCAAAGCTTTCATTTCGTACAACTGGAGTAACTAATAAGCAAAGTGACAAGTTAGTAGCGCATCTTAATAATCTAAAAATAAATAGAATATAAAACTTATTTATGATGTTAGAAATACCAAACTAACTATAAAACAGGAAAGAAAATTGAAGATTGGAGAGGCATAATTCCGAACAATAGACTCGTGACCACAACAACAACAAAACACCATTAAAATACACATAAAAATCATTTTAATAATTGGCGATCTTATCTTATCCTACCTTACAGATATAAAAGGGCCTTTGCAATTACCCTCTTACACCCACTGCTGTTCGAATGTGCAGGTTTCCTCACGATGTGTTTCCTTCACCGTAAGAGCATCGGGTAATGTACTTAAGTTCAGGATACATGGTGACCGCGGGGTTCGAACTCGGTACTTTACGATCACGAATACCTTATGCCTTATACGTCCGATCCATCGGCAGAAACCATGCTGCTAAATTGAAAATGCACGCGCTAAAATATTTTTTGTTCGCACTGACGGGACTACTTAAACTCGCCGCTTGAACATTCGTTCGTCTGTCCGTCCGACCGTCGTTGTTCAGAGAATCACTACCCTGGTGCTCTTCTGGACTGAGTCATCTGCCCACCGTGTAACAATCTGATTGACCCTTTCTTTACGGTGAGGGCTTGTTGTTCTACCAGAGTATAATGACAAAGTCGTAAAAATATGTCCAGATCGTAAACTCGTCTCGAAGTTTCCAAGTAGTGCGACGTCCAAGTCTTAAACAATCCTAAAGATCAGGTAAATAGGTGTCAGCACACAGCAATTTGAAAAACATCTTATTTACTTATCAATTAACAACAATTTTAAATATCTATATGGACATGGTTTTATGACTAACTGTTTTAAAATGTCGCCGCAGTGTCTCAGCGTGTGCCTCTGAATGCGGCGAAGGTTAAATCGTTTAGCATAATCTCTTAACCTTAAACTTTGGAGGCTCCTAGTACTCGTACTTGATGATTTCACAAAATACGCGGTTTTTTCGCATAATTGTAGACTGACATTACCGACAAAATTGCTGTATTATTTGACGGTCAAATGTCTTGTCTACAAATCTTACTGATCGAGGCTGAGAACAGGATGATTTATGTTTTATGTTTAAAATTTGTGCAAATATTAAATTCTATCTTATTCCCTAAAATTAAAGTACTACAAAGTAAGTAGGTAGTACTACCTAAGTATTACAAAGATCCTGGGCTGAGTTTCTAAAACCTTATTGATTTTCATGTATTTCCGTATTGTCAAGCTCTTATTTTCTTGAAAGTAATGGCTGCCGAGTGAAAAACCATAAGATAACAAGTAAAAAGCAATATTGCTTTACCAATAGAGTAAAGGTCCCTTTATGTTCCGTAGCTATGTAACAACAGAGTAGGTTTTTGTTAAATTGAATGGGTTTTTTTTTCACCGAATGTTGCTTTTGTTTTTGGTTAGCAGTAGCATAAGTATCATTGAACCAAGCTTAATTAAAGTCATGCATCAGATCTGAATGGGCTTAATGAATGTTTGGCTATCGAAGGACAGTGTTGTAAACTTAGCAACCGTTTGTAACATAAATAGACAGGCGATAGGTCACGTGACTCACGCTAAGGTCGCTGGGATTCAAAAATATATGAATTCTGCAGACTAAATGACTGTATATAGTTAAGTTTTAGTTCACACTCCCATTTAAAATACATTACCTACTACTGACGAAGAAATATTGTAAAACTGTCACATAAATCGTTGTTTCAAATCTACAATATTAAGGAGATATCGTATTATTATTTTTGCAGTGAAATGACTGCTTATGGGTTTTGAGATTTCGGTTCACGAGCTAAGTACAAACATACTATCAGCTATTTTTATAATCCGACTATATTTTAAGTGAACGCAATTTATCTCTTTATATGAATTTAGCACAAATGTTTCACGATAATTATGACGTTCGTACCTACCTTCTGCGAACAATTAAAAGTCACGCTGTCTACAAGGTGATGTAGGGTTGTATGTATGTTGTTGTTGATTAATTTGTATGAGCAAACAATAACATACTTTTATGTTCAGATGTTCATTCATTGAATGGAAAAATAACAGGAGTCGGGCGATAAACAACTTTGGTGAACGACGGGTGGTCCTATCGTTTTGGCTGTATCGGGTGTCGTGGGACAAAACACACTTTCTAATAGTAAAAATGTTTTTTAAACTTCGGTATGCATCATTTTGACCGTTCTTCCGTAAGAAATATTCCCAGCATTGACTCTTTTGGCTGACATCATGTAAGATGAGTGACGTGATGATAATGACGTTGATAATGGAACTTCAGCTCTAAACAATTCGAAAACCACTCGTACGCTAAATTACTAGGCTTAAAGAGAGCGGCCTTCGTGTTTGATCGTTATTCATTGTTTTGCGTGCTTTGTTTACTATTATTTATCTTTTCCGTCATTAAGTCGGTCTGCGGAATGGCCTTTACTAATGGCCTTTTAGGCAAAGCAAAAGTGTGATTTATCAAACGAAAGATCACAATTAGAGCTGATATTTTACGCTCTATAATGTTCAACTACGGGTTTTGTTACCACAGACGGGTATGTTTAAGGAAGCAATCCTTTTTAATATTAGTTATTAATGTGAAAGTTTCTGTGTTAGTTTTTTTACTGCTTTATGCTGCAACGGCTGAAAGGATTTGAATGATATTTGAAATAGGGATAGCTTATACCCCGAATTACCACGTAGGCCAGGTAGGTATCATGCCAAAAAAATAGTTCGCAAGGGAATAACCACATAACGATAATCGAAATGTACGCAGACGAAGTCACGGACAGAAGCTAGTAATTTAATAAAAAGCAATAAATATCACTTCCTTTATAATGTATTATACTTGTAAAACGACGTCACGAATCAGGAAGAATCTTTACTTCGATATTACAATTTTCCGTACCAATGTGTCGTGTCAGTGATGATCAGAGGCGCGCGACACGCAGATATCATAAAAACCATGTATTTCTGTGCATTAATTTGTAAACGTAACATTCCAGGTTCGACGGACGTGGAAATGCCGTCGTCGCTGCTGCACTCCATCCAGAACCAGATGCAGAGCAAAGGTGGCTACGAGAGCGCCTACGGAGTCAAGGTGACTACCTGATTACAGTGATTACACCGCCTATCGGCGACTACTTGTGGCTTTCATGTGTGCAAAGTTCAAAGTCATTGCGAAGTCTGATAAGTCTGAGACTGAGGAGTGACTTTGAACTTCGCACATAATGATAACCATACTCGGTCCATCCGTCCAATAACTCTGTATCCACCCACAGCCAGACATCTTTCCTATCAAGTCACATCTACTGCCTGTTTTATGGGATATTACGTATCGGTTAAGTAGGTGGATACAATACATTGTCATCCACCATCCGTAACAGCATTGTTATTGAGTTGTCACTTGAAAGTACCTACTTCCTCCTAAAGTATAATTTTCCTCAAAGTTATAATTATGCTTCTGCGAATATTTACAACATTTTTAACGATTTTATGCTTACCCACAACGATACTTATTTATTACAAATTTGTATTTTATCTAACTTCTTTACTCCCCAGAAAATTTGTGGGAAAATGCTTAAACAAAATAAATAAATAAACAACTTTATTCAGCAACAATAAATATACAAGTTACTTACGCAATAAGACATTTTAATATGAGATTTTAGCTACTCGTACATAGTATGAAAACGTGTAACAAAAGAAATATAATGTCAGCGTAAGCGTTCTCTGTCTCCCGTACTAGTTGAAACGGTATCACAGTGGAATAAGTTTCATCGTCTGCCATTATTTACATAGTAAAGACAGTGGACGATAATCCTGCAGTTATCGATACTCCAAAAACTGAAGCATGGTCATCTGTAATATCACAAGCGATAATGCCAATGACGCTACTTCCTGCTTTCTATATCTTTAACTGACCAAGGGCAGGAAGGAGATAATAATAAATGTAATTTATAATTTTAACGATTAAAAGAACAAAGCGTACGCAAAGTACTGCCATTATAAACTGTTGTAAACGGTATCCCGCTGAAACGTAAACATTGATTGTTCAGCTGCCGTATGCGAGACCGCCATTACACACTTATTATGTCATACTCAGACCGTACTCATATTCGTACCTTTTACTTGGAAACTAATATTATTTTGTCGAGAATAGAAGGTTCATTAACTTTCATTAGCTGCAGGTGCAGGTTAAAATAGTTTTTCATGCTTAAATGTTTTGGATCGGCATATGTTTTTGCCCAAAACCCACTTACTATCAGGTGGCCTGTGTGATACTTCGCTTTACCATGCCAAAAAAATGATAACTGTGAGAAGTAAGAGGCCAGATAGAGTTTAAGAAGGAAAAATCTATCAAAGAATCGCGCTACAAGACTCATGATCTCATGAAGCAATGACAAACCGTTTCTCTTATTTAAATACAAATCCTATAAGATACAAAAATAACTACTTTCAGTTTATTTATCTTTATGACATGAACACATATTCTGTCGTGTTGTCGTTTACTTTGCTTGTACGATTTTTCTGATAAGGACGATGAAAAACCCTCAGAACTGGTCTTAAATCATGTGACAACGGAAAATAATATTGTTACATACATAATACTGACGCCTTCATTCCCACAAAGGGGTAAGCAGGGCTACAGAATTACCAACAACTCTAAAAACTTGTTAATCATTCCGTAACCACATTTTGCACATTTAGGCTAAGATGTTTACAAGCGTATTAGTGACAGGTTGCAAGCCCATCGCCTAACAGGACTAAAAGCCTTTATTCTTTTAGTCGCCTAATTATGACATCCACGGGAAGACATGGAGTAGCACTATTTTAACCCGGCAACCACACGTCACATGTTTGTTGCAGTCAGTTATTCGTTATTTTGTAATGTTCCCTTTTTGTTTCCAGGTGTACTGATGCCTCGGCCCGCTACGCGGCGCTAGGGACTAAACTGAGTGAAATTATGTGTTACGGTTATGATCTTAACTATTATATTTATTATCGACCTTACTCTAAGTGTTTAGATCGTAGCAAAGTGTTTGTTGTGTACATACAAGAGCCATTTTCGAAATTATTTAGTTACCTTGTTAATAATTTCAATCGTTCAGAGATGTCCTTAAAAGTTTGAATTATTTTGAAGAACGCGAAGTATATGAAGAATTACTAGTATAAGTAATTTTGTACTTTTATGCCAGTGGCATTATTTCTTTTTATATCTAAATAATATAAAGACATTGCTATGAGAGGATTAACATAATTCATTTTTGATTTTTTAATTAAATGTATAAAATAAACTGACTGACATCAACGCAGAGCCCAAACTGGACCTAGTCACTTGAAATTTAGAGGGAATATTCCTTGGATATCCTAGGGGTGCACTAAGAAGGGATTTATGAAAATTCATCGCTTGGGATCAAATGGGAGTAGCGGGTAACTAATTATACACGTACGAAGTCGTGGGCATCTTCTACCTATTGTATTTCCATATATTTACAGGTGATGCATTGAACGAGTCACTGCTTTAATACATCTGTCATGTTATTCTCTTAAGGAACTCACTTATCAACTCGACGGACGAATTACTATCGCTAGAGTTCGTATTTTATAAATAGTAACGAAGTGCTGATTATTTTTCTAACAAACAGCATTGTTTCAGAGGAGTGGTTTAATATTACCAACACAGTTATGAATACCTTAACATTTGCGAAGCCTTCGTCTAATTCGGTATTACCTACATTTATTTAAACTCTCATAGCTTTGTTACGAGATCAATACATAAATTGATAGACTTTTTATGCCCTTATGCCCCTCCGTAGAGTTGGGCAAAGGGCTTTTGACAACACCTATTGTCCCTTTACTTTACTTTCTAGTTAGTTAGATAGGAAAGTAGTCCTTATTCTGGGTGCTTCTCCTATGTAACTATTCGATCAGATACGACGTTGGGAAAGTAAAGGGACGCTATCTAAATGTAACCTTTGCAAAATATGTATAACTTGAGTCTAATTATTTTTCCTTATAAGTAAGTTATTATTATGAAAATTTGTCATGTAATTATATTGTAGTTATTAAGTAAATACTGTAAAGATAGATATGATTAAAATTGAGAAACCTCGAGAACACTTCCATTTTATGAATACACAATTTAATTTTAAGGTCAGAGAAAATAAATTCTGAAATGAAATTGCAAAAGATTATAATTATTACCGTTGTACAACATGTCACTCTAAAATATCTGAAATAATGTATACCTAGTTCCCAGTAAACAAGGTTAATTCAACGTCATCTTACCTATTAATTGTTCAAGATGCCTGCAGGCATTAGAACTTGTTTAATGATATGGGCGTATTTTGAATCATTATTCCCTGCTAAGTTCCACATTTGACTTCTTAACTTGATTACTGGAACTTTGATTTGAACAGATCATTACATACGTCTACTAAAATTATACGCACAATATTTCTAAAACCTACCTCATTATCATAATTCAGGCAGGTAGGTAGACATGCCTAAATGTAATATTTATATTAATATTCTAATATTCTTAATTGTATATTTTATTATTGTATACAACATCCATCGCTTCACTTGTATGGTGCTCCAGTACGCAAACGAACAAGATTCTATACACTCTGCCCTCCTATAAAAAAGGGCGCAGGTCTAACAGACCCGCGTATGTATAAGTGACCTTATTTCTTAAGAAAGGCGGTTAAATTTGCATTGACTATCAAATTGCACATGCGCCTTTATTATTTAGAAGGGCAGCGCTGTACTCCCTAAATGGACTTGACAGTCATTTTGAGTTTTTCTCTGAATCATGACTCAATTAAAGCTCGAGTGAGTTGCAGATTAGCTCAACAGGCAAGTTACGTGTATAATATGAGTTAACTGTTGTTCTACAAACAAAGAACGAGAACTGATGTATCAGTCACACTTTGTTAAAAGTCGGGACTCAACAAACAACCAGAGAAACGCTCCGTATCATTTGGTTCTTGTTAAGGTAAGAGTGACATAAATAGCATTGTATAAAATAAGGAGATTTTGAACTTTAAGGGTCTTGAAATTAAAGTAAGAAAAACATAGCAAGTATCCGTTGGTTAGTGCACGTATTCCGTCGATGACTGCCTTTGTAATGATATACTATGTATTAATATACTTTAATTAAATGGAGAAGCAATATAAATTAATAAATATAGTGTATTATATAAATTGAAACCTGGATTGCCTTCGTACAAGAATTTACGATGATAACGCACAAATAACACGTTTAAAACAAAAGTTACACGTCAGGTATAAATAACGTGTAACTACTCAATTATCGACAGGGTTAGAATTAATTTCAGTAGATATATTACGTCCGAATTTGCTAAAAACAAATTAGTTGTAGGTGTGGCCTGTGGCTTCTCACATCGATGTAGCGTATGAAAATAAACAAATAATGTCACAGCTAACTGACTTTTTAAGTTACCAATAGGTCTAGTTAAGATGCTAAGTACCAATTTCACCAAACGAGGTTACAGATCTGCCCTCCTAAGCCAATTAGCAGTATCTTAAATTAAATCACCAAAGCAGATTCAATTCTGTGTCGTTAATGATACGCTTGATATTACTACAGGAGGTGTATCTTAGTTACTGCGTTTTTGCTTAGGACGGCAGAGATGTAGTGAATAATCCTTTACGATCGTTTTTGTCGGATATGTTCGTATATATCTAGCTTTCTCAATTAGCTTCAGTACCCATCAATATGCCAACTGAGAAAGCAAGATAAATACGAAGTTATCCGACCAAAAACGATGGGAAAGGATTATTCACTACATACATCTGTAACAACTTAACAACGGCTAGAGTGTTAACAGCTGTCAAAATGTATGAACTAACAGTCGATGAAAATTGATTAACATCGAACTTTTGTAAAATTGGTCCTGACGCTCCAAACGTTTCTGTTTTCTATCATCTCGAAATGTATGGAGTTGAAATATGTGGCTAACAAAATTTTTCATCAGTTTACGTCAATCCTATACATTATGTCGATTTACGAATATCGCTATCTTCGGGTTGCATCTTAACTAGGCCCTCTGGTGATTCCCTAGGATCTTCAAACTGGGGCCGATTGCATAATGAAGTAAAAGCTGGCAGTGCTGCGCTGTATGGTGTACTATGCTGTGTGTTTTATTAGAGTTTGTATGGATATTTACTAATAGTATGGGCTTGTACTTTATTATGCAATAGGCCCTAGAAAGTAACTATGATCACTAATACAATACATCGGCTAAATTACACTTGACA
This sequence comes from Acleris laterana, assembly GCA_963966035.1. Taxonomy (NCBI): domain Eukaryota; kingdom Metazoa; phylum Arthropoda; class Insecta; order Lepidoptera; family Tortricidae; genus Acleris; species Acleris laterana. Next base: position 9,896,828 of record OZ014459.1, on the reverse strand, counting down.
GACTCGGTAAACTTAAAAACTCTTTATTGTAATGAATTTTTTTCGCCACTTTGGCATACAGATGTTCCTGATGGTCGTTATGGTTTGCCGCGTAGATACCGGTACCATAATTTACAGTCAACCAAATAGATTATTAGGCCAATATGGACTATGTTAAAGTGACGTTGTGAACCAAAACTTAAAGATACTTTTTATGATTCGGTTATGTTGACACAATTAGGTGATTATTTGGCGTTTTAACCCATTTTAACCCATTGTTTTCGCATATTTTTCAAGATAAACTCAATAACTTTCTTGTTCTTTTAAATGAAATGATAAAATGAAAAGCTGCTGACATACAGACTATATTCGTGTTACAAAAAAGAGCCATCCGTTCTATATATAACCTAAACTCCCGTGATTCTTTAAGATTACTATTTAAAGAAATTAGTATTTTGACAGTAGCGTCACAATTTATTTATGAGAATATTATTTATGTCATTAAAAATCAGGACTCTTTTATTAAGAATTGTGATATACATAATTTTAATACAAGAAATAAAAATAAAATAGCTACTAAAAAATTTCGTGTTCGTAAGGTTTTTAAATCATTTGTAGGTCAATGCATCCATTTCTATAATAAATTACCTGACGAAGTTTTAAAGTTACCATTTCCAGTACTTAAAACTTACTTGAAAAAGTCGCTGATGTCTAAAGCTTACTATAGGGTCGAGGACTATCTATCAGATAAAAGTGCTTGGCCTAAACTAAACACCCAAATAACTTAATAATAACTTCATCGTAAGAAATATGTAAACATTGTATATTGTCTAGGGGACACGGTTTCTGTAGGAGAATGTATCGAAACTTTTTATGTAGTTGTATTACACCATCATAATTAAGTATAATTTTTCATAATTATTTTCTATTACTTACTACCAATTAGTTCTGGAGAAAACTCAGAGTTTTGACACATTTTCCTGCTCAACTACGCGTGAATACATTTATTTCTTATCGTATGTTAGATTCATTGTTTTATATAATGCTAGGTTAAGTTTTAAAATTGTACCTATATTTAAAAAACGACTAACTGTTGAGTTTCTTGCGGCGCTTCTTCTCAGCAGTGGTCTCTTGCGAAGCGCTGGTAGATTTTTGACGTGTAAAAGTGCCCGTGCGGCCTACTTACTGAATAAACATCTTTTATCTTTTTTTATCTTAAAAATGGATACTAACCCCTGGTCCGTTGATTTTGACATCAAAATTTGCTTGTAGTTATCATTATTTTCGTCAATATATTAAAGACGGTAGACAAACGGTATATTAAAGAAGGTGACGGTAGTTAAAACGCCCGAATTTTAACCCATTAACCCAGTCCATTGCCTTGAAATAAAATTTAATGAATCTACAGTAATCGTACAGGCAACTAAACTGATATGGTCGACGTCGAGTGTACGCTGAGAAAGGGTTGTACAAGCCTGAGGCCGACATTTGTCTACTATGTGAATTAGGTTGTTAATGTTGATTGAAACCTCTAGGGTCTTCTTGCCCGAACTTTTTTGGGCAGCAGAATGACTGAAGGAAGAGTTTTTAATGAAGACTAAAACAGATTTTGATATACCTATTATATACCCGCCCCTTATTCATAAACCTATTTTAGTTCAAGTATGCTTTGTTCCTGTCTGTCAAATTCAAATGTCATGATAACAGATAGGGTTTTGATGAGCATACTTCAAGCACACTAGCTATTGCTCGTTTATGAATAAGAGGACTATTTATATGTATACTTTAACTGCCTTGTAAGCAGCCATGTTTAGTCCATGTATAATTTTGTTATTTTCCAGTAAAATTACAAAGTTATATTTCTCTAGTTTTAACTTTTGTGTTATTGTAATTAACATGGAATACTTGATTTGTTCCAAGAAAATGAATCTTAAAAACTAACTTTGTTTTATTCGTATTGCTTCCACTGCTTTCATTGAAAATAAGAGACTCATAAGTTAAGGACCTCTATTAAATTCGGTAAATCCATATTTCCTTTGGCATGTTATCGTATATCGTATGCCGGCCGAGTTAAAAACAATACCAAAACATAGAAAAAGCAATATTGTTTCACCTAGTAAAATAGAGAGCCAGGTCAAACTCCTCTTTGGCGGTACATATAAATGCAATATTCCTCCATTGAAAGAATCATATTAAAAAGGATCCCCCCCCTAAAGGAGTGTCGTTGAAAATGAACTTGTGAAAAAATACTGCTACCGTCAAGCTATGAAAGAAAAAGAAACTTTTTACAAATTATGGGCCTTTTGAGCGAAGTAAAATTGTCTTATTCTTAAACCCACCGGAAAAATCATGCTGCACGATGGTTGCACGTGTCAGTGAAAACTGCATACAAAACCAAAATCAAATCAAAATATTTATTCAGTAAGTAAATTGGGCCACGTACGGGCTCTTTTACACGTCGGTAATGAGTGAATCTCCTAGCGCTTTGGACAAGACCATCATTGCGCTCCATTTACTTTCGGAAATCATCGCGAATTTTAACTGTTACAACAATCTTTTTTAAAATTGAGATATATTTTATAAAGGTAAACTCCAAATTGGTTTAGATGACAGTCAATAAAGTTATACATTTCACCTTGCAAAAGGTTAGGTATCCACCACGTCCATAAAACAACTAAAATGTTTAATACCGCAAAGTTGTATTTTGACGAAATTAACAACATTAAATGTGCTACATAATTATGAGACACAGGTAATTATGACAATTACGAGTATTGACAAAATGTCGTAATAAAATTTGGCCCTTCCCAATATTCAAACTGCGGATGAATTTAGTTACTTCAGGTTTATTTATTTATTTATATTGGGTACGAACAATAACCTTCATGCGCGCCAAATCATGTGTCCCGGAACAATATGTCCTCAAAGAACATTTCTTCGTCCTTCAAGGGCAAAAAAACCGGACAAATGCGAACTCGCCCACCGTGGGTTTTGCACATGACACGGTTCAATCAATTCAAAATTTGGATCGCCGCCGTTCCTTGCATAATGACCCTCTTTTCCTTGTGATTTAATCCTTGAGTTTTCTGATTTTTCCTTGTATTTGTAGGCAGTACTTGCCAAATTTCATAGTTCTAGGTTAACGGAAAATACCCTATACATTTGAAATTGTCATAAAATACCTTTTTAGTGGCATAAACGGCCGTATCTTTTTTTTACGGTAATGTAGAAGTTTGTTTTTTTCACAGCTTCGACGGACTGTACACCAAAGTAGGTAGGTACATGGTTTTAATTGCAACTCGATGCCTCCACGCGTTCCCGAGTTAAAGGGTCTTGACAGACAGACGGACGGCCGGACAACAAAGTTATCCTAATAAGGGTTCCGTTTTTTCCTTTTAAGGTACGATAGCCTAAAAAGAAAAAAACTATTTGGGCTTGTTATTTTGGGGGCTATTCCCAGCTGTCTACACCCCTTTGTCCACACCCTCGAAATTATGTGAACATTTCACACTCTTTCATTTGGCTCAACTGTGTTAGCTTTTAGTTTATTAATGTACTTCAGTAGATATTAAACTACCACAGTTGACCCAACAAGCAAAATCAGTAAGTACTTATAGTGTTTTCAAGCCTATTTTTTATTGTACTTATAAGATACTTGAAGTTTGCTACAAACACGGAAATGGGCGCAGTTATAGGAGCATTGCTTTCTTATAACCATCTTATAATCAACTAGCAGAAAGTCACTAGGCCCTATAATACACTTACAGAAGTTCTACCAGAGTACAATTGCTCCTATAACGTTCTGAGACTACCCATTTACAAGTTTTATAACTCTTATAAGTATCTCGCATGAGCATCATACTAAAGCAATCTTATTTATAACGCACTACTAATATACTTAGTTATTAGTTATAAGTACATTTTGTAAACATCTTTCCGTTGTTTCGGCCGGTGGGTGTGGTGTGTTTGTGGGAAATAAATACTAAAAAACAAACGTAAATACCAATTTTTCTTATTAATCTAACGAATATAATTTGTAATAATGTAGAGCATTATGTAAGTATTGTAAAATACTGAATGTATAGTGTGTGAATTTACCGGGGAAGTCATTTTTATTGCAAATGTCAACCATAATTTGTTTAATTTTACAATGCCCATGGAAAAAGTGTACATATCATATATGTTGTTAAAATAATATTACCACATTTATTATGAACATCCGCCATTTTCTAAAAATTCTTTGCATTGAGTACGTTATAGGACAATTATAAGTAAATTTGTACTTATAGCAGTTTTAATCCAGATAACTTGCCGCCATATTAAAACGTATTAGGGTTCCTCACGAAATCTTCTTACTATCTATGAATCCTAAGAATTGCCGCTCCTTTTAAATCGTTTCCATTCGCTAAAATCCATTTTAAACGAGTTTCCCAATACGAATTCGAACAATTGATTCAGCAAAAAATACCAAACGTTTACTAGTAAGGTGTTTGATCTAATAACTTAAAAGATTATTTCATCTAATAAGGCTCTTACCGAGTACAATTTCATTTATAAGAACATTGGACAAGACTAACAGCGATGTAGACTTGTAATAACCTCAGCTTAGTATCTTATAATATCTTGTTCTCTTACAAAATGCTACTATAAGATCAAATATTATTCAGGCCTATTTGATCTTTCTGCAAACTGTTATAGGAGACTTAAACCTATAACTGTCTTATAAGACGATCTTGTAGGTAACTAGAAGTCTGTAAAATAAAACCAAATGATCTTAAGACTATCTACGCTGGTGAAATGTTACTATAAGTATAAGTATCCTGTAACTGTTCAGTACTACAATCTTGTAGCAAACTATAAGGCTGAAATATAAACATGAATGCTCTTGAGTATGTTACCGCTTATCGTATGCTATTATAAGTATATGGCTCTACGTCAATGTCTCTATAGGAACGTTATTAGTAAAAAAGTACTTATAGTCTTTATTTATAGGAATACTTTGCTTGTTGGGGTGTCACATTAAAGAACTAATAATTAAACAGGTTTTTTTTTCAACTGTCCACAGTGTGGACAAAAGGGGTGTGGACAACTGGGAATAGCCCCAACTGTGTCAGATTAGAAATTGACATGTTTTCGTCAGAAGTATAAAAATAAAAGAAACAAAACAGAAACATGTTTCTTAAATGTCCAGTTTCCAAGATCCATTTAGTTTGTTTAGTAGGCATTGCGTAAAGAAATATTTTGCAATACTGCCAACATAATCGAAACGTAGTTTCAAGTGACGAATGAACTCTAGGTAAGTACATCTGTGGTTCTCACAACAAGCCTGCCAACTAATGAGCTTCCCCCTAAATTAAGGGAAAAGTCTGTGGGTTTGGATATTTACAAGAAAATTATTTTTGATTTATCGAATATAAATTGAATGATAAATGAAGTACATGATCAATTGTATGCGCATTGGGCATGCATTTAGGGGCCAAATCCATGAATAAGCAATAGGGGTACCTACAAGGTACAAGTCCCTACCGGGTTAAGATGTGATAAAGTATTGTGATTGACGAAAGATGTACGAATATAATATATTATATAATATTTAACATAATTTTAGTTTCAGAGTTTTGAGGGATATTTTAAAGTGTCCTTGGGGGTAATATTTTTTCTGATGTTGGCAATTCAGTTGTCAATACCTGTCATTGGTTCTGCGTTACGTTATCTGTGGTCTAGCTGGTATGTATTAGGTATTTGTCATATTTACTGCAGCGATAAAAATATAACCGGTTCTCAGCACGTTCAACGACTCGGTTTTTGTTTTTGTCTTTGATTGAAGCGGACGCTCGCAGTGCGCACTGTCGGGAAAGTCTACGAACATTATCGTTTATCCTTAGTAATGTTCGAATACTTAGTAAGTTTTATCATAGCTTACCTCACGTATGTCATAGTTTATAAGTTTACATCCGGAAAATGCAGTTGTAAATCTAAACTGAACGACAAAGTAGCGATCGTGACTGGCGCCAATACTGGAATTGGATTCGAAACAGCCAAAGACCTCGCTCGACGAGGAGCCAAGGTCATCCTCGCCTGTAGAGACCGCGGCAAGGGAACCGCAGCTCGAGATGACATTATCAAGTCTTCAGGCAACACCAATATTGTGTACAAACCATTGGATTTAGCCTCATTTAAGTCTGTGCGAGCTTTTGCTGCAGATATTCTTCAAACGGAGAGCGCAGTCCACATTCTTATCAACAACGCAGGTACAGGCAAACTCGACAATTCGCTGACCGAAGACAATTTGCCAGTTGAAATGCAAATTAACCACTTCGGTCCATTCCTGCTCACGAACTTAATCCTGCCAGTAATAAAGTCCTCCGCCCCTAGTCGGATAGTCAACGTATCGTCGGCTATGCACAGACTGGGTACTATAGACATAGAGAACATACACAAGCCAGCGAAAACCTGGTTGCAGCACGCTCGAGTCTATTCTAACTCGAAACTGGCAAATATGCTTTTTACTGACAAACTAAGTCGAAAGTTGGAAGGAACGGGGGTCACTGCAAACTGCCTGCATCCTGGTGCTATCAGCACGGACTTTTTCCGGCACCAACCAATGCTTGTGAAATTTGCAATACGTTTAGTGTTCAAGTCTAGGGTCGAGGGAGCCCAGACCACGATCCACCTGGCGGTGGCGCCCGAACTGAGTGACGTCACTGGCAAATACTTTGCGGACTGCAAACCAAGAACTCCTTCATGTCGGGCTCGAGATAAAGAACTTGCTGATAAGTTGTGGGAGTTGTCAGAGCAAATTACAAGTCAACATTAATATATGTATTCTCAAGTCCACTTTGGGTTACGCCATACGTAGTTCTAGGTACCTAGATTAAACGGCAAATTTGGCAAGTCTTATTCCAGTTTGGTAAAATCGATGATCAAAGGTACATTCAAGGAATTGGAAGTGACGTATTCAATGAAAACTTAAGAGAAATCTTGGTACCACTTCTTCGTCCCACTGCTCTATTTGCTTTCATCAGAAATTCGCCAGAAACCATTTTTATTCCGCAAAAGTAGGTAGGTTAGGTTCGTGAGGTATTTTTAATCGCTCAAAAGGCAAACCGCCCGGAAACAGGAGGCACTGCCTCGACGTATGGCTCCATCGAAAACAGCGGTGGGTTGAAGCAGTGGGAGGACCACGGGCCGCGATTTACAGTATCAATTTGACATAGTCCAAAGTGGACTAGGAATTAAATTCCGCGACAGTACAATGTAAAATTAAGCCCATGACCATACAAATGTGTCACCGTTTACAAAACATTTTTGCACGTAAGGTGTCAATTTCCCATTTTCAGACACTAAATACATTGTTACTTTTTTTTTTTTAATTTATTTATCTTTAACACAATTAAATTTTACATTGAAAAGCACCGTTAAACCACAGAGATCGTATACACTATACATTAAGTATGGAGAGTAACTTGTCTACCCCTTAACCAGGCAAGGGACCCATGCGAACCACATAAAATCTTACCTTGTATGTTAATATCTACGGTTGAATCTCTACTGTGACGTGTGATCTGTAAGCCTGGTTAAGGGCTACTCTACTCCAGCGTTATTTATCCTTTTGAATACCATGTTACCTATAAATTGGAAAGGTACACGGAAAGAAAATAGTCAACACTTTTTTAAAGGGAATATTTTAATCTCAAAATGAATTCGCCATATTTTACTTACTATTGTTTTGTTTGCGGTTTTATTCCGCGACGGTGATATCCTCGTGGTTATATACAGGCGGCTGTCAGTTTGCACTGGACGAAGATGACACAAAATCGGCTTGCACAATACGCAAGTTATCCTGGATATGATCCTGATTTATTAACTTGAAGTTTTTAATATATTATGATGAGAAAAAACAACAGAATTTCTGAAAATGCAATGGCAAGATGTGGCACAAAACGCAATATAAGCTTTACAAGTATAGAGACCTGCAGGCCTAGTATGGGTGCGTCTATATCGCGAGTAAACTAGATGAACTTTTTGACACGTGTACTTATTTACCTGTCAGAAAGTGACCGATGCCTTATCCAAAATTTATCACGCGATAATCGCAGCCTATTAGGCCCCCTGTACGGTTAGCACATGTTGTATTAACTCTTTTGTCGCTGAGTGCGTCTCTATCATTACTGACTATATAGAAAGGGAGATCCAAGCGAAATACAAGTCGCGGACAACTTGTGCTAGCCCTCCTGAATCCACCACATGCCTGTAGTATACTTAAAACACTCAGCTTGATTCACCTGGGTGAATCAAGTACACTAAAAGTACATTTAATAGACTTTCAGCATTAGAATAAATTTCATCGATATTTCAAGTAAACTTTGTGCACCTGAGTAGGCGGTAGGTACATTAAGTTTACTGAAAGATAATTTTGTGCACTGTGGTGTTGTTCACACGTGCATTTTGGTTGTGGCATAAGTACAGTCAGCGTCACATAGTTCGTAGCAGCCAAGGCCGCCAAATTATTATATTGTTACACACCTTTATTCCAATCTATTTCGCGGCCTTGGCTGCTACAAAAAATTAAGACACAAATAAGTTTACATGCAAACAAACCACTTTCCGCACACTTTTATTTAAGTATGTTATCCATAGCACTTAGTAGCATGTAGTTCCTCACATCAATCTGCTTCCGCGAATGAAACAAAACTATTAAAATAACTATAAACAGGATATCATTGCGCTTCAATATTTTCATCCAACGCAAGATGAAAGTATTTAAAACAAGCAAAAAACTAAACTTACTCGTATTATTCCATTTGAGTCTGTACAATAAAATCATTAACTAAATAGGAGGATAAAATACCTGAAAGCTTTATGGATAGAAAAACCGTATTCATCTAAAGTTTTGCTAGCGAATAATCTCAAGGAAGTGGCCTACGGTAATGTGTCCATCTAACAGACTTAGTTGGGTCTCCTGTATTAACTGGTCATTAATTTAACTGTTGGATTTTCGTGAATTTGGTTTCCGAATGGTGTTGGCATCTTTTTTAAATGCAACAATCAAGTCTACCAAATTTCTGTTGTATTTCTTAATGTTCTTGCTCAAGCTTGTATGCCAGCCCTCGACATAATTGTTAGTGCGGTGTCTCTCTCCGAATACACACCATTGCATTCGAAACGTTTTTTTCAGCCAATATTTGTTAAAATATTCCAGAAATGGGTGCATACGTTCATAGTTACAATATTGCTCACGTATGTATGCCCATCCCTCGGAAATGTTGCTTTGTTGTTGTGTCGTTAAATTGTAAACGGCACTACTGGTAGTGCGGCTGGAAGTGTCCTTGCCAAAAAATGGACAGACAGACCGACAGACAGACAGACGGACATGGCGAAACTATAAGGGTTCCTAGTTGACTACGGAACCCTAAAAAGGGTTTTGTAGACAGTGGCCTTAGAATTCAAAGGTGTGTAAAGTACACCGAAAGTTAACTTAATGCACCCATGCCAGCAGACGAGTGCATCAAGTCAACTTTTAGTTAACTTGATGCACTCACTAGGTGCACAAAGTGAATAAAGGATACTATTAGTATAATTGATTCACCTGGGTGAATCAAGCTGAGTGTTTTAAGTATACTACAGGACCACATGCAACAAATAGTTGAGTTTTTGTAACTTATAACCTCAAAATTGCCAGCGCCGCCGGACTATAGAGCCCCTGTATAAGTGAAGTCTAGTGTTGAGTCAATCGGTGTAGATTGATGTGGCCTGAAAAAGGGTTTAACCATCGAAATATAATAAGTATGGAAGAGTAATCGACGCTCAAAATCTGCCCCACTGACTTAGTGCCGGCGGGGGTGGAGCTATTAATGAGTGCCGAACTGTCTATCAGTCGACTTTCTGACGTAGTGTCAAACAGTTGTTTACATTCACAAAAGAAAAAAATCGATATTAATGATTACCGGATTTAAATGACGCTGCAACCATGCCAAGTTGCATTGTAAATTGGTGCAGGACCCACACAGATGCAAAACAAAGCGATATTTATTTTCATTAATAAGTTATTGAATTTTTAATATTCCCATACCAAAATGTCATGGCCGATGTTATGCAATATATCTTTGAAAAATGTGAATTACAAGCAACTACTTCGAATGAATAGGAAATTAAATTTTATGTCATATTTACAATCGTTGGTTTAAGTACTTATATAATAAAAAAAACGAAATATAACCTTTTTAAGTTTTCCAAAAAATTAAGAACGCCGTCTGGCTTGGGTGCGAATTGCGAAACGAGAATTGGATGCCTAGCAAACATTCCAGGATTTGCAGCATCCATTTTGATGAATCGGATTATGTCATCTCAAAAACTGGAAAACATTTTTTTAAAGTCACAGCGGTCCCAAATTGTACAGTACCTTTTACAACTTTATAATAGTGTACCGTCAAACGGGGGAAAATGAGACGATTTTCAAATTCCCGGGCAAAAAAAACATAGTTTTAATAGGGTTAGAAATCTTTTTGCTGGTCTCAGCTTACAGTCTGTAGTTATATTTTCTGTTTTGTACATAATATTAACAAATATATAAATAGTTTTTTTTATATATTTTTTTTTATGACTGTCCCAAGTTAGATTGTAAGGTGGGGTAATTTAAGACATCAACTTCTTCGTGAGACTTATCGATGTTACACTGTGAATTAGACAACTTAGGACAATAATAACGTTTTAAAAAAATGTACTAGTAAAGGTGTGTTCACAAAGAACAAGTTTTATTAAAAAACAAAAACAAAATTTAAAAAAAATCATCATTTTAACCTTTAAACTTAATTTTAAAATGGAGATCTACGTTTGATCTCTTAACCTAATTATTAAAAAATATATAAAAAATCAACATAATTTCAAATTCTAATAACAATTTACGAACAAGAATAATCAACTAAGAAATCACAATCTTAACCTATAAATCAACAATGCTAGGCATAGAATTAAAAAAATATATTAAACATGAAGGAAGTGCTAGACTTCGAGCTGTCTAACACCTTCTCCGGGTGTCGACATGATCGCCTGACCACGACTCTTAATCTTTTGGGATCATCGGTCAAATTCGTTTCATCGTATTTGACGATCAATTCAGGGTCAACGTCTTTCAAAGAGTTTTCCAATTCATCGAAATATTCGTTGATTGTCTCTTCGTTAACGGCAGCTCTTGCTCTTTTAATGTTTTGACACAAGCGGTCGGTGAGCCTGTGCTCATGTCTTTTCATAAAGCTTGTTGTCCAATCGGGCCCTGGGAAATTATTTTTGAATCTCGGTTCTGTTATCCCTTTTCTGTCTAGATGTGCTTTTACCAAACAACGAATATCATATTTGGTTAAAGGAAAACCCCAATCTCCAGCCAAACTAACACACTCTGCGATAGTGCTTTCCTCTGCTTCATTTAACACAGGCGGACGCCCATATTTGCCTGTATTTTGATTAAGCTTGTGCCTGCAAAGAGTTGAACGTGTCACGCCATATTTTTGTGCTGCATCTCTTATAGATGACCCTCGCTGTACAGCTTCCAAAGCCAATTTTAGTTGGTCTTTACTATAAAATGCATAGTTCCTTTTCCCTACAGATCGGATGTATTTTCGAGGCATTTTGGCATCTGAAATGCATAAAATAAAAATTACGTGAAAAAAAAGGTAAACTTGGGACTTCGGTGTAACTTAAGACATTCGTCTCAATTTTCCCCAATATGAACGCACCTTTACTTTTCTGTGTTTTTTTTCGCGATGGTTGGCATTACTGGAGTAATGTCAATTTCAAACGATCGGCGGTAACAATGAGGTTAGACTACTAGGACTTTTATTGTGAAATATTTAATACGGAAGTCGCGGCAGACACTGTTTTACAGACCAAAGAAACCATCAGTTTGGAAGCACGTGCAGGATCGTATTTTTAGAGAATTTGTGATAGAAATAACAACTTTTTGCCTTACCTGTGTGAACGTGTTGATGTTGCCGTTGAGTTGACAGCAAACTGACGTGAATATCTCTAACGATGTTGCCATGACAAGTGATCAAAGGTTACCCTACATTTTGTCCTATTTAACACACCAGTCTTATTTTCCCCCGTTTGACGGTAACATAAGTATGTTAAATTATCCAAGGGGAGCAATCATTCAATTATATAAAAAAATATTAATTTAATTCATTATTCAATTACTGTGTTGTTTTTGTATTAAACCATCCACGTCAAATGTTGAAAGACATGGCCGCGTTCAAATAAACCTTATGAAAAAAAATATTGACAAATGGAAATCTTGTGTCACAGAGCTTGTAACCAATTGCAGATTTTTGTCTTTCAAACGGTATAAAACCTTACTGAAATTACTGTCTACTCAAACGTTATACCAGCATCTGACATAAATGACTTCATACCTTAACTCAATTAATATTTAGTTGATTATTGAAACCACTCGATACATAAGATCTTTTCATTTCAAAAAGTGGGCGTTTTGGAGCGGATTTGTCAGTCGTTTTTGTTAGACGTTACTCTTCCATACTTATTATATTTCGATGGGTTTAACATGAATTTAACTTTTGTTAAAATATCTAGTGTGATCGGTCTGGTTAAGATTTAGTATAGTATTTATAAATAAAAGTACTTAATTGAGATTAAAATGTTTTATTTTCACATAGACAAAATTCGAAAATAATTTAATAGACCTTCCCCTGCTCACATCATGATTTCTTCTCATTATATGGCTCAAAAATATTTAATTTAAACCCAGAATTTGAAGTAAGATTGGAAATTTTAAAATATAATCCCCCAATTTTATAGGAACCCTAGTTGTTATGGTAGAAAGAATACTTATAGTCCTGTCAATACGCAATAATATTTGTAACAATGAAAATAATGTTTTAATTTGAAAGGCATCATCTCTTCCTGTGTCTGTGCTCGGATCGTGCTGCGCTTAGCTTCGATTTCTCTTTGGTGCTCGTATCTTCTGTAACCAAATTAGAAGCAAAGATAGATTTGACTACTGACTAACAGTGTACCGCAGTGTGCAGTGTGCATGTGCGTGTGCGTGTGTGTCTGTGTCTGTGTGTCTGTGTGTCTGTGTGTCTGTGTGTCTGTGCGTCTGTGCGTCTGTGCGTCTGTGCGTCTGTGCGTCTGTGCGTCTGTGCGTCTGTGCGTCTGTGCGTCTGTGCGTCTGTGCGTCTGTGCGTCTGTGCGTCTGTGTGTCTGTCTGTGTCTGTGTGTGTGTGTGTGTGTGTGTGTGTGTGTGTGTGTGTGTGTGTGTGTGTGCCTAATCAGGCGCATGTCTGCCGCCATTAAATGTATCAAGCCAACACACACGATTCACGCCTGCACATGTTTACGACCGACTTTTTAAAACTGTCACTAGCCACGCACGCGACCGATCGTCCAAAAAAAATTGTCAGGGCAGTTGACTGTCAAGTGAGAAGGTCACGACGATCGTCGATTTTTTACATACAGACTCGCACAACAATGGGGGTAAAAAGAAATAGAGCACTCCCACGGCACCATTATTTCCTGTAAGCATACGAACATATATTTACCTATAGTAGCGTGGTGTAGCTTACCTCGGTC